>JAMAMT010000091.1:0-101677 GCA_023630325.1 Syncephalastrum sp. PYS2702
CGCCAGTGCCTTTCTGCAGTGATCGCAAGGTGGCTAACATCGTATGCAACAGAAATATCTGGAGCAAGAGCACGAACGTAAAATCATTGAGACGATCGAGGAATGCGATGCTCAGGTGCGTGCAAGCAAGCAACCGAAAATACCTCATTTTCTTAAATTCTTTGTTTGCAGAACGACAAAGACCTCAACGACGAGGAAGATATCTTTATGCGAACCCAGATCAGCAATATTCGACGGCAGATTCTGGAAGAGTGGGATCATCACCCTCAGACTACTTTGATGGAACGTGATGCCCAGTTTGTTGGTCTTGCTTCTGTACGTTCCACGAGATCAACACCATTTCCGTCTGTTCATACTCATCTTTCCTGATAGAAATTGACAGTATCTAACGAACAAGTCAAGCAACGTATTCAACACTACGCCGAAGTAGTCACCAAGCTCAACGATGCTCGCTTAAAACACGAGACGCTGCCGCTCGCCGAGCATTTTAAAAAACTATGTACGCCCAACATGGAGGGCAAGAACCCGTCGACCGGTGCTTGGGATCTCGTCCAGGAATTCGCCAAGGACGTCCAAAACCGGGAAAACAAACCGTTTCAAGTCGAGACTTACCTTGAGACATCCTTCGACTATACCGCTAATCCTAAAGTTCGCCGAAAGCTTATCCAGTCTACGCAGCAGTGGTTGGAGAAACAGTAAGTCTTTCCTTGCCATTGCTAAAAGAGTGCCTTTAACCAACTTCTGCTTAGATTCACGAACTATGTCGACGACATGCTACTAAAGCATGCCAAGGAGACCAAAGTGGGAGGCATCCCGTCACCAACTCACCGCCTTCGTGCCTTCATGGAGTTCGCATTCCGCAAGCAGGCCGGCTGGACCGATCCACGATTCGAGGTAAGACGAAATAGGGCGGATGAAACAGATTTGTGTCTCATATAACGGGAACTAGGTCGTCAATGAGACTCCTATCTGGGTCTATGTTTATCTGCTTCTCCGCGGTGGTCACGCTGATCTTGCGCTCAAGTACGTCACCGAGAACCAGCATCTTTTTGTCGCCGAGCCTCGTTTTGTGGAGTATTTCAAAGAATACTTGACGAATCCCAACAGAGAGTATGTTTGACATGTAGATTCTGGACGCCAAACTCATGACACTTCAGATTGACGCGAGAGCGGCGCGATTTAATCCTCGCTGACTATCAACGCCTCGAATTTGGTCAGCAGGTGGTGGATCCATACAAGCTCGTACTTTACAAGATCATTGGTCGTTGTGCGATCAGCCAAGGGCTTCCCGATGTAATCGCTACGACCGAAGATTACATTTGGCTTCAGGTACTGTTCCAAAACTCCATCTGGAAGCGTTCTTCTCATGTACCTTCGTTAGCTCTCCATGCTATATGAGCCTCTGGACGATGAAGAATACAGCTACGAAAGATATAGCTTGGCCGAAGTTCAGCAGAAGATTCTGAAACATGGGTCCAAGCGATTCGACCCAAGTGGCACCAATCCATGGGGTTACTTCACAGTCCTGATCCAAACTCTCCAGTTCGAACGGGTAATGTCCTTCTATTATCGTAGTTATCGGGCAAAGGAACTGATACTTGAAATAGGCAATTAGCTATTTATACAAAAACGATAAGTCAAGGCTGGATGCTGTCCATTTCGCCATTATGCTCTATTACAGTGGATTGCTTCGCGTGCCTCCGGAGTGCATGACGAGCACTGATCTTTGTAAGTATCATAAGGATAAAAAAAGACATTCTCTCACTTCTCTTTTGCAGTAAACTTCGAATACGACGGTCGTACAACACTCGACTTCGCGCGACTCATCCACCAATACATCCGCGTTTTCGAGCCACAGGATAATGTCCAGAATGCCTTACAGTACATTTACCTTTTGACCCTGAACCACGAGTCTGCTTTGGACGACATGACGACCCTGTGTCGATCGTATATTCGTGATCTGGTCCTCAGTAGCAAGAAGATTAACGAGATTCTGGGCACCGTCTCGGCCGACAAGGGTCGCCAGGTATGGTGCTCCTTCATGTGATGTGTATGTAGCTCACAACATCCATAGCCCGGATTACTGGATAGATATAAGCAGCTTATTGGCACAAAATCCGAGAGCGATTATATACAAACCATCCTGATTCCAGCAGCAGAGAAACTAACACAAGAAGCGAGATATGCAGACGCAGTTCGGGTCTACGAGTTGACGGCGGTAAGTGACCCAAGCTGACCCCAATAGTCCCTGATGGTTTTGTATAGGACTTCAATATGGTGGTGGATATCCTGAGCACACAGCTGGGTGATGTGCTGCAGCACCCAATCACACCCGCGGGCGAATCAATCCCAGATGGTACGATGGAGGAGTCACTCATGCGATGTGCCCTGGACACATTGCAAAAATATGAAAACCAGCAGCACATCAACGATCTTATTGCCGAGCCAAAGAAGCAGACGATCCGAACCCTCATTCAGCTTCTCGAAAGCCGCCAGCTGTACCTGAAGGGCATGTACGAGCAAGCCCTGTATCTCATTTACCAGAGCGGTGTGATACCCATGCAAGATGACTTCCGTCACTTGCAGCAGGCCGTAGACCATTTTGACCAGCTACCCGAGGTCATTAGCAAAAATGTGCCTGAACTGTTGCTGAGCGTGACGGATATCCTGTATCGCGGCTGGAAACAATCCATTACACCCCAAATGACTGTGCTTCCTGCATCTCGACAGGTACAGGTTTAAACTGAGACTATTGGGATATGGTGAACTGATATCCGGTTTTTCACTGTGTTCGTTTTAAAACGTGCAAAATTAGAACTTTGATGCGATTGAAGAGCGTATCCACGCCGTGCTCCACTTTGCAGGTCTGATCCAGTTCAAAATTCCTGCAGACACCATGACAAAATTAAACAAGGCCGCCATGAGTATGTCCGAAGAACGAGGCCGAGTCGCAATGAGTTAGACCCAGAATTTGTCAAATTAGCATATAAAAAATACAAAAAAGTAACAGGAAAAAGATAAAAGTTCGCATTTTATGAGCAAAGGATAGACGGCACATTTCGACCTGGTACACTTCCTTCATGAGTGTGAGATACCGAAGAACTAGACTGATATATTATGCCTACAAGCACTGCCTTGTCAGTTACCTTAACTCAAAGCATGACACACAAATCGGAAAGGGATACAAGTCTAACTTTCCGGCTACCTTTCGATCATGCATATTATATTTCAAAAACAAATATGCGCAGTACCATAGGTGAAAATGCGCTACATATATATATGTTGTACATATATATACCCTTGAGATACAAGCACACCAGACGGTGTGGCAGGACGAGAATACAGTTTGGAAAGTCATACTTTTGCAGTCATGTGGAATACGAATGTTGACGCACTGTTACAGAAGCTGTAATCAATGCACCACATTTGCGGAAAAGCAATTCTGTTCGTACAGACTGGTCATAATAAGGCGATATTTGCTATGTCTATCCAGTCCATTCGCTTGATATCATTATTGAACAAGTATGCATCTTCTTTAACTTCCTATATACAAAAGGCGCCCAACGCCGTGTCATATCTTTTAAATCAAGCAAAGCGCTAAAAACCAAATCTGCTACAAAACTCCGGTTCGCGTCTCCATTCTTTCTTCTTGTGGACCAAGCTCATAAGGCTGCGCTTATAACGCGTCTGTAGGTGTACTGGAAAGGCAACGGACCAAAGCGACACGAGGCGGCGATCGTGAACTGGCAGAGCGAGATTATCATCGAGATCAGCCTGACAAACGTTGGCCTTGCTGCGGACATTGTTGTAAACGATCTCCATAGCCTCCTGAACCTGTTCTGCCTGGTACGATTTAACACCGAGGTCATTTTCCCACTGCGTTGGATCGTTGATGGTATATACGGGTCTGTTGGATTTCGCATATTCACCATTGCCATCCTTCCGATAGATAAAGACGCAAGTAAATATCTCTTTCTTATTTGTGACATACTGTAATACTTTACCTTGTAGAAGTAGTGTCCCTTTCCTTCTACGTCGATGCCGACCTCGGGGAAGTTAAAGTTAGCGCCATACAGCTGGAGCATCTGTAGAAATAGAGTGCCAACGCTTTCCATAGGATTCTCAATCATATCCAAGTCAGTGTGCGGGTGTCGCTATTGATACAGATGTCAGTGCTTTAGTCCAAACAGAAGAAGAATCACCATACCTGCAAGAAACTAATGACAAGACAGACGATGGCGTATCCGCCAAGACCTCCGTGAAAAACTTCATTCAGGCTGCGGCTCGCAAGCATTTGCTTGAATAACAATGTCAATGGGCGAAGAACAGGGTACTCAGCCGCCTTCTCCTTGATATAGGCAACGCTGGTATTGTCTGGGTCGCTCGGTCTGGCGAAGGATATATCCACTTGCAGTTCTGTAAGGCTGTCGACCATTTTCATGATGGGGATCTAACGTTTCGTTAGGATATGTACGAAGCTAATAGCAACAGATCTTTACCCTGGCCTTGAGAATCAGTTGATGACTCTGACACAAACCCTTCTCCAAGAACTTCTGTTCAAGTCTCCGCAAGCCTCGCTTTGTATCAGTATAGTCGCGAATACAAATATCAATGTCACTAGTTATGAACATTAGTTTTCATGTTTCGCGCTTGTTGTCAATGTACCTATCCGCCAGAAACATGCCCGTGGCATGACTTCCGAAGACGACAACTTCAGCACGCGGGAAAATACTCAGAATGACCGTTTTGAGCTTGAAAAGTAGGTACTCTCTCAACCTGATCTCGTGGGGTTTCGGTTCGAGGTAATTGAGCACATGCTTGACTTCGTGTTGCAGCCTACGACGACACGATGAGCTCTGCTCGGTTGTACAAGGTAAATCACGTTTACATTTTAGTTGCCGTTAATGGAGCAGGAATGGTTGTTGGGTCATAGGTTTTGAGCCAAGGAAAGAAGTCCGGAGGCCGTTTGGGAAAGCTGCTTAAACGGCTGACAGCAGGGCTGGTGGCCTGTCGAAAGTTGCCAGATCCTTCACCAGCATCGTCAAGACTGATGAACTCTTCTTCGTCGCCCATATCTGGTGGTCCGTCGCGTAAGGTCGAACGTGATTAAAAGGAGTCGATTGTCCAGATGGACGAAAAGTTGAACCTGATAAGGGACGGAGCGAGGCTCAAATTCATGCGTTTTAATCTTTCTTATGATTAGGGTGGCTTGGGCGTAAATTCATCATGTCCTTGCTGATCACTTGTAATTATTACTCCATGCACGTATTTGTGATATAGATAACATGTTTACAATGAAAGTGAATTAGGGTATGACATTTTCTCTCCAATCCATAGTAGTGGTTTCATAGCTCAAATGGATTGACTGTCGTGCGGTGGGCTTCCCGCGTATATCCTGGTGCCCTCTTCTATGTTTGGCCAAAATCGTACTCGGAGCAGAAGGAGCAGAACGAGAACGAGGACTAGGGGCGACGATGTCCGCACCATATGGCGTTCTAAATTGAGTGTTGCTTATAGCAGAGTGCTACTGGTCAAGGGCGAGAACGATGGGGCATGCTGATTGCAGAGCCGCAAATACAAAAGCTGTGATCAAGGAGACCACCATACACAGATTTGTTACTTCGCCATAGGAAGCGCATAGTAAAAGACTACTCAATAGAAGTATAGTGGCTGCTGATGAGAAAACCACACTGTCTGCCCAAACCGAATGTTACTGGAATTAAACAAGCGTAGCACTGTCGTCTTTGTGACTAGCAGATCTATTACAATACACTTTCTGCCTGATTCACGACGAAACTTTCCCCTCAGGGTCTCCAGACAACGCAACTACCTTTTAACAAGTAGCACTCCAAAAAAGAGAGAAGGAAAATGCGAGATATTGAGATAGACTTTGTACTATCTAGATAGTATGCTTTGCATGACACATGAAGTGGAAGACAGGTCGACGTTAAGATACCTGTATATTGATTATTGAAGAAGAACCAGCTTGGGATTGGGACGAATGTAAAACAACCATAGATCGCTAACGCTATTCCTGTGACATTTTCTTATCTTTTTGGATAGAGGCTGTCTGTTTGCGAAACCCACCGTATCAAAATCGCTGTTAGTACGTGCCTGGATTTGTGGCCGCACGGACGATGCTTGAAATTGAATTCAAAGCCACTTTCGAGTCCGGCATTTTTCATGCTGCTTGAGCTGCGAAAAATATGAGTATAACCAAGGAAGAGACTATGTCACCAGCCGATCCCGTCGACGATGGTTACGATTATGACGACTATGACGATGACGATCTCGACGATTTAAACGACTGGGATGATGCCCTCAATGATTGCGATGCATGGGACTCTGCTTCTAAAGGTAAATCAAAAAATCCCACTCGTCAATGAGAAGTAACTCAAATTCGCTCGCTCGACAGACTTTACCAAGCAGGTAAGATCATGAAATGATACATGTAGACATAAAGCCAACAGAAGCATGACAGTACAACCGTATGCGGCAACAAATAGCGCCGTCCGCTTCAGCTGCAAGCGCTGCTGGCACCGGAACGCGCTCGGCTGTGCCTGCCGCGAACAACAAGCAAAAGCTTGTTCAGACCACGAACGCGGCTGCTGCCGCTGCAAATGCAGCCACAACTGCGCAGGATAAACGCAAAATCCTCGAGACACAGATCGAGAGCTTCAACCATTTGGCAAATCGGATTCAGGTCAACGACTATTATGCGCCCCAAATTTCTTCGGGCAGCAAAAAGGGCAGCGGCGAAAGGTAGATGATAAAAAAAGCACCAAGTCCAAGGATAGATCTGGTGAGCTGACATTTCAAAAGAACGGTGCAAAAGGACAAGTCCGATCGTGCTACGGTCGAGCAGGTCCTGGATCCACGCACGCGCATTATCCTATTCAAGATGCTTAATCGTGGTATCTTTTATGAGATCAATGGCTGTATCAGCACTGGTAAAGAGGTAAATCACAGGAAAGAAAAAGATGAGGAAATCAATAGGAGAACAATGACTCAATCACCAATGAATAGGCCAACGTGTACCACGCCGTGACCGAGGATGGCCAGCATCGGGCCATTAAGGTGTACAAGACATCTATTTTGACATTCAAGGACCGCGACCGCTATGTGACAGGCGAGTTCCGGTTCCGGCACGGGTACAGCAAATCCAATCCACGCAAGATGGTCAAGGTGTGGGCCGAAAAGGAAATGCGCAACCTGAGGCGTATCAGACAGGCCGGTATTCCATCACCAGACGCGCTTGTGCTGCGTATGCACGTGCTCGTGATGGACTTCCTGGGAGACAAGCATGGATGGTAACAACACAAACAAATAGTTTGATCTGTCTCGGCCGAAAAAGTTTGATTCACAATGCGCTTTTTTTTTCCTTATTTTACTCAGGGCATATCCGCGTCTCAAGGATGCTCAGATCGAAAAGTCCCGGTACCCGACCCTGTACTATCAGTTGATCAAAAATGTGCGGACCATGTACCAGGTCTGTAAACTTGTCCACGCCGATTTGAGCGAGTACAATATCCTGTAAGTAAGAGTTTTTGCTTTATTCTCTTTCTTTCCTTTCGGTGCAAGGAAAAAGGACCCAAGCCAAGGGGGCGGGTCAAGGGGCAGGAGAGACGGAGTGGAGAGGGAATATGCCATTTTCGATTTGTTTTACCCAAACTTATCTTTGGTTTGTGTTCAGATACCATTCACGGACGTTGTACATCATTGATGTGTCACAGTCTGTGGAGCATGATCATCCCCACGCTTCCGAGTTCCTGAGGAAAGATTTGGCCAACGTAACGGACTATTTTGGCAAAAAGGGCGTCCGGGTTATGTCCCTCATGGATTTGTTTACATTCGTGACGGATGCAAGCTTAGGCACTGATGATGCAGCGGTTGACCGTGCTTTGGAACAGGCAAGTACAATATCTGTGGTGTCACCTCTATGCTTGTGTTGTGTGATGTGCTTCGGCCCAGCTTGAGCTAACCCAAATTGACTTTCTTGCACAGATTGAGGCTAAAATGAATGCGGAGCCCGAGAAGGAGCGGAACAAGGTCGAGGAAGAGATCTTTATGAATTCGTATATACCACAGACCTTGAACGATGTGTTTGATGCTGAGCGCGATACACAGCGCGTGGCTGAGGGCGAAGCAAAGGATCTCGTCTATGCCAAGTTGCTTGGCGACTCTAATTTTACGCATTCTTCCTCCACGACGGATGCTGAGCAAGCCATGCGGCAACTTTCGCTTAACCCCGCCGAACAACAACAACAAATGCAAACCAAAAAGAAGACGCTCAGCAATGAATCGGACGTGTCCTTGTCCGACAGCAGCGATGAGGACGAGGACGACGAGGACAGTGGCTCGCAGGACGAAGATGAGGAAGGTCGGCCTCGGGGTAAACGTTTCGAGGATCGGGATGCCAAAAAAGAGCGCAAGCGACAGGCCAAGGAGGAGGCAAGGGAGCGACGGAAACAGAAATTGCCCAAGGCCGAGAAAAAGAAGAAGATCAAGAATTCGCGCAAGCGAAAGTAGAAAGAAAATAAACTCTTGGTTTCAATTTTTAATGCTTTGGAATGCCCTTCAGAAAAGGATTCTCCTCCTCGGTTTCTTCTTGCTCATCTAGTTCGGGCAGGCCCCACATGGCAGGCTGGTAGTTTTCGAGCAGATCGCGTTCGCGTGCATATTTGGCATGCCAACCATCAAAACCACCACGCAGCACAGTCACCTATTTATTTATATACACATGTGTGTATCCATATGTAACAAATAGACACATAACAAATGGCATGTATGGAATCAGCATACGTTCATGGTAAAATAACAATAAAAAAAAAAAGTCGCGTGACATACCTTCTGGTCGTCACGGATGCCCAGGTGGTGGCGTAGTTCGCGATAGATGCGTGCCGACTTTGGCCCACGCTGTTGAGAAAGCGCGCAGTGGAAGAATACCCGTGGCACATCTCGGTATTGATCAATCAACGCATTGCCTTGATCGAGGAGCGTATGGGCTGGCACATTGACAGCACCGGGAATGTTGCCACCCTACATTACAAGAAAAGATGTCAGCTTCTGATGGGCTTGATTTCAAGATGGTCATACAGGGAAATCCTTATCGCGAACATCGATGACAACGTAGTCTTTTCCAGGTATTTTGGACTTGTCTCTTATCAGAGCCGCCAGCTCTTCTGGCTCAGTGAAGGGTGCAGCAAACGACATGAATAGACGACGCGTGAAAAGAACGCGCTGCATAATTCAACACCCGAAAGAAAGGATACAGCGTCATGGCAT
Organism: Syncephalastrum sp. PYS2702; assembly: GCA_023630325.1. Lineage (NCBI taxonomy): Eukaryota > Fungi > Mucoromycota > Mucoromycetes > Mucorales > Syncephalastraceae > Syncephalastrum > Syncephalastrum sp. PYS2702. The sequence continues at coordinate 9,286 of JAMAMT010000091.1, forward strand.
TATTACATGTGCGTATGATGTGTGTGTGTGTGTGTGTGTGTGTGTGTTTCTAGGGCAGACACGCACACATACTTTATAGACAAAAAAGATGCTGATAGAAAGAGCGCCCATCTCCTGCTTCACTCTTTTTCTTTTTTCTCTTTTGCTACAATGACGAGCAATCGTTCGATGCACGTGCAATCGCGCCATCCCTTGCTTTGGGTTTTCCCGGGACATGAGAGGATTGGGGCCGAAGGAGAGGAAAAGCAATATTCCGGCAAGCTCACTTATTATATATATATAACAAGGGCCTTGAGAGCGCGACAATGGGGTCAACTATCATGCGGCGGATGCGCTCGTACAAATGCGAGCGTGTGCGCGCGCCAAAAGAAAGTAAAAATTTTTTTTGTTATACCTGTATCCCTTTTCTCCCCTGAAGGCAGATTTGTTTTGGAAAAGACAAAAAAAGTTGGCTATGTATGCGCAACGGGTGTTCATACGTACATACACATGCACATTGACACAGCACACGCATAACAAAAAAAACAATCCGCGTTCACGAAAAGGTGACATATCGTCTGTATTCTTGAGAAGAAATGATGGACGATAGGGATGGTAACGGCTCTATCTCAGCATCATGAAAAAAAGACGGGGACACCCGGAAATGGAATGGGGCGCATGGTCTTTCTTTTATGGATCGCCGTTTTTATTTTTTGCTTTTTACTTTTTTTTTTTCTTGGCGAAGGATGCCAGGCCTCATTTGGATTGTATGCGTTCATTGGCGGAAGAAAAATGGAGAGGAAAAGGTTACACTGGCCATCCCATTTATAAACAGGTCAAAAAACGCTCTCGAATCTAATTTTTTTTCTCTTCCTCTGATCCGGTGCTCAGTCAGACAAGCCGTCCATCCTCTCTCTCTACGTACTTATTAGTATTGTTATTTTCCCTTCATAAGCAGTTCGGTTGCGTCCCTTTTTCTTCTTTCTCTTCTCGTTCTCCTTCTCTCTCTCTTTTTTTTTCTTCTTCTTTTCTTTTCTTTTCCACTTTTCCGCTTTTTGTCTTTTCTTTCGTCTTTATCCTTGACATCCGGTTTCGCCCTCTTTCGTTTTCCTCTTCATCATCATCATCTGCAGGATGCTTCTCCATTACCCGTTTGAATTGGTGGCGCCCATGGCAGCCATTGGGTCCATCTTGCTCCTCTTGCTTGGGCCTCTGCTCATACCGCGGTTCTACCTTATGTTCCTGCTCGTTTACTTTACCTGCTTCTTGTACTCGCAGATCAACCACGTCTTCAAGTTTTGGATTACAATGACTACCATGAAAAACACGATACGCAACTGGAACTACTCGCAGCGCCTTGCGACCGACTGCAACAAACAACAGCAGCAGGCATCGGCTGCCTCGTCTGGCCCGCCCTCGCCCACCCCGACGCGTGAGCGGTACCCGTCTACCGTCGATGACGAACGTCTTGACGAGATGGAGGCCTCTCTCAAGCTCTATGAGGATTCGCATTTCACCCACGCTTTCATTGTCCCCAACTATGCCGAACCTGAAGCTCTCTTGCGTGACACTATCAAGCGCTTGGCAAACCATAGGTAAGTAAAATTGAACCTAAATTGCAAGTGGAGAAGGGAAAAAAAAAAGAAGGAAATGGGCTGTGCCTGAAATGGGGAAAAGGAAAAAATAATTGGCAGTGATGGGGCTGATATCAGCCGTGAGGATGGTGATGATAATGATGGTGATGATGATGTACTCATATACACGTTTTCTACTTCTTTTTCAAATTTGCAGAAATGCGCAGACCAACTACGTCGTGATTCTTGCCATGGAAGCATCCGAAGCCGGCCATGCACCCAAGGCCGAAAGTCTGGCTGACTACTTCAAGGACAGTTTCTTGCACTTTATCGTCACCGTCCACCCATCCGATATCCCCGGCGAATCGCGCGGCAAGGGTTCAAACGTGTCCTACGCTGCGCGCGCTGGTTGCTCCGAACTTGTTCGCCGAGGCATCGACCGCCGACGGGTCATTCTGACCGTCTCCGACTCGGACTCGTCTATTCCTGAATTGTACATCAAGGAGGTTCGTTCGTTCGTCCTTTCTTTATGCGATCCCTGAATTTCCCTTTAACTCCTTTTTCCCTTTTTTTTATGCAGGTCGAGAAGGCATTTACGCAGGCTGAGGATCCCCACTTTCTGCTCTTTGCCCCGCCTATCTTCTTCTCGCGCAACTGTTTTGAGGTCCCTGCCGCGGTGCGCATGACCGACATTACCTGGTCGGCTATGGTTATGTCTAACCTGTCCAATAGCCGTGGCATCGCCTTCCCCTGCTCAACCTACTCGCTCAGCCAAGTCCTGGCCGAGCGTGTCGGCTTCTGGGACACCGACGCCGACTCGGTCGGTGAGGATATGCACATGATGCTCAAGTGCTTCTTCAAGACGGACGGCATGGCGCGCTGCCACCCCATCTTCGTGCCCATCAATTTGACGAATGTCCAGACCAACGGCTACCTCTCCAACATGTACGCCCGCTTTGTCCAGGCCAAGCGCCACTACAATGGCGTGGCTGATTTGTCCTACACCCTCCGCAACGCGTTTGGTATCAAGGAAAGCGCTGCAGACATCGCCATTGCCAAGAAATCGTCCTTGTATGCCTCGCCTACGTTTTGGATCGACAAGCTCATCATCACCATCAAGGTGCTCGAGGCCCACATGATTCCAGTCACCTCGGGCTGGCTCATGTTTGCAGCTGTTCCTCTCATGCAGTTTATTCTCTTCCCCCCGCACCCGATGATGGCTATCGTTGACCCGGCCGATAACCCTATCCTGACCTCGGACTTTTACGCCACGCTTTGGAACATTGTCAAGATTATTACTGTCTTCTTGCCCTTCCCGCTCTTTGGCACCCTCGCCATTTACGAGTACCTCCACCGGATCGTCGACCGAGAGCTCTACCGCAAGGCACAGTCCGAGACTCGCACGTGGCGTAACTGTTTCGACTACATTTCGCTTCCTATCGCGGCCTGGATGTTCATGACCATTCCGTCCACTATTGCTGCCATCAAGCGTTTGTACAAGACCAACGAACAGTACATTGTCGCTGAAAAATTCTTTGATGACAACAGCGACTAAGTGCTGTTTCCAGCTTTCTTGCACATCCACACACACTCACACTCACTCACACACATACAACATACACTTTTGTCACACAACCCTCCATCTCTTACCGCGACGCATATACCTTTTCTATCTCTTCTACCTTTTTTATTTTTCTTTTGTCCTCCCTCACACGTATTACTTCCAACCCCTAATGTCTTTTCGCCTCTCTCTCTCTCTCTCTCTTGCTATTCTCTTATCCTTTTTCTCTTGCTTCAACAACTCTCTGGAGTTAAGAGTGCAGGAGTGTCTTTAAGACGTTTTGTACTTGCTTTTCTTTCTACTTGTCTGTAGTGTATTATCACCGTCTAATCTACTTTTTGCATATTCACCAAACATGGGTAATAATCTAACTATTTGATCACCCTTTGTCTTTTTTGCTTTTACTATAAATGTATTTTCTCCTTCATTAAAAAGACAATGGTAATGTCGAACATATTACGTAGTGAGTCATGTGGACACAACAAACATGACTGAGCTAGGGCAATCCGATTACATTATTTGCAAAAAAAAAAAAAAAAGGGCTGTACCACATCCACTAACTTCATCCCTCATGTTGGAACCACAAGTCGATTTCCCAATAGATATTGCTGTCGTCTGTCTTCTTCTTGTGAAGAAGACGCTGTCGCCGGGTTTGCCGGTAGTGCCGATACATTGGGTGTGTCGCTTTCTACTATGGAGCTGCTGCTATGTGCACGGTCATCCGCACGTTGAGGCGGACAAGGGTCGCATAAACACGAAGCGCTTATGGCAAGCCAAGTGGCATGTCACGGTCTCGTTCGTCAGTCGACGCAAGAAATGCCAGTCATGCTTTGTCATCTATCCTTAGTTTACTCACAATGTGGTTGTATGCGACGAAGTAGACATAGATCATTACGAGCGAATATTGGCCGCCAAAATGCTACGGATCTGGAGCAAAGTGTGAAGGAGAAAGAGTAGAGGCAAAAGTAGAGGCAAAAGTAGAGACAAAAGTAGAGACAAAAGTAGAGGCAAAAGTAGAGGCAAAAGTAGAGGCAAAAGTAGAGGCAGAAGTAGAGACAAAAGTAGAGGCAAAAGTAGTTTACAAGGATGAGAGCGTCAACAGCTTTTGAGACATGGTGTACTACGAACCACGGCGAAGGTTCCAAGTCCACTCGTCTGCATTGGAGTAGTTGGAATCGACGGGATTCACGTCCGTTGCAAGGTGGCCAGATTGAGTGATACGGCGCGAAAATCGTCAGTACTTAGCGCCAACTTGCGAATTTTAAGACGCAACCGAAGCTCGCGCAGTGAACGTCCACTGCGTGCAGGGCCAGCGCCACTTGCTCCAGCTGCTGCAGAAGAAACCAGACACGTCGGGGATCGTCTGCATTTGTCCCCACTCGCTTGGTGGACCGCCTGCCATCCTCCCTTAGTTTATAAGGTTCAAAAATTACAAGGTCTATGTCTCCTTCTCTACCGCCATCAACGCTCGTCTGGGTGACAAGCTTTGAGACCAATCTCAACACGCTTCCTCGGTCTTGACGAAGCTATGCTGAATATCTCTTGCTTCGCTACCAGCTTTCGCAGCTGGTTCAATGATCTTTTAATATACGATTATCTATAATCAGGATCTTATCCTTAGTAGTGCTAATAAAGGACCATCAACGGTGCATATCATTTGGGTTGTGCATTACTCTTCGTTAATGGACACACCTTTACATATAGTATATAGCTACAACGGCTGGTCGCGACGCTATTACTGCACATATAGTGGAATAAAACCACCATGAGAGTAGATTATTACTATCTCGCGCTTCGTTCTGGCATGTTGAGAAGCGGCTGACTTTTATGTCTCGTTGCCTTTTGCGGATGGAAAGGGACTGAGATTTGATTCGCCCGGATTCTTTCATGCCTCAGCACCCTTTTCTTCTTGTTTACTTTTCAGAAACACAACCCACAAAAACAAGGCAAGGCTAAAAAAAAAGGATTTTTCTGCCTCTTTGTTCTTCCCTTTTAACATCCCCCATCGTTTACAGTAAGAGAGGAGAAGAAACTACAGAATTAGCCCCCGTCAGCCCAGACAGCCCTCCACCCCTCCACCATGTCTGAACAATTCTTTGCGAAACCCACCGCCACCCTCAGCAGCAGCAGCAATCCCAGACGCATGTTGCGTCGCAATTCCGAACCAGGCCAGGGTCTGGACATTATGATTGGACAACCTTCCGTCATGACAAACCCTTCGCCGCTCTTGAGCAAGAAGGAAGTCGGCTGGCCTCAGTCCCCGTCCCCGTCCCCGTCCCCGTCGCAGTCCCAGTCCCAGTCTCAGCACCCGCCTCAACCATCGCCCACCTCGTCCACTTCGACCGCACGCCGCACCCAGCAGCACCGTCTGAACGCGGCCCAGGAGCAGCGGGCGTACCAGGACAGCCGAAACCGTCTGATGAACTACGTCTCGTCTGCGGTCTCGATCTGCAACGACCTGCGCGACGTCAACAAGCAGCGCTTCCCCATCCAGTACCCGGCCCTGCGCCGTCTCGAGCAGCCTCTCTCGTACATGGACCCCAAGCTCGACGAAGCCCTCGAGACCTCGTCCGTCCCGGATGCGGCGCCTTCGCCGGTGCTGTCGGCCGTGGTGAAGCAGAACAAGTCGGGCTTTAATATCCTCAACCTCGACATCAAGGTCGGCCACAACGAGACGGACATTCATGCGCTTGAGAAGCAGTCGATTGCGACCCTCCTCGACGACAAGCTCGGCAAGACCGTCCAGCACCTGCACAAGCTCCGAAACCGGGTCGCGGACACTTCGTCCAAGGTCTTGGTCACCGGTGACTTGAACGCCGGTAAATCGACGTTTGTCAATGCCCTGCTCAAGCGCGATCTTTTGCCCGCCGACCAGCAGCCCTGCACTTCCATGTTCTGCGAGGTCTTGGATGCCACGCTCAACGATGGCATCGAGCAGGTGCACGCCATCCCCGACGTCGAGGCTTACGACCGTGCCAACCCAGACACGTACCACGTTGTGGAACTGCGGCACCTGTACAAGATCATCACGGACGAGCAGGAGCAATATAAGATGCTCAAGGTCTACGCCAGCGACACCCGCTCTGCTCAAGAGTCTCTCCTCCACAATGGCGTCGTCGATATTGCTCTCATTGACTCGCCTGGCCTCAACACCGACTCTGTGAAAACCACCGCCGTTTTTGCCCGCCAGGAGGAAATTGACGTCGTTGTGTTTGTCGTCAGTGCAGAAAACCACTTTACGCTTTCGGTGAGTCATTACCCTGGTTACCCACACAAAAAAAAAAAAGTAAAAAAAATATCACGACACTAACTAAATTATATTAGGGCAAGGAATTCCTGTGGAACGCGGCCAACGAAAAGACTCATATCTTTATTGTCGTGAACCGCTTCGACTCGATTCGTGACAAGGACCGTTGCCGTCGCCTCGTGCTCGAGCAGATTCGCCAGCTCTCACCTGCCACATATGCAGATGCAGACGACTTGGTCCACTTTGTCTCCGCCGGCTCCATCGATCTCGAGGCGCGCAAGCTCGATGCTCCCGAGTTTGCCCGTCTCGAGGAACGTCTCCGCGCCTTTGTCCTCGAGAACCGCACCAAGTCCAAGCTCACACCCGCCAAGACCTACATGGTCAACTTGCTCTCGGACATTATGCACTTGAGTGAGTCCAACCGCAACGCCGCCGCGGACGAGCATGCCAACGCCGAGCTCGAGCTCCAGGCGGATTTGCCGGCCTACCAGCGCCTGCTCGACGTGCGTGAGCGTGTCCTGGCCCAGGTTGAGAAGACCATCGATGCCGCCGCCCTCGGCATCCAGCAACACACCGTCGGCAAACTCTCCGCCGCCGTCGAGGACATCCACACTTCGCTGACTGGCATTGAATATCCCGGTATCTTCTTGATCTGGCAGTACGCCCAGGACCTCGTCGACTCCATGTCGCAGAAGCTCCTCCAGGACGTCCGCGCTCAAGAGGCCTACACCAAGACCGAGACCGCAAAGCAGCTCCAGCGTGTCCACAGCATGGGCGAAGAGCACCTCGGTGCCTACGACTGCGTTGCCAAGCTCGACAAGATGTGTCTGAAGAATCGCGACCGCCGCGTCACCGTCGATGTCGAAATGACCGACCTATTTGACCTTGTGCTCGACGAGAAGCTGTCCGGCTGCGTCCTCTCCCTCGGCGCGGCCGCGGCCTTGGGCGGCCGCATGATTGGTCTGAAGGATGCCATGTCCAACTTCCTCAGCCTGTCGCAGCTCGTCGGTGCCAACAACATGCGTCGCCTCATCCTGCCCGCCGTCAGCCTTGCCAGTCTGGGTGCGCTCTTTTACGTCGTGTCGGACATGCGCTACGCGGTCGAACGCAAGCTCGTCAAGAAGTTCAAGACGGCGGTGCGTGAGTCCGAGTACGTCGAGGCCCAGGGGCGCCGCCTGAGCCGCGAATCGCGCAAGGTCCTCCGCGTCGAGGCCTGGGAGATCTCGGCTCTGCTCCAAAAGGCGATCGAGGGCAAGGAACGCCGTCGCGAAGAGATGGAGACCATGATGCTCACCTCGGAAGAGAGCATGCGATACTTTGAATCCGTGCTCGACAGGGCGAGTGCTTTGCTCGACAAGGTCGCCTGCGTCCACACCGACGGCGCCATTGGTCTCAACAAGGCTGTACGTGCCGACTAAAAGGAAGAACCACCCGCTTTCGAAGCTCGTAGATCTCTTTTTTTTTCCTAAATCCTTTCCTTTGTGATCTTCTTTGCTATTTGCTATCCCTCCCCCACTTTCCCTCCTCATCCCGTCTCTTTCCCTCTCTTACTCACTCTGTTTTATATGAAATATCCCCCTCTCCCCGTTCAGACTCTTTATAAATCTCAGACGCTCGCTCTTATTTCACCATCACACATACACCCACATCGCATCACGATAAGCAGAAAAAGATATGAATTATATGTACTGTGCATTGGTGAATGAAGGCAAGGAGGTATAGGTCTAGACGCGTTTTCTATCGGGAGAGGAAGAAGGCCAAGGCGGTGACGAGACTGCCCGCGACGGCGCTTTCAATGGCATACAGGGCAAGGGTCTTCTTGTCCAGCAAGACGGCCGTCGATGGCGGAGCGACGAGCGTATCATCGTGCATGACCTGCACTGGCTCAGCCGCTGCTATGTCTTCGGCAGGAAGCACGGATGGTAGTGACGGCGACGGTGGGGGCGGGGGCGGGGTGATGAGGGTGGGAAGGATCTCCATAAGCGCACGTTCCTGTTGCTGCAAAAGCAACCCATCCCGCTCGTCCATGCGGTCTGCAAACTTCTTTTCTTCTTCGTCGAATTTGGTCACCAGCAGTTCTTCAAAGCGGTCGGTGAGGCGACGTCGCTTGATAGGCTCAAAGATGGTCTGAACCGCGACAAACAGGACCAAGTTGACCACCATGAGTGCCCACGTGCCGTAGGTCGAGACAGACCGGATCTTGTCGCTCCACAGCTGCTCCTCATGGTAACGCTCCATGATACTCTGGGCCAGCTGCATGTATTCCCGGTCCATCTGCTTTTCGCAGCTCTGATACGCCTCCTTCGCCTCGCGCTCCAGCCGAGAATGCTCGTGCTCAAGTCGGTACAGCTCGGTGAACCGCGTCACGTCTTCGCCCGTCCACAGATGTTTGCGTTGCAGCAGTTCGTTGATTTCACGTTGCGTGCTCGATCGAGTGTCGATTGCTTGCTCGAATACCTGTTTGGCTTCCTGCACTCGGTCGCGCGTTGCCTCGAACCGCACAGCTGCAGTAACACATGAGTTACCATGGCACCCTGGCCCGCTGTGTGCCTATTTTTACCTTGGTCTCGGACCTTGTGCTTCGTCGTCTCAATCTGATCGTAGCCCGTGATTTGATTCAGAGCAAGACCAGCGCGCTGGACTGCCACCTTGGCGTCGTGCTGTGACAGGCCGCGCAGGGTGCCCCTGGCAGTTTGGAACTTTGCCAGCAAGGGAGTAAGGCGTGGCTTGAGCGTTGACTCGAGTCGTTCGAGGTAATTGTTCGGCGTAGAGTAGTAGCGCCATTGTTGCAGAGGTTGTTGCCGTTGTTGTTGACGAAGCCCAATGAACAGGGCCCGACGTGCCCAGTACACCATACCGAACTTGCACAATTAAAGAGAAGTACCCTCGCTTTACTGTAGCGGGAATTGAAGATTTTTGATACACATGGCCAACCGTGCTTCCCTCCGACGAAATCTATCAACTTACGCTTCATTAGCCCTGCCTGCCTGTCCATCCTGCGGCTATGTCGAAAAGCGATGAGTAGGTTGTCGCATTCAGAAAGAAAACCAGTATAGCGATTAGCTTTGCTATCTTTTACTTTTCCTTCTTATTTATTCAATGCATAATAGAATGTAGATAACGGCTACAAAATTGTGCGGAAGGCCCACCTCGTCGACTCAAGAACTGCAAAGGAGCGGCGTCTAGGCAAAGAAGTGCGAGAGCAGAAAGACCAACACCGCTGTCGGGTGTATGGGTCAGATTGGCCCGGGAGTCATTTCAGTGAGAGTACACACTATGCTCGCATAAAGCAAACTTCGATAGCTCTGACCAAGAGGCACGGGATAGGTCAGACCTGTGTTTTGTCTAGTCTTCGGCGAGGTCAAAAGGCAAGAAAACCCGCTCGACTTGCGATACGGCTCGCTTAGGGACCGCAATACAAGTGTTTTGCTCGGTCTTGGGTACAAGTATGCGCCCTGGCATTAGCAGGAGCATTTTATAACCATATTCTCAGACTATCACAGCCCACACGGGGACCTTTGACCCAACCGTTCATACTGTCTGCAGTTGGTATCCTATCTTCACCCACTTTCCAGTATTTGGCTCTGCGCCTCGACAGTGGTCATCGCTTCTAAAAAAGGCTGAAGTATACGCAATAAAAAGTGTGTATTTACTGGTGGTTCTGCAGATGCGGCGGTGTTACGGTAATTTTTAAAAATGACAGGTGCCCTCCCTTGCCTTATCCTCATCTTATCCATTATTACTCTGTCATGGCTTCCCCTCTTACAGTATACCGTCAACTCCTCCGTGAAGTGCGCAGACAGGTAATCCAACAGAAGGCTGTGAAGTGCCTTGCCTTTTGCTGATATTCGCTTCAGAACAATGGCCAGTTTGTGCCCCAGCTGAAATCTTTGTACCGAGACAATCGCACCATCACCGACGCAGCTCGGTTACAACAACTGAACCGAAATGCCGAGAATGTATTGACCTATCTGCGCAGTGCACGTCAGCACAAGGAACTTCGGGATGCCTATGCAGCTATCGTGCTCGAGCAGAAGAAAAAGATTGAACTTTCTGCCAACCGTGTCGGTCTGCAATTGCCAAAGGAGTACGATCCCAACAGCCACGCCACCGATCGTGTCATGGACGCATTCCACAAATCATAGACTTTTTGTAATACAATGTATACTTATTCCGTCGTTTTTTTGTATATTTCTCGCACGAGGAATGCTGCTACATCCAAGTCCTACATTACATATATATATATATATATATGTGTGTGTGTGTGTTGTGTGTTGTGTGTGGTATAAGGGTGAATATCTTCCTGTCTTTTCTTTTTCATATTTGCTGCTCTTACCTGCCAGTATTGCATATGCGCACTGAAGGCACTCAGGTACGGATTCTCCAGAATACCTTCCTGCAGACAGTAATCGACCCGGCCTGTGGAGTTGAGCATACGCAGTTTTTCAGCTCCGGGCGGTGTCTCGGGTTGGGACATGGACGAGCCGCGCTTGCGATACTTGTCAGCCAACGACGGGTCGCTACGTGACCGAGACCGGTTCATGTCGGGCTCCTTGGGCGGTTGCTCTTGCATCATCTGCTGCTCCTGCGCCTGTTGTTGCTGCTGCTGGTGCAGAATCTCCTCCAGCTGCTGGTCGGTCGTGCCCTCCTGCGGGGCCACGACCGCCGTCTCCTGCTTCGACAGACCCAGACCACGCATAAAGAGGTTGGCGGTCAGACCCACCCTGAACGACTCGATCATTGCGCCCGCTCGGTTCGCGATACCGCTGCCCACGCTGAACCCAGCGTCAATCACGCTCTTCAGACCGCCCTTGATGTACGTGATCGGCACCGGCTTGAGTTTGGCGCTGTACTGCCGTGCAATCAAGGGCTCGAGTCGGTACGCCACCGGATCCGACTTGTGAAACACATTGTACAGGTTATTCACGGCTGGATAGCAGAAGGCGAGGGTGTTGGACGCGTGGATCTGGGACATGTCGCCAAACGAGACCGTCGCATCGTTGCTGTCAAGCATCTTGCGCGACGCAATCTTGTACCCTCGCAAGAGCAGGATCACGCCCAAGGGAGAGCCGACCGCAAAGAAGTTCTGGACGGGGAAGAGCAGGTGTTGTGGCTTCTTGTCATTGTGTTCCTCGAGCATCGACAGCGTGTGGGTTTCTTTGGATACCTGGAGCGGCTGCGTGCTGAGGATATCGAACGCCAAGAGCGAGCCCAGGGAATGCCCGACGAGCGTCACCTTGCCCTGCTTTTCGAGGAAATACGGGTTGCGCTGCACAAACAGTCGATAGACGCGGTTGATTTCTTTGGTGATGATCTGGGTCATTTGATCGCGGTATTTCTGCGTCAGGTAGAGTGGCACTACTAGGCATGAGCTACCATGAAGCGTCCTGCATTCACCTTACCATCCAGCAATACATCCGACACGACCAGCCGAATGTTAGGCACCCCTTCCAGGGTGAGCTCTTCCAGAGTCGGGCAGCCGTCGTCAGCCCCGACCGTACCCAGATCCATCTCAGCGTTCTCCTCGTCGTCGTTGGCCATGCCAAACATAATGTCGCGCCGCCATAAAATAGGTAGTACCTGGATGCCATTCACACGCTCTGGGCTTTCTGTGGCTGCGATTGCCGTCGAATAGGCTGATTTCATTGTCTTGCGCAGGGTGTTCACGTCTATTTGTTTGCATGAGCTTTTTTTTTTTTTTTGAGGCACAAGATAAAATTCACGTGCTTACCATGGACGAAATTCTGGCCTAGCCGCTCCGACATTTTTTGCCCTATGCTGCAGGAAAACACAGTGAGTTCCACACTGGCAAAAGTGGCACACCCAAATAACCTACCCGTGGATCACAAAGACAATATGATCGACATTGCGCACCTCTTCTTCGCTCTTCTCGTTGTCATAGTCCTCGGCTTCCTGTTGCTCAATCATAGCCGGATCGTCTGGCTTTTCCTCCATGCCCCGTTCTGCAGCGGCGGCCGTGGCCGTAGCGTCCTCGGTTGAACCCGGTGCAGTGGCTGACTTTGTTTCTGTCGTGGTCGGCTTCTTTGACTTGCTCTGCCGCTCGACCTCGGGATAGCCTCGCAACAGACGCGTTCCGCCGAGGTTACTGCGGTTGGTGAGGCGCGTAATGATGCTCTTGGCAATTTTGCTTCCGGTGGTGTTACTGTATACTGACTTAGCCTATGTCGCTGCGTCGCCTTTTCTTCACTTACTAGAGGAGCCAGGCGGAATTGGCACTTGTATAGACAATGTACTGGCCGAGGTAAGGACCTAGCAGATTCCACTGCTTTTCGACCGGTTGCTGCTCAAGGCGCTTTTCGAGCTTTTTCTCTTCGATGGCAGCTGCGCTGGGGGTGTCTTCTTCCTCAGGGTCAGCGAGGTCACCTGAGGGAGAGGTTGCTTTGGGAGCAGCGGCTGCAGCGGAGGGGGGCTCGTCGACAATCAGGTATGGTTTGTGTTTGCTAGAAGAGTGCAGGATGAGGAATTCACCTGCTGTCACGTGCGTCCAGGACTTACTAGTAGCCAAGCTCAATCTGCTCGGCCAGGTTCTCTTCGCAGGGTATCCATTTGGACCCATCGCCCTGAATGAACCACGTGGCCCGGCGTACTTCAAAGGTAGGGCCTTCCCAGTAGACAGGGCTGATCGTTCGTCGGGTCACGTCCACCTCGAAAAGGTGGTCCTCATTGACGGGCACAGTCGCTCGCACATCGTTGCTCTACCGTAGATAGGTTTGAGGGGGCGGGGGAGTGTTTTGAAAGAAGCCCTTCTTACCTCATAGGCTTTTTCCAATGCCATAGAGTCACGCTTTGAGAAAGGGACCCAATTCTTGGAGGAGGGTTTCTTGGGTGAAGAGGGTATGGAGGAAGTTGAGGCTGGGCTGCCCGGTGTACCCGGGGTTACGGTCTGCGAGCGCTTCGAGGCAGACGTCTTGGACCGTCGAAGTGAGATGGGATCGACAATCGGATTGTCGACGGCATGGAACCTGGCATTGATATGAGGGATTGCATGATAGACGAGTTCTGCCATTGTTACCATCGCACAGTAAGAGGAGGCACATCGGGATCAGGTATAAGGCTACGCGGGCGTAAGGCTCGTCGTGCAGAAGCGTGAGGTTGCAGACCACCTATGACATTCTGTTCCATAAGGAATATATAGACAGGTATAACAGCGTATGACTCAAGAGAGAGCAAAGAGCTTTTTGTAAAGAGAGGAAGGAAAGAAAAGATAAGAAAAAAAAAGTGTGCTCCCCGTCTGCCTTTGCTCTCCTCTTCTGGTTGCTGTGCTGCATTTCGTCCTGGCTGTGTGTGACACATACTTCAAACCAACTTTCTACCCTATTAAGAGCTCTCCCGTGACTTTTTTCTGCCAACACCATCTGCTGCTTGTTACTGCAGGAAAGATACTTACTAGCGCAATTAATATCTACGCTACTAGTCAAGGGAACATATGTGTAATATCCCGTGTAAGTAGCGAACGTATGGATCCTGCACTTGGCAGATGATTGGCGGGCGTCAAACACGAACCAAACGACGCGTTCCGCGTTCGTGCCAAAAAAAATAGACAGTAAAATACAAAGAACGGGTGGTCTACGATTCGATTTCTTTACGCCCGCCTTTTCCCTCTATCATTGAATATGGGAGACTACCTGGGCAGACTGAATGCTGTCCAACACAAGGCTGTTACGAATGAGGCACAGTACCTTCAGATCCTTGCAGGTCCTGGATCGGGCAAGACTCGAGGTAATCAGAACAGACCGTAGAAAACCCTAGTCTCCTTCTTACCGTGTCGATCTCGCTCTCTCTTAGTCTTGACATCCCGCGTAGCCTATGCAGTTAAGCAACTCCACCACCACCCACGTCGCATCGTCGTCGTCACTTTTACAAACAAGGCTGCACGCGAAATGCGCAGCCGACTGCAGGCCAAAGAGCTCCTCGGAATGGAGACCAGTAGCGCCTTGTTCATGGGCACCTTCCACTCGGTCTGCGGCCGCCTTCTGCGCAAACACCCCGAACGCATCGGTCTCAAGAAGAACTTTCTCATTGCCGATACCGATATGAGCAAATTTCTTATTAAAAAGCTCAAGATCGAGCTCAAACCGCACTTGAGCGAATTTGCTATGTCGAAACTTACACCCGGTACGATTCTGCTAATATGTCCTATATCTCTTTTCGTTGACTGACATGGTTACCAGATGCGTTTTACAATGAATTTAGCAAACACAAGAACATGGGCATGAAAGTCGAGGACTACGTCGAAAAGTACAGAGACGAGTTCACCAAGCGGGATTATATCAAGATGTTTGTGTACGTCAATGCCATCGACTAGAACCTCGGGATCAGCCCTTTCGTTGACTCTCCTCCATGTAGCGCCTACGAGAATCGCTTGAAAGCTGAGAACCTGGTCGTAAGCATCCGCATTCTGACTCGCTTCACTCGCCGGGCACTGATCCGATCTGCATGATCTGAGAATAGGATTTCGATAACCTCCTGCTGCTTGCCCGTGATCTCCTGCGCACTAGCCCTCACGTTGCCGACTTTATCCAACACGTTCTCGTCGACGAAGTACGTCCTGTGCTTCTATTGTAGCTATACAGAAGGCTCATCTTACCGCCATAGTTTCAAGATACCAACGCTGTCCAATACGATATTGTCAAACTCCTCACGGCGGGCCGGACAAACTATCTCACCATCTGCGGAGGTACGACAGCAAACAAACACATGCAATATACTGAAGCCTATACAGATCCTGATCAGAGTATCTTTGGATGGCGCTGCGCGGTCAAAGAAAACTTTATTAAAATGCAAGAAGACTACCCGAACTGCCAGGTAGAGAACCTCGAGCAAAACTACCGAAGCACCGAGAATATCCTAAAGGGCGCATTCAGTGTCATCACCCAAGGTAAGATCGAATCTTTAAAGTGATCTTTCAACTTTTCTACTGACACGGATCAGATGAGGATCGTATCGAAAAGGCCCTCTCTACCGACAACTGCAAGGGCGCGCCCACATCCCTTCTTCGAATGGCCAATGACATGCTCGAGGCACAGACCATCGCAGAAGAAATTAACCGCGTCATCAAATTCTCCAACGGCCTCATTACCTACAGTGATATTGCCGTTCTCGTACGCATGAACTTCTTATCCCGCAGCCTCGAACAGACCTTCCACGCCGCCGGTATACCCTATGTCATTGTACGTGATTAGTCGTGCTTGCTTGTCTTTCTTTTGACTTTGTTCTAGGTGGGCGGTGTTCAATTCTTTGAACGCGAGGAAATCAAAGATATCATCGCCTACCTCCGTGTCATATACAATCCGAACGACACAACTGCCTTCGAGCGCATCATCAACAAACCGCGTCGTGGCATTGGCGAGGTCACGCTCGACCGAATCCAAAGTATGAGTCTTCGCAAGGACTGGGACGTCATTCGCGTCTTGGAGGAAGTGGCCCAGGGCAATGCCTATTTAAGCGTTACTGGGAAGGTCAAACATAATATCCGACAATTTATTACCATGTACCACGATGTTCGCCAAATGATGATGAACAAGGTAGTGTAAATATTACATGTATGTATCATCTGTGGGTGTTGACCAGCGTGGCTTTCATGTAGGAACCTATCTCGGCCATGATTTCCCATATTGTGGACGCAATCGACTACAAGACCTTTCTTAATAACACACATGACAAAGGCGGCGAGTCGCGCTGGGATAACGTCGGTGAACTGATCACACTTGCTAAGCAGAGCTTCGATGGACGCGGAGGGCCTACGCAAGACGATTTTTCTTCCATGCAGCCGAAAGAAAACGAAATCGCGGCTATTATCAATGATTTGTTTCCGGATGAGTTGAGTGACTCATCGACCGAGGACGGCTTGTCCGATCCCGGTAACAGCCAGCAGCCTGAGAAGCCTACACTTCCTGTTCAGGATCACCCTCTCGTCGCTCAGGCTGTGAGAGACCACGGGTACGTCTCACCATGCGTAGTCACAGAGAAACTCACATTATCTATAGTGAAGAAGAAGTGGACCGCGTGGCTCTCTTCTTGGAATCTACCTCCTTGGAGTCAAGTCAGGGCAACGACGAGGACGAGATAGAGGAAGGAAACAAGTCATCGGTGAGTCTTGGAAACCAGGAGTCTCAAAAGGTCCCGTTTGGTTAACGTATTGGGACTTTAGAGAGTCACGATTAGTACTCTACACAGCGCCAAGGGTCTTGAGTGGCCAGTAGTCTTTATTATGGGCTGCGAAGATGGATTTATTCCACACGTCAAAGGAGATATCAATGAAGAAATGTAAGTGTAAAAGTACCCTTTTGACAGGCAGGCTCAAATGCACTATTCTATATCTTCAGACGCCTGCTATACGTTGGCATGACGCGCGCCCAATGTAAGAGTTCATATACATTTTTTTATTATATGCTCATACACCAATACAGGTTTTCTCTATTGTACCCATGCCCATATGCGTACATCGTGGGGAAAATTGGAAGAGCGCGAGCAATCTTCATTCTTAAGGAAGATACCGAAGGAAACCTATACAAAAAATACCCCGCAGTGGAACAAGACGACGCGCGCCTGGGTCGCTGATATGCTCGGACGCACTGAAAAAGAACCAAATGAAAAACTCTCAGACGACGGCCAGATGGTCTGGTTACCCGAACGGACTACGTGAGTCAGGCCACCTGGGCCCATATAGACGTTAATACTGACTTTTTTCTTTATTCAAGCGCCGGCAAATATGGCTCACGGTCTTATGGCGGACACAGCGACGAGCGCACAATGGGCTCATGGCGCCCTGGAGGAAATGGCAAAGCCAGAGTCCACCAGAAGAGCGCAGCGCTTGCCAAGCCAGTCAAGATGTCCAACGAGCAGGCCATGGCCTCGCCTTATGCGAGCTTCGGCTCGGCCTCACAGCTGCTCGGCTCATCCTCCTCTTCCTCCAATGCATCCATGCCTAAACAGAATAGAACGGATGAATCCTCGGAGCTCTACAGCTACGCCTACGTCAAAACGGATCCGGACGCAGCTGGACTGAACACTCAAATGCACAAACATGCCAAACGATCTTCCACTCCTTTACCACGTCAGACAAAGAAAAAGAAGTAGTGTCTTTCACCTTCTTGTAATATATCTTTTACCTTGTACGTACTATAAAGTCATATTTGTATATCATGAAGTATGGCAACGAGTCGACTCGATCTGTTTAATAACTTAGTTTTCTGGGGACAAGGAAAGACCATGATCCCATTGATCGGCAGAGCTTCACCTCTTATTTCGCGAGGTTCGTGGAAGAATTACGTATTTTTCTTTTCTCATTGCTCGCTTCAAATGAGCTATGGAGTACATTATCATCTTATCCCCTGCTATCATACACCTAGTATATGTCTGGGGATAAATACCGAGCTGGATGCATAAAATAGTCGTTCCTGGAAAAAAAAAAAAAAAACTCGTTTTCAAGGCGCGAAAAAGTAAACGGCGTTTCTTCACAGATTGACACCACTGAATACATTTGAAGACGGATGGACCTTTCAGCTATAGTAGCACATGACTGCCACGCAAGTTTCGATTGACCAATTTCATCAGTATACGTATATCATGCAGATGATGTCTATTATATTATTGATATGGAAAAAGATGTATCAGGTGCGTGTGCTCAGAGGCTACAACAAAGAAACTCTCGCAAGAATTGCGAATGCACGAACGCACGCACCTGTGGGGCACGCAGGTACTTACAAATCTAACCAAATAATTTTGAGCATGCAGAGTTTCATATTTCCGCTCTCATACGCCACCCATGCCACATTTCATAGCTTATTCTTCTCCCTTTTTTTTTTTATTTGTGGTAGAACAACCGGTCGAAAACGAGCATCACGCCATTAAAACTAAAGCCTTTCATCACAGAAGATTTTGCGTCGCAATGGTGAATATTTTCCGGCGATGACTCATGTTTTAAAAGATGCCAACAATTGGATACCACGGTATATAAGAAAGTAAGAAGAAGGTCTGATCGTAACCTGTAGATAAAGTTAGCTATCACCAACCATTCCTATGCCTTCCCTGTTACCTTGTGCTACTATATCATCCAAAAGAGGAAGTAATCGCTGTTTTTGGGAAATCAAAAAGAAGTGATATGATCATGTCGGGCTACACTGTTACTTCCTCTCTTTTTCAACCACTTTTTCTCACTTGCACATCATGGGCTCAGCCCTCTCCACATTTTTGTCCATTGCCGCGACATATATTGTCACCGACTTGCTTCAGAAATATGTGTGGGCAAATCGCAAAGAAGACGGTACAGCCAAGGCACCTTGGCCGGCGAGCCCGAAAAAGCTACCCTTCTTTTTCAACGGATACCAAGATTTTCGCACGAGAGGCTGCAAAGCGCTGACAGAATGGTCAAGATCAGAGGGCATGCAAAGAGTGTTCTCGGTGCAGCTGGTCAAGAAACGTATTATTGTGCTCAATCAAGGTAGTCTCGTCCGCAAGGCCTTGGTTGATATGGATCAATGCAATTCTTCGCGTCCAGCACCACCAGGCGATTTGGTGGAGAACGTCATGACTGATATGGGTAAGTGAGCGTATATGCGAAGGGAAGAGAACAAACCAGCTGACAGCGCCTTCATTGCCATGGCGATCGTCAAGGCAAGACTGTCTTCTCCGCTCCCTTTGATCTCTACTGGTCTCGGTTACGGCGGGGCATTCATAGTGCCCAAAAGGAACAGCTTGCAAGTCTCAATTCGACGGTCAAACTCCTTCTGGATGATCTATGTGGAAATATACACAAGCAAGCAGAATCAGGCACAACCAGCATAAACTCCGAGCTCCTGCGACAGTGGATAGACAGACTAGCTCTGAAAGCGACCCTGTTCCTCGTGGTCGGTGCCACTCACGTCGATCCAGAAAAGTTGGATACTATCATATCACTGCATAACCAAGTTGATTCAATGCAGTCCGAAACATGGTATGACAGATACGCAGCATTTGTGCCTTTGGCGCGCACAGTTGCTACGCTGGTACGCGGCACCAAACCCATTGTTCACATCCGCAACGCTCTCCTTGATCTCATCCTCGCACTACGCAAGGATGACTTCCATCCTTTGGAAGCTATTGAACCTTCCAAACATGACCCCAGTCCAGAACAACTCACACCCGACCAGATCGCAGTTAATCTCATGCACCTCACACTGCACGGCTACACTTTTCTAAGTGCGGCCTTGTTTGCCCTGGTTCAGCGCGCCGCATCGCTACCTGACCTGCAAGCTCAGCTACGCGAGAAGCCTGAGCTCATCCACGCGACTGTCGCAGAGACGCTGCGCTTTCACCCGCCAGCATCAATTTGGAGCCATACTAGCCGTGTCGACCACGAAATCGAGAATTGGAGGGTCGACGAGGGAACCCAGCTCGTTGTCAATCTCGATCGCATCCATTTCGACCCAGTATCTTACCCAGACCCGCACCATTTCAATCCCACTCGCTTCTTACAGCAGAGTAGTGGTAGCAGTGTTTTGGATGATATGGCTGCACCGGCAGCAGACCATTTGGCGTTTGGTGTCGGCCGACGGGCTTGTCTCGGTAAGGCGGCCTCCCAGCAGATTATGGCACAAGTTCTGGTTGCCCTTGTGTCTGGCTTTGACCTAAAAGGTGGCGACGCGGACACATCGGTAGAGAAACCGGGGAATGTGTTTGGATGGACCGGGCGGAACATGGTCATTGGATCAACCATCGAGTTTAGTAGACGATAAACGCGAACCAGCTATATGTATGCCATGTATCCACGTAATTAATAAAACTAGCATACTAGGTCATATGCATAAACATTAAAGAAGCACAATGTCTATAATTTTCCGCGTCGTGCTGCTTCTTTCATCTATCGCTATTTTGCGGTCATAGACTGCATCTTGGAGCTCTAAACGTTATGTTTGGAGGCACCACGGGTTAAATTCTGCTATACGGAGACAGTTGGTTGTCTCCCTACCCGCGGCAATGCAGTATCGTCTGTAAAGCTGCCAGTATGCATCAAAATGTTTTCAAAGCACCATTTCAGAAGCCAAAAATTTAAAGCAATGATAGCTGCAACATGATACATTATTTTGGCATTCTCTGTGATCTTTCATCCCAAGAGGAACCAACCAGAAAGAACAAGGTACTCGAACAATTCTTCAAGGATGAGGGAGGACTTTTTTATGATTTACTTTATCTCATCCAATTTAGCAGCTTCTAAGAAGTTGCCCATACGAATCATGTACTGGAAATAGTATAACTACCCATGTTGAAGGCAAAGCATCTCTTCCGGCCTATATCGAATGAAACATGACTAGACCAGCAAATTATAGCTACACGTCCAGTCAGATAGTGTTATAGCATATCTTTGGGCCGCGTTTGTAATTATGCGTCAGCAATTCGTTGGCGACCACACCGCAAAATAAGCCATAAAAATCATTCGCTTATCGTCACTTCGGTTAGCTGCTTTCTTCCTCGCTCAAATTTTACTATAATGGACCTTGTCGATGAGACGATAGTGAGTGCTGGTCTGCACTACTGTCCTCAAAAAGCTGCTCATATAGACACTCATAGCTGCAGACTGTGCAATAAGTACAATCACTTCTAACACCAGCGGTACGTATTGTAGTAAAAACGCCAGGTAAATGCTACACCAACTACTGGGCGCTTCTTACGGTTCCCATCTTTAGTTATCACGCGCTGAACAGTATATAGCAATACATATGCTAGCAACGAAGATAATGCTACCAAAGCGCTAACAGTAGATGAGTTTATCTTGTGTATATCCAAAGTAGCTCACAAGCTGGTATCAACTCACCTTGTGCTGCCTGTGGCCACTGCTTTTGACAGCTGGGACACACCCACATTCACAACCATCCCGGCTGTCACGTGCGGAAATCACTGCCAGAATTGCCTATGGGAGATTAGAGATATATGTTAAGTAAAAAAAAGAAACTAGGCCATATGCGAGTGGCCGTGCCAAGACGCATTCGACCGCTTTACACGATAGGACCAACCATAGCGATATGAGGTTTTGGCTTCATGCGAGATATCACGCTGGTCGGGCTACATCAAGGCAGTGCTGGCGGCATGTGAATCACACAGCTCCAGCAATCCAGACCAGCATATGGTCGCAAAAAGGACCATAACAAGATCAAATAAAGGGCAGATACAGTGTATCTCGGTTCCGTAGCAAACAAATGCCGATATCCGCTTTCTAAACACGCGACGACCCGCAGACGTAGTCCGCGATCTACTAATTACTTCTTTAGCTGAGCGAAGGCTAAAGCATGTCAAAGGCGGGTCAGATAATTGCATCAATAGTTGGCAATTCGTATCACCTATGCCGAAGCAGTCGATGGGGGGTGATCGGGAACAATTTGGCGGAATATTTGAATCCTCATCAGCGTCCTCATATATGTGGCAGTCTCATCATCATTTTCTCTTTCATCGACAGACATATTGTACTACGATGTCTTGTAAACAGAGTATATAGTTATTAAGCAGCATACAGTGTAAATGTGCACAAAGTGCATTTATTCACGTCCCTGTGGCTAGCTTTTTCGCGGCAGATTTATATCCCATAACATACGTCTCAACTCATGGCATATATAATATGACAGTGGGTATGCTTGTAGTATCCCATTCTCCCACTGGTACTGTCTCGCACGCTGCCTGTACAGTAGAGAACATGCTAGACGAAAGAGCACTATAAGCTCATTCCAAGATCGCATAAGCGATGCTAGCTTGGCTGAGTAAATTCTCGTGCCATTCTTCGAGCTCCGAGAAGGAGCAAGTGGGGAGGGATGGGGGGCGGGTTCCCAGCCAGCGGATCGGTGAACGGACTTGATGCGAAGTATGGAGGCCTTGACATCCAATCGCATGGAGCTCCAGTCAATTTCGGTGGCATATTCGAAAAGACGGTGGAGAGAAACCAGATATATAGAAGATATGGGGGAAAGCAGAATCAGAGATATCTCGTCCTTTCTTTCTTTCTGATAGCAACACCTGATACGCTTTAAATAGAATATGCCTCACTGGGTGTTGCTTCTCACTGGCGGCAGACATAATATGACACAGATCGCTATTTCCATTTGGCGCCTTTTTTTTTTTTTCTTTTTGGGGGAGAGAGGAGTGGATAGACGCACAAACCGCGCGGTGTGGACAGTGATGAGCGGGTGCAGCCGCCGAGAGAAAGTGCAGGCTCAAATTCGATCTGAGCTAGTAATGGCTCGCAGCTTGGTTCGCTGTCATACACAAGATGCATGAAGAGGAAAAGGGCGGTTCATGGGTTACACCACGTCTTACCGTACCCAGTGGAGGAGTTTAGGTGAACTTTTTTCTTCTGGAATCTCTTTTTTCCAAAAGCGTGTATGTGTCCATGTTGCTTTTTCCACACAAGAGCTTTCCCTGAGCTGAAAAGTGAAGAAAATAGAAGCTGTCGTGAAAGGGAAGGGTCTCCTGAATCATTGCAGTCAAGTTGGGCTACAATTTAGCACATAAACGCAAACATTGAAAAGAGCTTGGATCGGACTTGTCCGCGCTCGAAAGCATTTGCCCCTCCGCGGGGTAAGGGGAGAAATATGGTGCGCGCGGCTACCGTAATGGCCTTTGTCTATAGCCATCATGCAATGAAGATATTTTTATATTGCATGTCTTCTATGGTCGCATGTCTTAGCGGTAAGGTGCCTCAAGTTTAAAGCTCATTTCAATCTTGCATTGAGACAACCAATACAACCGAGAGGTTTGTTTACATGCTTTATGTAGTGTAGATCTCTATTTGGTCCTGCAGCAGGGCAGAATCACGAAAAAATAAGCGCAGATTTGGGGGGGGGGGGGATTTTTGGCCACCAAAAAATCAAGGGGTGGCGCGATGAGGCAGTATCAATAAGCAGTAGCAGCAGCAACAGCAGTTAGATTGTTAATGAAGGAAATAACGGTGCAGTAGAGAGAAAAGAAGGATAGCACTAGCAAAAGCGAGGGCGCTAAAAAGAGAGAAGAGCAAATATTTTCTGTGCAACCAGGCAGGGAAAAATGGGACAACAGTTTACAAGGATGCACGGCAGCCTTTTTCCCTCTTCACAAACCTTTACCACCACATCCGAAGCAAAAAAGCTTTTCCCTCACTTGTAGAGCCTTTTGCTATTCCCTACTTCCCTCTCTTCCCTCTTTTCTCGACAACCACCGTCCTTTAGACATCCCACACGCTCCCTAGCCCACACACACTCACTCAAACCACCTACTCCACTCTACTCTTTCCACTTATCTCCTCCTGTCAACACCAGCACCCCTTCATCTCAACAGCACATCATGGAATCCGACTTTGGCTTTGACGAATACATCATGCCCACCACTTACGCTGATGTCCCCAAGCTCGAGACTTACGATGCTCAGCTTTACCCGTCCACCGGTAACTATCTATTTCATTCATTCTCGTCTCCAATGTGACGTCACGATAGGTTCGTTGCTAACTTGAAGCGTGTGTGTCCTTCGCCAGGTTACCACTATGTGTGCGATCCGGCTGTGATGCCCTTGGGCTCCATGCCTGTGCCGATCCCGCAGAACCACCATCATCACCATCCTCATCACCTCTCTCACCCGTCGCACGGCAGTGTTCTGACCGTGGACCCGCGTCTGCCCTCGAGCCCCTCGAGCGACTCGCAGTCGAGCAGCACGGCCGGCACTCCTCACCCTGCTTCGCACAACGCAAACACAAACGCTACCTCGCCGAGTCCTGCCGCCGCCGCCGCTGCTGCTGCTGCCGCTGCTGCTGCTGCCGCGCGCCGTTCGCCTTCGGCCAGCACGCCCCCTCTTTTGTCTTGCTCGCCTGCCTCGGTGTCTCTCGCTGGCCCTGCCCCTTCTTCATCCACTAGCACTGCTGCTCACGCTATCTCGGAGAAGATTGCCCAGGTCAACCAGCTCCCCGAGTCGTTTCTGCCCGAGTTCCACCAGTACTCGAAGGAGACCTACGAGAATGGCACCTCCAACAACAAGAAGCGGAAACGCCATCACAAGGATGACGAGGAGGCTTCGTCCTCGGACCAGGAAGACGATCTGGACAGCGTCTCAGCCGCTGAACTCCGTCGTCAGATCCACATCCAGTCTGAGCAGAAGCGTCGCGCCCAGATCAAGGACGGCTTTGACGAGCTGCGCCAGCATTTGCCTGGCTGTGTCAACAAAAAGATGAGCAAGGCTGCTTTGCTTCACCGCAGTATGTATCACCTCATTATCTTGGCCTGCTAATTACGGTCAATTTCATTACATATACTCACAATCATCTGCTTTATTTTTATCACCTCACCCCACAGCTGTCCAGCACCTTCAACATCTTAAGAGCACCCAGGGCGCATTGCTCGCTGAGCTCGAGCGTCTGGTTCACGAGAACGAGCAGCTCAGAAAGTAAGAATCAGCATGCAAATAACCACATGCATTTCATTTTACTTACCATATATTAGGTTTCAAGAATCCGTCCTCCAAAAGCAAGCCCTCGACCGAATGTACCAGATGGGCGGCCCCTTGTAAAAATCTCAAAGCGAAAAAGGTCGATGGTGCCCATGATTCCCTTTTCTTTGCTTTCTGCTTTTTTTTACCCATACTTTCTTGAACATATCTTCGCATGCTTGATCATACGCCGTGCTTCTCTAATACCCACCTCTCTCACCTACGCTAATAGAACCCCACACCCCCATTCTTGCGATCGTATGACCCAATACGCATCGCAGATTGCCTTTTTCTTTTTATTTTCTGGCGTTTAACGTCTCTTTTATTTTTCTTTTGCGGGCCATTGGAGCTTGCACTTTTTTTTAATTTTTTTTCTTTTGATACCTAAGTCACACCTCTTTTATTTTTTCTCTTTACCTTTTTCTTTACCTTTTCCCCCCTACGGTAGATGTTAGGATCTATTGATCCTCTTATCTTTTGTGTTTATGGTTGCAGCATTGAAACGCGCAATACTGTATATGATGAGTAAAACAACTTTTTTTCCTTTCCTATCCAAACTGGAAAATGCGGCTTGTGCACCCAGTCGTGCCTAGTGCAACGCTACACATACTCACACCCACGCACGCACGCCCGCTCGCTTCCCTCCCCCTTCTTTTCCGCATCTGTCTGTGCTCTTTCAATGTTTGCCCTTTCTTGTTGCGCATTCTGTATAACAGCCGATCGGTTAAAAGGGTGCTTTTATTTCAATAAACGTAATCTTGATAATTTTGGCGATCACTCATTATTCTTCAGAGCAGAAGCTTCGTATAAAAATAACTTCCCACCTTCAGCGATCAAACAGGTCTCTCTGTGCAAGGGCCAATCATGATGCTATGCATCTCTAGCA
This sequence comes from Syncephalastrum sp. PYS2702, assembly GCA_023630325.1. NCBI lineage: Eukaryota > Fungi > Mucoromycota > Mucoromycetes > Mucorales > Syncephalastraceae > Syncephalastrum > Syncephalastrum sp. PYS2702. The sequence continues at coordinate 34,968 of JAMAMT010000091.1, forward strand.
TGTGCATATTACATCTTGATGCCTGTCGATCACGCATACGTGCTTCGTTCAAAAGATGACATCGTTGTAAATACATAGTCTTCAGAAGATGTAGATTTTTTTCTGTGCTAGATTGTGTCAGTCTTGCACAAAGTTTGAGTTTGGCAGCTTGGTGCAAGTGTGCGGTTTGCTCCGAAATATAAAGTTGTTTGGCCGCTGAGGACTGCCAAAGTCCATGACGCATGTCAAAAGCAGGTTTGTCACAACTGACTAATAATCTCGAAAACGAATAGATCGCAAGCCAAGTGGAAATATCAAAGGGCCAAGCCTTATGTGTTTAGTAGCACAGCTGTGGGCACGTGTTTTCATTTCTAAGGATGCAGATCCATGCTTTTATGTATTGGTCGTTCTGTAGTTTCCAGTATGATACACATATGGATGCTCATTAATTTTTTCTTCATTTTTAATTCTCGACGGCATGACGAGCCATCTCAAAGGCACCATGACGGGTCTTGTTACCGCCAATAAAGCTATACACGTGATGAATATAAAGATTATGCTGAAAGCAATTTGCTTACCCGCCAGCGTGAACAAAAATGCAGTTCTCAATCTGGGAAATCTGGCTCAGCTCGTCATCACGGAAACCGCGCCATCTAAAGTTGTTTTAGCGATTCTACCCCTTTTTCATCTATAGACTTGACTTACGCCTCGGGCAGGCTCTTGCGGTTTTCGAAACCCTCTGGCCGGGTAGGCACGCACTGGATGCGCCAGTTACCCTCGGGCGCCGACTCAGGGTACAAGACATAGAGGATACTTTTGTCATCCACCAGACCGTTTTCCCGTTCCAGATCCATCAAGTGTTCCTTCCAGGGGCATGGGCGCTCCAGGGCAATGACACGACCGGAGGCATGCACATCTTCACGCTTGGCAAGGGCATCAATGACAATGGAGCGGGCAGGCAGCCAGGTCTTGGCCAACGTTGTGATGTAGCTGGCCAACTCGGAGCCAGCCAGGTCTGAGGCCTCGACGAAACGCGCATCCACTTCGGGGGCGCTCAGCGTCTCGTTCCAGGCCGGATTTTTGTGCGCGACGCGTGCAGGCAGACTGGTTGGGTTCTCCTTGTACAAAGGCTGAGCGGTACTGGGGTACCGGCTGATGCCATTGTCGTGGGCATCGAGCGACTCGATAAAGTCCTATTTTGGTGTGGTTACCATCGATATATGTTCAGTGAGCTCGAAACCTACGTCGTATGTCTTTTGAAAGATGATCTCAAGGTTGTCCTTGTCGTTCACCAGGGACTCGATCACCTCCTTACCAAAGTGCCTGCATATACCATCAGCATCCCGTTCTGTCTCATGTGCTCCTAATAGCACTGTGTCGAACATTACTTGTAGACTAAACCAGCCGAGCTCAGTTTGATCGTATGCTTATCATCGAAGGTCTCGGAGAAGCCGCGCTAAAATAGACAAGTGAGTACATCGCCGTCGTTGCGCAGATCACCCGCACCTGGTGGTGATCGTATCTGTGCGCAGCGGGGTCGTATTCACCGCCGACATCGACAACAATGTCACACTCGCCAAGCTCTTTAGGATCGCGCGTGCGGATCAGTTTGGCGCCCTTGAATTCCTTTGTCTGCTTCAGCATCCAGACCGCAAGGGCCTCGTCGCTGTCAGATAAAAGTCAGGTCAGTCACCGTGCAGTGCCTCGATCGCGTAGGGCAGTACCAATGAAAATGACCACTGTGAGTTCCGATAACCTTAAGACAGCATGCTCATTAGTTCCAGTGAATGCCATAGAGTGCAGAGCTGAACCTTAGACATAGCCGCAGTGAGATTCCTGTATGCACGCAACACGTTGAAAGCCGTTTAGAAATAAAATTTTTCTTTTCGAGTTTCACAAAGGAGACAAAATTCTCGGATTTGCAACTGGGAGCGTGTAATGCATGATTGGGCGTCAGCCAGGCGTGTCCTTTACGACCATTTATTAAAGAAAGAGGAAAACACTTCTCGAACAATAAGCAGTAATCCAGTAGACATCATCTACTTATTCAGGCAAGTAATAAAATGTATGGAGGGGTGAGGGGGGAGGATAGGCAAAAAGGAAGACGATAATTGGAAAATAGATTAAACATTACATGCCAGGTATAAAACCGCACCAGCATCGACCGTTGATGCATTCGGACAGTATAACATGACCGTTGCTCTCCCTAGCGCATCTGTCTTCACAGTTTGCCAGGTCGCCCGTGCAATCATAGCATGCACGCTTCGCGAGACGGCGAGGTTCCAGGTTGGTACGCTTGCTTTGGAAATCGTCATTGCCGTGCACGGTACTGCTGAGTGCAACGAGAAGAGTGGTGGCAATCAGGGCTTTGGCGAGGTACATATTGGTGTTCTGAATTTATAGGTGGCGTTGGTGATAATTTGTGTATGAAAAGTGCGCATCTGTGGAAAAAGTGGAGCCGTACTTTTATACTTCTTAAACCTTAGTTTAGGAGTCTCGAATCTATTTTCGAAGCAACACAAAAAGCTTAGGAGGAAGTAGGAGCAGGTTTGTGAGGAACCTGAAAGGGGCATTTCTAAAATGTGGAAGAGGAGGTATTTATCAGGCGATAGTCATAAAAAAGGGACTAGCAACAACTCATTTTTATTAATATTCTATATCATATTAGACGTACAGGACTATAGGGTATGTGGAGGTGAGTGTAACATACTACCTGGTTGCGTAGTGACAACGAAAAGATTCTGCTAACGCAAAAGGAGGGAAGACGGGAAGTAAAATGGAAACGCTCATGGAATACCAGGGAAAAAAAAAAGGAGCAAAGTAATTAATCAAATGCTCAGTGCTCTGAGTAGGACGGTGGAGGACCCCATTCGATTTGCAGGCCAGGAGGCGGTCTAGATGTCGATACAGCTGTGGCAGAACTCCACCCAGTTTCACTCGTAGCGCTGCTGCTGTTGTTACTTTCCCGACCGAGTACCCTCTTGCTACCAGGTCCAAGCGCTGATTTGTCGTGGGGGCCCTTACCCTTGCCAACACACTGGAGCTTGGCAGCACGCTTTTGCTTGCAAGGACATCCAAGGCATGAGCCCCATATAGCGTCTTGTGTGATGGATAGCCGCTGCATCCAGAAGTTGGACGAGGCATCGTCCTCTGCGCCTATTTTGGGGCTCGCAGCATTGTCTATGTTTTCATAGCTTGGCGGCGGCGGAAGGATTGTCTGGCGCTCATCATCGGCCGAGACTACACGGCAGTCCAGAATGCGTACAGGCGTCGTCAGTGACACTTCGACCATCTTCCCTTGAGACTCAGCCATGACAACCAAGCGCAGCCAGTGCCGTATGGTGATGCTCTCGTGAACCATGCTTGGGCGTAGTAGATGCTCGCAAGTTGGCACGGGCATAACAAATCGGCCTTCAAAGTACTCACCGACGTGAATGGGTTGATCGAGCTGCTTCAGGTTCAAGAGCTCGCCGTTGCTCTCGGGATTGTCACCGTCGTCTACATAGTCAGCGCCTGCGCCATGATCTTCAAATACGAGAGGCTCAAGGGCCTGCTGTCCATCCCACTTGGCCCTGTTGGGTCGGCGTTCCTGGTTAAAGTTGACATCGTCCGACCAGTGATGACTGTGGTGGCGATATCGGCGACTCAGCGTCAGGGGCCGGCAGTCGATACACTTTTTCTTGCCTTTGCTGTCGACAGACTCGCTACTGCTTGAATGACTTGATGTCTCGGCGTCGGTTGGATAGCCATATGCCCACTTGAGCACCATCGCGACATTTTCAGTTTGCTGACGCGTTTCGTCGGCTTCACTGCCGCCAGATTTGGGAATCTTCATGTTGTATTCACGCGACTCGGATATTTTCAGTACGATCGACTTGATATTAACTGTCTTCAGCATTGGCTCAAGCATGACTTCAATACCGATACTTGTACCAATCGCAATGGCGGTACGATCGATAGTGAGCCGATATCGGAGACCGTGTTTCATGTCCTTTACCAGGCAGCAGAAGTTGTCAATCGTACGGCCAGCCATCGAATAGGCAAGTCTGTCGTGCTGCTCGTCCAAAGCCAGGCCAAGGTGCACCTGACCATTGGCCTGTTGTAATTCGTTACCGCTGCTGCTGCCTCCGTGAGACCAGTCGTCGACAGCCTGCTCTTGATCGATGGCGAAATAACGATCTAGACTCGTACGACGATGTTGCTCCTGCCGAGTGTTACCGCCTCGACTCTCGTCATACCCGTGACTAGCACTTCCGTCCGACATGATGCTTGTCTCATTCGCTTGCTGTTGCTGCTGCAGCCGGAGCAGAGGCGCCAAATTGTTGCGATTAATAGGAAATGTGGGCATTGCACCCGCAGGTGTTAAGCTCGGAATAGGCTCTATGGCACGTACAAGGCGCAGATCGGCGGTTGCAACGAGCGTCTTTTTGTTTGGACGCACCCAGTCGAACCAAGACGCACGACGTGGCGTCGCAGTCTCCTCATATGATTTCCTCAAAGTCGCTTTCAGTTGGTAAAAAATGTCAAGGCGGTCGGGAATCGACAGTGTAATAGGGAGCGAGCCGGGTAGAGGAAACTCGAACGGGAAGCGCTGGTTTCCGGCCGGCATAATGCCATTTATGTTGGGCGGTAGCAGCGACAATTCTATGGCGTGCACTTTCGTCTCAATGGGTTTGTTGCTGTAGAGACGATTGCCCATGATATCTGTGAAGAAGTAGATATGGGAGAATGATACTGTCAATATACGCGAATGCAAGCCATACAGTTACTTAGAACGTACCAGCCCATGGATAATAGCGCTGTATACCCTCGCAGACAAGTTCAATAGGGCCTTGGATAGGCGTGTCTTTGGAAAAGTGAACAATGACCTCGCCTCGAACGAGGATCGTGCCAGTAATGTTTCCCAGATAAGAAACAGGTTCATCGAGCACAAGCTTTAACGGACATGGTGATGGTTTTGCAGGCGTTGGTATCAAGGAAGATGAAAGAGAAGAGGCGCCAGATACCAAAGAAGACATGAAGCAAATAGGATATCAATCAAGGAAGCTTGGCGAAGAGAAAGGAAGGGCAAGTCCGGGAGGGCTGCAAGCCCATTAAATAGGATGACCGATCTTCCTAGAATCCCGCTCAGTGCTTTGGTTAGTCTGGAATCAGACTTACCTTGTGATTCATGTTGGCAAGGTGACTCGCTATTTTTTCAGGCGTGTGCCTGCGCCGGTTGGTGGGAAATTACGCTGTATCTCCACAGCAATGATAACAAACAATAATCCCGTCCCCATGGAACCCTTTTTGGTATTTTGCTGCGGTTGAAGGGGCCTCGTGCCCGTGCCTAATTGACTTTATGTCCACGTAAAGGCACCTGAAACCGGGCGAAGACCTGGCAGCCAATGACAGCATAGATCATTTTAGCTCGTGAGTCATTCATCCTCCCACTGCTTTGTCCATGTCACGGATCGTCCAAGCGGGGCAAACACAGCCACATGTTGACGATTACTGCAAACAATTGTACCTCTAGGAGTTATTGGATGATTAATCAAATTTTTCGTTATACAAACTGCTTATCTTGCCCATGAAAGATGTTAAATTGAAAAGGTTGATGATAAATCAAGTAATCAGATGGCGTACAATCACACCTCTTCCGTTTCCTTAGTAGTTTTACAGCAGATACCGACACCCCAGCAAAACATTTTATATTCTTACAACGTGCAAATATAATCCAGAGAAAGACAAATACTGGTTTGCACTGCATCATATCTGCTATATCCAAGATCTGATTAGGCCTTTCCTTCTCACGTTTACTTCCTTGTCTGCTTTAGAATACGACAGCTATCCATATTGGTTCCCTTCCGAGTACCACAAAAGCTGTGCTATGTTCTAGAAATGGTCAACTCGATCGTTGAGTCATGACGCCATAGCTTTCCGCGGAACATCCCCGATCAGCAGGTTCTTGCTCCCGGTCCATCTTTCCTCTATGCGCACCAGCAACAGAAGTATTTTATTCTAGTATCTTTACTGCTAACTGTTTAGAATGCAAGAAATGACATGTCAGAGGCTCCGTGTGCTCGGTAGTTTCCTTTTTTTTTCTGGAAACCACCTCATCTTATCATCGGTGACTCACTCGCATTTTAGCCAATGAGCGTCAGGTTAAACGTAAATGTGCACGAGCCCTTTACGCATCGAGCATATATAATAACCCGAATAAGGCCTTGACATCATGGAATCCTGCTAAAGCCTGACTCGCATATTGTGGTAAAACCACATGCTTACGAGTCGGAAGAAGGAGAAATAGATTCAAACCTTCAGCATGCCAAAAATAAACAAATCTTGCCTGATACCAGAGAACCCAAATTTATGTACAAGCATCATATACGCATCCTGCTCCTTAAGCCTACACGTCGCGGATATAGGGTGCAATGGATACAGGTTGTGAAGTTTGAGAAGTTTCAAATGTGATATGTCAAACTCGCTCTGCCACGAGCGTACGTCGTTTCCCAGGATTCTTTCCGCTGTGCTATGGGTAACTTTTCTATTTAAGAGGCCACCTTGTCTAATCTTATATTCTGGCGTCTGTAGGATCGATGAGATGATTGGCTATGATTACAGCAGTACTTTATTTGAATTCAAAGCATGGCAGGCGGCGGAAAGTATTTCTCACGTTTCATAAGTGCAAAGATCTTATGTACGATCTCTTTTTGATAAATAAAGTTCAATCGTATCCCTAATGACAGCGCCCTTCGCATTCGTATTCACAACTCACCGAAACATAGTAAGGTTAAGAAGATCACCATTCTCATATCAATTGAAAAACAAGCGCAAAACACACTACAAGAGACGGACTAATAGAGCTGCGAATACCCGGGTAAAGGATGACTCGATATCACTCCGAAAGCTCGGTGAGACCATACTTACATGACTCATGCATTCGGCCGATTTTAACATAGATGGGTAAAAGTGTCAAAATAGAAAGTCCCGACACAATATAGCATCACTATATTTTTCAAACTGATGGACACATAAATAGATGATATGTTTTTATATGTCTAGCCAGCGGATTTTAGCCAAAGAGCCTTAGTCGAATGGTGCCCGTGGTCAGCCAGGCTAGCGGTCGGGAACTCTACAGATGAAATATGAACGATTATTGCTGTAATTGTTGCGTTGTCATGTCTGTTGCGTGATCGATTTACTGTTGCACCAGATGCTGTGGCTCCAGGTAGCAACCTCCGCATATCCATCCGCGGGTCCCATTCGATCCGTTATCACCGCTGGAGCGATGTGGCTAAATCAAGATATGATCTGTTAAGCGCTGAGTGGCCCAGAGCTGTCTATCCGACCACTGTGTACTGTAAGTGCACTACTAGTAAGAGGTGATGCTACACAGTTTCCTGTTGCAGAGCGCTACTCGTGAACGCCGCTTATAGTACCTGTTATGATAGCTTCTATACTTACCGTCTGAACTTGGTTTATCCAACCTATCGCACCATGGCTCTGGTGACAGCGGCAACATGCGTACGCCCTCGTTCTGGCCTGAACTTAGTGCCACCAATGCTGCTGCGACTAATGCCGCCCGTTACATTTCCCGAAATGGAAGTCGGTGTTGTAACCACGGACAAACAGTCCGAGATTGCTTCTATCCATTCACTATGGCCGCTGCGTCTGTCATACTACCGATATACGTGAGTTTTTTAGATATCAAACCCATGCTACTAGAAGCGGCTATGATTTCAGGTGCTCACAATCTGCTGTAGGTATACATTCTTTACCATCTAACGCAAAACTTATTCCCGGCAGCTGCTGCTGCTCCATATTCGGATAAACAACGTGCTCACATAAAGATAGGATACGATGAGATATAAGCTCTATACATGATGTAATCTTGACCTCTTTTACAGTTTTGATGAGTGCCTCGTCTACATTAGTTTAGGTTGACGAGTGTTCCTTTTTGCCATTGTCTGGTTTTTGTGTGTTACCGACTGTGCTGCCAAAGGCTCGGTTAGTGAATCTATTGCAAGCGAGATAAAATGCTTCTTGCACCTGACAGCCTGACGTAATCGCTAGAATTGAGCACATCATCTATCCATAGCAGTAATGCATTTAAAGAAATGACAATTTTTGCCGACTGGAGGAATCAAGGTAGCGGTGACACTATTGTTGCTTAAGTGAAAGTCAATTTTACTTCTCATTTTGTTGACAGTGTGTATTTTATTCTTCTTCGTGCTCATTAGTTATACACGCGTTGTGATGCACATATCTCGTCACCGACCTCGCTGTCCTTCCCCAGTAGCCAATATATGGTTGCTCGAGAGAGGACTAGGCAATGCATACAATTATATGTTGTTGATGATAAATATGCTCCATGAACACCAGTGGCCCTGAGAAAATGAAAGATGGAGCTGGTACAAAGGAAGAATCTTAAGAATCGAAAAGCTACGAAAGCTCTGTTGAAAGAAACTTGATGTTGACCAGATCGACGACACATATTGTGGCACTATAAGGTACTGCTCGTAGCGAACATACTGAAAGAAACCGGTAGAGATATTGTTCGACTGAGGTATGTCCGTAATCTATGAAGCACAGATCCAAAAGGCTAAAGGATAATCCCACGATTTATAGGTAAAGTGAAATTGGTGAAGCCACTCTTGCCATTGACGAGAAGCAGTAAAAAAAAACCAGCACAGACAGCCTAATGAATCCCTTCTGTAGGATGGACTTTCAAAGGCACGTTGTTGGTACTGATGTGTTTGTATGTGCTTGTATATACATGAACATCTGGTGAAATACATGGACGTTGTGTATGAAGATATACATCCTCCGTAAAGATTTTGATCCATTTAAAACGTGTCATACCATTTTTAGATGGAAAAGAATACCGGCAACTGAACCGATGGCAGTTGCATGATCATATTGGTGTATCACATTACTTGATACATGTATGTGGTGCGACCGTTTCTACAGCATCGAAATGTCCCTAGAAGTATATAGAGCTCAGTAATAAAACGATACTCATATTATGAAGATCAAGATTAAATAGGGATAGGATACTGTTACTGCGTGTTATGTTCTCGGTAGACGCGGTGAATACAGCGAAATCCGACGGAAGGGGATAAAATTCCTGAAAGATCATCCGCAGCATCCTCTTCGTGCTTTGAATTAGTCACTTCTTTCCACACCGCACGCGTAACGCTCATGCCTCGAAGTCCCATCCCATCCACAGCATCTGCACAGTCCCTCGACGATGTGTGTACTTTTTTCCCGCGTTTTAGAGAAAGTTTGCTCACTGGTCTCGATACAGATCCTCCTTGAGCCTTATCGATACCTTTCTGATCATCCTGGAAAGGACATACGATCTAAGCTTATTGACGCATTTAACGTCTGGCTCAACGTACCCTCTGAAGCCCTTAAAGTCATCACCAACGTTATTAAGCTACTCCACACTGCAAGCTTAATGTGAGCATATAAGCCTCACTTCAGTATTCTGTACTCACAGAGGCTCCTTTTTCCTCTTTATGCAGGATAGATGACGTGCAAGACGACTCCGACTTACGACGTGGTGTACCTGTAGCTCATCATATCTTTGGCGTCCCTCAGACCATCAACAGCGCAAACTACGTCTACTTCCTCGCTTTGGAAGAGATCCTCAAGTTAAATCAACCGCACATGGTTACCATTTATACAGAAGAGCTCTTGAACCTGCATCGTGGACAAGGTATCGAGCTCTTTTGGCGTGATACCCTCTCCTGCCCCACCGAAGACGAATACCTCGCCATGGTTGACAACAGTATGTCATACATTAGCCCACCGTAAATTGCTCACGAGTCTCTTAGAAACAAGCGGACTCTTCCGGCTCGCCGTTCGTCTCATGCAAGCAGCAAGCGCCAGTGACGTGTATGTACTATCTGTCCTCATCTCCATTATTTGCCACTGACACTTCTGCAGAGACTACACGCATTTAGTGAATATCATTGGAGTACATTTTCAAATACGAGATGACTATATGAACTTACAGTCGGAAGATGTAAGTTAGGGTCAGGATGTGCTTGCATATACAGGGTCTGACTTTCTGTATTCAGTATTCGAACAACAAAGGTTTCTGCGAGGATCTGACAGAGGGCAAGTTTTCTTTCCCCATTATACACGCTATCTGTGCCGATCCTAGCAATCGCCAGCTTTTGAACATCGTCAGCCAGAAACCTACCGCAGTTGAGGTCAAGAAGTATGCGCTCGATATCATCAACCGAACCGGGACGTTTGAGTACGTTAGGCAATTTCTGCATCGAAAAGAGGAGGAGGCAAGGAAGGAAATAGAATTCCTAGGTGGCAATCCCTTGTTAGAGAAAGTAATTGACTCGTTACAAGTTAAAACATGAATGAATAGTGACGGTTTGATATTGAGTATATGTATATTGTATGATGGTGGATGAGAGCTTTAGATAACTATATACAATAAGGGATGAAAAGGTAGAATAGAAGAGGTCTATTATATTTATATACTTAGCGCAGATAGACAAAGGAAGGACCGTAAGCGGCAAACGCAAACAGCAGTCCTGCCACGAGGCCGGCGCAGGGGAGCGTCATCACCCAACCGAACATCGTCTGACCGAGCATCTTCCAATTGACCGCGCGCAGGTTGCCGTTGCAGAGACCGACGGCTGCAGTCGCGCCTGTGATACAGTGGGTGGTGGAAACAGGAACGCCAATCTGCGAACATGTCAGGACAGTCAGTGCCGCGCCCAGCTCGGCAGCAAAACCACGGGTGGGTGTGATGTAAGTGATATTGTTGCCCATGGAACGCATCAAACGGTATCCCATAGTCGCGAGACCAATATCGATCGCCGCACCGCCGTAGACCAGCACCCAGATAGGTACTGGCGCCTTGTCTGAGACTATACCGGTGGACCAGATGTTGTAAATTGACGACAGAGGGCCCATTGCGTTCGAGACGTCGTTGGAACCGTGGGCAAATGAGGCAACAATAGCGGTCAGAACTTGAAGGAACGAGAAGAGATATTCGGCATCATCCTCGTAGAGCTCGGCGGCAGCATGCATACTGGCAAGCTTGCTGTTACCGATATTACGCACATCTTGGCGGATGCCGTGCAGCAGAACGCCGAGTACCTTGTCCTTAGCTCGGATATGCAGTGGCCGGGCGTCAACAGGCTCGGCCTTCTCTTCGTCGAACGCAGCGGCCTTATCATTGCAGCTACAGGTGCAAGTCTTCTCATGCTGCTGTATGCTCTTGTTGCTCGCTGCTTCGTCTTCTTGCTCCAGCTTTCCGTCATCATTCACAGATGCAGTGGCGTCGGCTTTCTCCTGGGCAACGAGTTCATCCACTCTCGGCTTCTTGCTGACCCAATAGATGATCGGAATGTGATAGAAACGGAGGGCTTCGCGATCCACAACCTTACGACGGAGCCAGGGACAGAAGAAGATCCATGCATACAGGGCCAGGCCACCACCACAGCCAAAGGCGATACCGATCGTTGAGCTCAGGCTAAGGTGGCCTTCTTTCGCGCCGGGAGATTTAAAGACAATGTAAAAGACCGCGATAGTGACAGTGATGAAGACGTAGACGGGAACGAGACGGAGACCCCACTTGACGCTGTCCACCTGGCGTAGAACAGCATACTTGGCGCTCAAGTAGAAGATGGACGCAACAGCACCAGCGGCGATAGGTGAGATGAACCAGGACGCTACGATCGATATGATACCGTCCCAGGACCAGTCGATGGAATTACCGCCAAAGGCTGCGATACCGACGCCACAGACGGCGCCGACGATCGCGTGAGTAGTGCTTACAGGCCAGCCAAAGCGGGTGGCGATGAGGACCCAAGTAGCTGAACCGATCAGGGCGCACATCATGCCCATCATAAGCATCTCAGGCGTTTCGACGAAGTTATCAACAGAAATGATGCCTTCTTTAATCGTGTCGGATACGCTCGCGCCCAGCAAAAGAGCACCAAGGAACTCGGTAAAGCATGCAATAATGCACGCCTGGACTAGAGTCAACGAGCCAGATGATACGGATGTTGCGAACGAGTTGGCCACGTCGTTAGCACCGATACCGTACGCGTCGGCAAAGGCAACGACCATACCGACGCCAAAAATCCAGGTAAAGTCGTATGCCTGCATCATCTTGCAAGACGAGATAGAGGAATGAAAAGAAGAGGAGGTGGATACAGATCAGAAAAAACGGAAAACTAGACCATGTTACTGAGCCTTTATACATAAGTCTGACATTTGAAACATAGGATAAGTCAGATCACTCTTTTTTTCTATGCTGAATGTTAGGCAAATTTGCGCCAATCGTCTTGCCTTCTTTCACCACGATTCGGACTTAAGAATACCGAGAAAACTCATCATTCTTCTCTCGCACATACTTGACTGATGCTCTTCGGATCCAGAAAAGCCTTGTGTTACTCCAATCCCAAACACTGCTTCCATAACGTCGGCAATCCCAATCACCCCACCACTCCATCCCACATGGTGTCGTTCACCAATCAAATTCTGCTATTTTCGTCTCCGGAGCGTCGTCCCTCGATCTTTCTTTGTTTTCGAATGGCCAATTACATTGCTCAATTTCGCACATGGGCCCGTTTGTACGCTTCCTTTTTTTGCCTTTTTGCCTTCGTATCTCATTCATGCCGACCGTTTCTGGATGCTAAATGCGTTTAATAATCATGAGATGAAAGGTGTGATATAGTAGCGGTAAGATTTCAACGAGTGGGAGGAGAGTCATAAATGTGTTGCGGATCTGGCTTGCGTGCCCAGGCGGCATGGACGTTACTAAATGCTTTACAGTCGGCTTCTTCCAATTCATCGGTTATGGCGCTCCACATTTCTCTGTATTCCTTGAAGGAGATGCCCAACGCCTCCATCACGCCAGGTCGTACAGCCTGGACGAAAGCTTCCAGGTTGTGCTGCCACAAGTTACCTATGTCGAGTCCCCAACTGCCCAAAGGGATCGATACAAGTCGTGACTGCACGTCGACCCATCCTGACTCTTTGAGGAGCTCTGGTAGTTGACGGGCAATGCGGGGCTCGACCCCCAGTTTCTCTGAAAACGCGCTCATAACTGATGTAATTAAAAAGAATGGTCAATATTGGTACAGCCAGCAGTAGCAGGATCTTGCCAGACTTACATCGATCTTGCCATGGAGCGGAGACAGGACCAAGCAAATTAAAATAAAGGTCATTCTCGATCAACTGAATGTATCCACCTGGCTTGGTGACGCGCAAAAGTTCACTCAAGATATATTTCCAGTCAGACGGGGTATAAGAGAAATTGGCCTGGCTTTGGTACACAATGTCAAACGAATTGTTGGGGAAAGGGAGCCCGCCCTTCAAAATATTATGAATATGTAGGGTGAGATTGCCAAAAAGCGTGCGCTGTTGTGCAACGGCTCCATCAGGTGCGACAGGTGCCAGAGGAGGAGATGACGGCGGTTTGTTGTCATGATTATGCATAGTATAGGTGGGGTCCTTGTGAACATTGATAAAAATGGAGGGATCTTGCAACAGACTGTGGGGCTGTAAATAAGAGGAGAGGGCGGGATGGATGGGCGTAAAGCTTGGTTGTCCATTGGTGCTGCTTTGAGTCGTCGACGGCGTATTGGGCAAATGCTGATGGTGACGCCGTTGCTGCTGTTGTGTAACGGACTGGGCTTCGGCTTCACATGCAGTCGAAGACATGGCTGTTGATGGTTGTGTACTGGAAGCAGTAAAACCCTGCGACGCTTCCTGTATGAGATACGGAATCTGCTCAAGTGGGAGCAAGTCATTGATATCAACGACGCAGAAATCGGCGTGCCGATGATCCAGTGCCATGTCGATCACAGGATGTCCCAACTATACTCAAAATAGACGATCCAGGGCAGCGTTAATTTTGAGATGCATAGGCTTGTGTCACACCACTTTACCCATAAGCCAGGGCCACACCTGTTGTAAAGAAATGGCGTGGTTAGCATTCATGACTTTCATAGTCGGACTCTGATTTATTAGCTGTCGTATGACATCGTACCCTATGCTCAACACCTTTGTTCTTCCTGCATTTTCAAGTTTCTCATGGACGGGTGCTAGAGTGTGTCTGTAAATATGAATTAGCATACTTCAAATGTTAAGCAAATCCTAGCCCCTCTCCTCTCCTCAGCCCCTCGTTAAGAGTGTATTGCTCCTCCCTCCTAGAAATTGGTTGACTGGCGTACCCTCCAAAAGCCCAGCGAATGATATACGATTGAACACGCAATCTATCCAATTCCCTTTGATCATTTGGTAACACGTAGCGTAGACCCTTTTGTTCAAGGTAATAAGACGCGTGTGAGCACAGAAATACGGTAAATATACCACTGTACCTTGACATTGTGATAGCGACGACCCTGCAGCCAGCGATAAGCACCGCCTCGAGTAAACTCAGCCAGGGACTTTACAGTACTGAAGCCGTGCTCACCATCGTCCATCTCATCGCCTAAAAGCGTATTGTGGAGCTTTGTGGTGCCGTTGCTATGGTGTGTGGCTCGGCCAAAAATGCGGTTGATGCGGCTGCCACGTTGCGCGTTGTTTTTTGTCAGGCTATCCGCTAGCTTGGGTGTATGCGATGCGCGCTGCCGCGGACTCGATTTTTGCTGGCGCCGGATGCTCTCGTCTTCCTTTTGTTGAAAGCGTCTTTGTTGCTTTTTGCTAGGCTTAGTGGGTTTCAAGTGTTTGGGTACCCGGTGTATATGGCTCGATCCTTCATGCTGTTCGTCGCAACATGGCGGCTTATTGGAGGAGAGCAGAGCGCCCATTATCCAAAATCGGACAAGGGCAGAATAATAATATAATGGGTAAGACGAGAGTTGGGATAAAGGAGCGACGATGACCCAGATAAACTGAGCGAAAGAAAAAGAAAGAGATAGAGAGATGCGAATAAAGAAAATGGCTGCACTTTAGACTTACGATAGACTAGGTGACATATCGCATGCATGGAAAATGCGTGAACGCGCTTGCGCACGGGAGCACAAGCAGGAGTAACTCATCGGCTGAGTTGAATTCTCTTGCACTACTTTTTCTTCTCCAAAATGCCTAGATTGCCTGCAATCACTCATGGTTGACTGGTTGCTTTCTTTTTCTGAGCTTCACAACAAAAATGACGGGTGCCGTGTTTTCACTCGATATTTTTTAAGTTTTGGGTTTCGAACCACTGACTCCTCCTCTTTTGTTTACATGTGCTTTGATGATGCACCAATATTACTGAGCGAAGAATGCAAGGCCTTCCATTTTCTTCGGAAAGTCCCGCACCCGATGCAGGTCCATGAACAGGTAACGTCCTGTCTTCCATTTCTCTGCCGCAGAAGATCTCTTTGCTCTGGCTTCTTTTCTTGGTTTATTTCGATCGATCAGTGCGACTCCTCGCTTTCGATTGGACCAAATGATTGCAGGCAATGCACACGCGGAGCTGCATTTCACTCGAATACATGTAATGCGGACCAATTCATGAGGACCTTGCCAAGCCGTCTGATCCATTGCAGTGCAAGAAATACAGCACTTTCAAATGGAAAAGTGCGAGCATTATTATTGTTGACATGATGAGGCAAAAGCAATAAACAAACCAGAGAAAATATAAACACATAAGAGCATCCATTAAATCATCTCCAAACGCATGATCTAACTATATAAAGAGGACCGAGCAATGGAAAGGGTATGGTTGCACCATTGATCGAGACTGAGGGCTGACATTGTTATGCTTGGCGGAGCAAACGGATACCCTGCTCATCTAGTTAGAATAATAATGTGTCTATACATGTATGTATGCTTACGCTTTCCACTTCGGAAGGGGCCGTTGCCGTGAAACACGCACAGTACCGGAGACTGGTGTTTGGGGTGCTGCATCGTGCAACGCTTGATGCTTCGCGACACCTTATTAACTGAGCCTGTCAGGGACACCCAACTGACACTTGTGCACCAGCATCGAGATATCTTTCAGTGGTCCAGCCCTCTTGTTCTCTTTCTCTTTCTCTTCCTTATTTCTATCGTTTCTTCTTCTTTGCTACTCATTTTTCATTTGTCTCAACCCTTTTATTCTTTTTACCTCATCGCCATGTCTGAGATGTCAACCAATTCTCAAGAAGACGAATCGTCTTCTGCTCTTATTCAAAGTAAGAAACCGAGCCCCGTCGTCGCTTGGTAACACGATAAGATTGCTGATTCTTCTTCTATCTCTGTATTTTATCTAGGCATCGTCAAGGATCTCTTCTCGTATGATTTGATCAAGCGGAGGCGGATCCTTGAATTTTATTTTCTGCAGGACGCCGTCCTCACCTCGCCCATCTTCTCTATTCAAGGTCTAGATGCGATCCAAAGGTAAGAAACAACAAGGAGGCTTCTTTGGAGAACCGCCGTGTAACTCTGTTTACTTTTCCCAGCGTGTACGATATCTGGCAAACCTTGAATTTGGAAGAACCAACCATAACCAACGTCGTGTTTGATGGGTTAGTATCATTCTACGCCCAGTCTTGTTATGATTATCCCCCGTTTCTTATTCAAACCTTACCTCTTGTCCTCCCACCATCTCATACGTAGTCGTACAGCTGTGATCCATCATGTACACAACATCAAGCCCATATTTGTTAGCCGGATCCTCCGCTTTACAAGATATAACTCTTTCCTGCAAATACCCGCCATCACCACCCTTCACTTTTTAGAACACGAACAAAGTGGGCTCGCGAAAGTCTATAAGCAAGAGGATAGCTGGACCCTGGAAGGTTAGTGTCACATCTGGTCATCTCCGATCCTCACCTAAAACCACGGAACCCGAAACTCATCATTTCCGAACCACCCTTTATCGCCATTACTAGGTCTTCTCCAGGCCATCCCATTTGTAGATTATATCTATACCCATGTGCTCCGTGTAGCTACTGGAAAGGTGTTGGCAGCGGCTGGCGACATGGTCGCAGGCGGGTCTCCGACTCATCGGCGCTCATGCACGCTTTCTTGGCAGTCCAACATTGTTGAAAAGTACGAGGAGGAAGACGACGATCCATGGGTCGAGGGCGACGATTTTCAGCAGTATACACCTCCAGACAGCATTGATCATGAAAAGTTTGATGCTGAATGCAACATGGAAAACGAGCTCGTCGACGGTGTGGTCCTCCTTGAGGATTAACGTCTTCTTGTTGCTCTCCTGTTGTACACACTCTTCTATCTATATCCGCACCTTTGTTACCCAACCCCTCCGCCACACCAGCTTTGTGCTGGCTAGAGCATATCTATTGCTACGTATTATTTTGCCTTTATACCTTTAAAGCACACCTTGTACAAGTCATCTACTATTATATAGCTTCCCCTTCCATTTCGTTATACCATTACATATACATACATAAAAGGCGATCATCATGATGCATATCTGTTGCAGGGTGACGTCGATAAGATGTCCCGGTGACGGGGCTGTCCACGTGGCCTATTTCTGAAATACGAGCCCTTATTTAGCCAATCCATACGTGTCATTAAAGGCTACCGTCATTCCCATGGATTAGGAAGAAGCCAGCTTCCTAGTTAAGCCGTACGCAAGTATCACATTCTTTTGGTAAGTGCGTAAGCAGCCAAAAAGAAAGAGTGGTCGTTATATTGGTGTCTTTTATTCTTCACTTTACATATACATAGTCAGCCTCGCCTTTATATAACGGAAATAGACACTGATCCTCCACGTTTTGCGAGCACTACAGATACAAGCTTCTTGTTGTGAGAGTTTCCTGCTTACCGAAGTCAACGCCATTAATTTGCTCGTCCTAAAAATAAAGGCTTTTACTTGTCATGCTTTTTATTTTTCTTGAGAGGTCAGTTCAGTGAACTAAGGACATGATTACTGGAGATATACCCTTTATTGAGTGTCTACATTTTTCTTAAGTAGCCTACGAGATTTCGTTCTGGAGTCAGTTCTCGTGGACTACACTTCATTTTTCCTACGTGCCTAAGCGGCCGAAGCCGGGTCGTCGATACGCGTTCATGGCGCGTTGGCCACTGTCCCACTTATCTGAGTGCACTCTTGAGTCAACTATAAAATCACATTCACCAGTTTATTACCGGTTGAAGTGAGACAAACATCTGGCGCAGTGACACATGTCTACGAGGGTATTTGTGACGGAGGTCCTGGCCACTTTAGGCTAGAGGGACACAAACGAGAAAGAAGGAAGGGAGAGGAAGAAGAGCAAAGGAGAAGCGAGAAAGGAGTGGAGCTGAAACGTGTATCAACGTCTCACATTCAACGTTTAGACATGAATCTGTTTCACTTACGGATAGAGGGAAAAGCAGAAAAAAGCCTCTGGTGGGAGCGGAGCAAGCGGAGGAGAAGATGGGGAAGAGATGGAAAGAAGCAGCAAGTAAGTATTATATTATGATTGTATGACTGTGATTATGATGATGATAATGATGACGGTAAGTCCTGCCATTCTGTACGTATATCGAAGATAGACGATTCTGCCAAAGCTCAATGCAGAGCTTGCAGCTGTACGTGGCCGGCCCTCAGTTCTGGCAGAAAGTATCTTACACTTGCTCAAATAGGGTACTATTTTGTATATGTGAGATCTCATAGAAATAATTTTCCTTGATTTTAGGCTTTCTCTGTCACATTAGCATATGTTATACATAAGCAACATATTTACGATGATGATTTCCAATCATTCGCTCGTGTATGATATACCCATGACTCCAGATATGAATCTCGGATATGAGTTCATGACATATTTTTCTTTATACATATGGAGTTCTGAGATTTATCTCGCTGGTGTTGTTTACGATTTTTAAGGTTTGTGTCCATCGTACATACATGTATGAGTGCTTTTGTACAATGGTAACAGCGGAGGTGGTTTGAATTTTTCAAATATATGTTCAATGTACAGTATAGCAGCCGGTGGAGATGATGCTGTTTAACACTTCAATCCTGAGTAATGTAGCGTTTCTCGTCCACTAATATTCTCTTGGAGATCTTTAACTGAAAGCAAGGTGACGCTTTAAAAAAATGTCCGTGAAGCACACCAAGGCAGCGCTCTTGTGAGACAAACACATGGCAAGTAAGCAATGACTTGCTGCATGCGCGAGACGCACCGGGCCTCGTTACTGAACGCAGGAGAGAAGGCGCGTATCACGTCGCACAGACATCAGTTTGTCTATTTGTATGAGTGCTCCTTCCTCTGCGCAGGGTAGGTGCGACCATACTGACCGCAGTGAACATTTTAAACAAATGAGAGTCGCTGCATACATGCGCTTGCCCTGAATTTTTCTTTTTACCTCAAAACCACGATTCAAATATCAAATGTTTGGTTTGTTTTTCCCGATTTCTATATGAAGCCACATCGCCCCTTTTGAAGATGCAACAAAGTATAGTCTGTGACCTGGCGTTTCGTTCATAAATTTCTGGGATCGTCTGCTGAAGACTTTCGGGCCTTCGACATCGGCCCGCAAGGTGATGGTATAAGACAGTAGAATGTAGTTCGTTTCTTGGCTGTAAAATGTGTTCAGAGTCTAAGCTCGTACGATGGTGATAAAAATGATAGCTTCGGTGCAGAATAACGTTAACTCAGGGTGCCTACATAGGCTGCCGAAGTTACCCAAAACAGCTATCGGCGTTTAACGTCTCCAGAATCAAGCATAAGATTCCAATGAGCAGTATGAGGGAATAGTTCTTCTATAGTGGGAGAGACTTTCCATTGTATGTATCTACTGTCATCGCTGTATATAAAGCAGAGAAACTAGAAGAAGAGCGCTTGCATAATAAAATAGCATTTTGTGTTACCTGCTGTATTTCTTTCGCCTCATATGCTTTTTACCTCTCCATGCGTATAGTAAAACGTAAAAGTCTGCCAATAAATCCCATGTAAGTTTGACTACGTTTTCTTGAATAGCAGGTTGTTTCATCATAGACCGGCACAGAGGCCAAAGGCGGCATCTCTCAACTTAATTATTGTGTAGGAAGCCAGAGATATACAACGGGTTATTGAGAAAATAGTTAATTGCATAAGAATACAAGCATATTGACAGCACTAACGTTATCCATTCATTAACTATATCTCTAAACCTGTGGGAAATGGTAAGTGCCCTTTATGAGCGATAACATACCAGAAGTCATCCAGTCGGCTAAATTGTCTGCATCCGAGAAAATATGACAAATGAGAATAGCCTAACCTTCACGAGGCATTTCTTTATAAATTATCCTCTGTTTTTTCGTGAGATTTTGTTCACGAGAAAGGTAAATCCTAGGCTTGTAGCCCGAAAATAAACATTAAAAGCATGTTACACGAAAGGGTGTATGGGGAATCCAATTCGTCTTAATCTTTTCCAGACCGCTTCACCACATCCGTAAGTATGCACTAACTTGGAAAGCACAGAGATCTTGCTTCATGATATATATTCAGTTTTTGTGGCTTAAAAGTTCACGAATTATGAGCTCGGGCTCTCCAGTCTCCACCGAATATATATAGCAGTGTGAAAAATATCTATTGGTATGTGGGAAACATAAGTTCGCAGCATAAGCACCAGATATATTAAAAGAGTAACGGTAACGATGTCGCATGACTATGAATATCACTTGGTAACACCTAGTAATTGGTGGGAAATGGCAGAGTAACTGTAGATGAGGTACGAAGCAGTGTTTTTATCCAGGACACGCAGGAACATATGATTTTCGCGCGAAGTTCCTTTAATATACGGACCGCGTTAGCCGTCTAATCTTGTTGAATTACCTTGAATGTATAAAAGACGACGTGGAGGACATACTTAGCAGTACATCATCGATTTGAAGGAGGATATTCCACTTTTTACATGAGAAAGTCATTGAAAATCCATCAGTGCATCGCAATTTTACTTGTTCTTTTTGGACACTTGGCTGCGGCTGTGCCGCTTAGGCGCCAAGCTACAGACTCAGGCTATAGTCCTGAATCTGCAGCATTGGCTCACAATGGCAAACTCCCTGCCGGCACTGACAGCAAGTATGGCATGGCAACAAACATCTCTACGTACCCGGACACTGTTAAGCAAGCACTGCAAAGTACGACGGGTGTGCGTATTGCATCGGCAGAAGAAATCGCGACACAAAAGTTTTATACCACCTTATCTGCCAGTGCTTACTGCCGCACGGTCATCCCTGGTGGCAAGTGGGACTGCCCCAACTGCGAAAAGGTGTCCGATCTCGTGATTGTCAAGACCTTCACAACGCTCGCTTCTGATACCAACGCCATGGTGATCCGTGACGACAACAAGAAATATATCTATATTGTTTTCCGTGGATCAAGCTCCATTAGAAACTTTATAGCGGTAAATCTAGGCAGAGAAGTGTTATAAATGACGCGAGAGAATAATGTACTGAACGGACGCTGGGATTATATAACAACAGGATTTCGTTTTTGACAAGATCGACTACCCTCCCGTGAAAGGTGCCAAGGTGCATCAAGGTTTCTACAACTCATACATGGAGGTCCAGAAGGAGCTTGTGGAGACTTTTATGGATCAGTTCACCAACCACAGTGACTACAAGGTGGCGGTGACTGGCCATTCCCTTGGCGGCGCCCAAGCGCTTCTCTGCGCCTTGGACCTTTACCAACGTGACCAGCGTTTCAGTACTGATGTTTTATACCTCTACACCCAGGGTAACACAATTAGTAAATGCGCCTGTGTATCTTTTACTAATCGAATGAAATCATATGTTTACATAGGCCAACCCAGAGTTGGTGATGATGCTTTTGCAAACTACGTTGTAGGGACCAAACTCAATTTCGATCGTGCGGTCCATGAGAGAGATAGTATGTGTAAATCTTGCAGCCATAACAAGCTGTATTTAAGCATGTGTAATTTGATCGACTTACGTACATGTTCTTATTTAGTTGTCCCTCATCTTCCTCCGGCAGCCTTTGATTTCCTTCATGCTGGCGAAGAATTCTGGATTACAGACAGCGATAAGCAAGTCGGTAAGCCTTAATCTATGCATATAGCATGATGAAGAAAGCAAGAAGTATTCAATAAGATGGTCCACTAACTGTACATACGTATAGACGTCTGCCCCGATGGTATTGAGGCAGAAGACTGCTCAGATTCGATTGTTCCTTGGACAAGCGCTGTCGACCACCTCACGTAAGATAAGCATATGAATATGCGAGCATTGTCTTGTGCTGATACTGTTTGTTCCTTATTATTTGTGCAGATATTTTGGTATCAATACAGGCCTTTGTTTGTAAACAACGCTAGTTATGACGTCTATTTCTCCTTAACAAGCGGGAGCCGATGAAAACACATAACCGAAACATTATCTTGTTGTGTGCATAGTGATGGTTTTAAGAGGGTATCATCGGAGCGCCGCATGTTGCATGCTAGAATGTTTGCGCTATTCTATATAGTAATTGGTCAATTGTACTGGCTGTAAAGATAGCCTTTGGTGAATACGAAAGTTAATACTAGCTATACTGGGTATTTCACTCATTTGTGTGAAGTTTGAAGGCGACTGGACATGAAAGACGAAATGATAAAGATAAGTACGTTGGAGGTAAGCCTAGCAAGCCCTGTTTCGTAAAATAATATACGCCATTATAATTGGCTGGGAAGAGAGGATTCGTGTCTAGAACGATGGACACGTGCAATGTGAGTAGGGGAAATGACGGGAGAAACGGTATATCACGAGTACAGGTGCTGATTGAGCCATATGAGAGAATGAGAGGATGCCTGTCGCGTATTGTCTTGAGGAGGCGTGGATGGAACCGGATGGCAACGGTTGTAAGTGGTAGCTAAAGGCATGTGGGCATCCACTTTCCCCAGACGACTTGAGGCTGAAGGGCGTCCACGTTGCGGAGAAATGGACAAATATGGCCAACTGTGAGGAGCGCCGTGTCAGCCGAAGACTTGCCGCCAGGCAGGATGGTCGCGACTGAGTCATTTTCCAAACTTGAGCGGGGTATTCAACGCGTTGAGTACAGATCAATATGTCAACTGTAACGTAGCATCATCAGAGTTTCGAGAGCAGTCAATACGTCTTCCACATATGCTAATCAACAGAGCGATTTATCTAGAACTGTTAAATGTAGTAAACGGGCATGTAGATGATGGCGAGGTTGAAGAGGAGCGGTGATATGGGTGTGCCTTGACACAGAAGTCGTCGATGCGTAAATGGACGAGGGTGGAACCGTTAGGCTGATGTTGAAACGTGCTTTAATAACAGTCTATTAACATCGGAAAGACGATAGGCTGTATGGCAGTCTGAACGAACTCGATTGTAGGCTTATTTATGATCTAGCATGAGTCCTTCAGTGACAGTATTTTGCCGGTATGCCAAGTGCATAGGTAAAACTTGCAAGAGGATCAGTTGCTCGGTTTACCCAATTTACGGTTCTTGGGATTCGGCGCCGGCAAAGAAGTTGGAATGTTGCATTGTGTTCCATGAATATCATCGCTGCCTTCGTCAAGTTGGAAACACTTCCAAGAATCCTCCAGTATTGCTTGTATCTGCCAGACCACTGTGATCAGTGAGGTGATCTGCTTGACAAAGAGCTCCTCCCAAACTGGAAATTCGTACGTAGGCAGTTTTGTCAGGCGAGTGACATAGCCTTCAAGGCAGTCCAGAATCACATATTGTCTTCTTTGATGGCTTTGGTGCTTGCCCCGTCATTGTGAGCTCCGCACTCGACAGCGATACTCTTGCATGACAATGTGAAGAGCATATCAACCTTGTGGCCAATGTGCTTCAGTGCCAGCCCTTCCATTAGATTGATGCGGCACAGGAGTTTGAGCCGCTGGCTTGAAGCCGCCCCGTCTGCTCAACGCTATGCGTAGAGAGTAATTAGATAAATACAAGTAGACCTTTACTACTTACCATCGTACCACGAGGCTTGGCTCATTGAACTTGGAAACGTTGGGTCGGAACCCGGAGAGATTCTTCTTTTCTATCGAACGGACTTCTTGCTTGATCATGAACGCCTGTTTAAGGAGCAATGGTTGAGTGTCCGGAAGAGCACAGTATCAAAGCACGTTTCAACAGAGCCCCATACGCATCGAAGAAGGTCAGCTCGGTCTGATTTGCGAGTGGGAAAGTCTCGTAATGGTAGAGTTCGAGAGCTTTGACGATGGTTTGATGGATCCAGTACAAATCAGGATCGCGCGTCGGATGAAACGAACGTGATTCCTGCTGCTGGTGCAAGCTTTCCAGATCATGCTACGGCAGAGAATCAGTTTTCGGCGCCTGACAATGTTTAGTGTTCTTACCTCGCCCTTGTAAGAATCCATGTATTCTTTCATGTGCTCAGAAAGATTGGGGGGAGTGACTTCACGGTGTCTCTTGATCTCCCGGATCTCATCGGTGGTGAAAACACTCTCGTCCACGTATGTGATATCTGTAGAGTCCAGTATCCACGATTGGCATGCAGTACTGATGCATTTAGTCGGGGGAAAAAGCACTAAAGGAATCCTTACTGTTCGATCTTGTATTTTGTTCCCAAGCTGAAGAGCCTCTTCTCAACCAGAGCACCGTTACTGAATTCCACATTCGCCCCTCGTCAAACGTTGCCGCATGTCCAAAAGTACTGGCTACTCATTTGCTTCCGCTGGCACCTAAACATTACGAATCAGTCAGCCACTTAGTTGGTATACTTCTGAGTTATAGCTTACTGTTTCGATGTCAAGCAGTGTGATCGCATTGTTAAATCGCGTGGTCCATAGCAAAGGCACGTTTTCGTTTGGTGATGAATCGGCGATAAGATAGCTCGTATATTTCTTGATAAAATCTGGAATGTTGGGTGTGTAATTCCCTTCGGCGGCTTTGTTCGCGTAGCTTGTGATTACTGCGCTAATGTCAGAGTATATCTTGGTCAGTGGAAAAATGCTTTGACATATGCGCGAGAATGTCGGAGCAAGGGCCGATTGGTTTATATATATCGCTGCCTGTGATTGCATTTGCGGTTGCAGTACACATAGAGAAAAGCACGGGATAATATTCGATCCTCCCGATGGCGGATAGTATACGTAAGCTTGAATGCCATCACAATTTAGAGGGAGTCGCCCATGACACAAAATGTATCTGGTGATGTTTACGGATTTGTAGGCATTGTTGCGGAGACTGTTCAGCTTGAAGGCAAAAAAAAAGCCTGAGACAATAACAGGTCTGCGATGCCCTTGGATGTTCTTGGCCGCACGTGCGGGGATCATCTTGCAAGAAAACCTCGTGAGGTATAATGTTGATCTTGTGCGGTGTAGGTGTGGTACCAGAAAGTGTTGCAAAGAAGTTTGCAATTGGACACTAACACCGGGTCAGTTGGGTCATCCCTTGTAACAAAGCTCCAAAGGCGGTGTGACCTGACCGGCCATAGTAAATGCATAAATTTTGGCGACGATCCTTTTCCACAGCGCTCAACGACGAGAGCTGCCACCGCGTAGCGCCGCATCGAGGTCTATGAGTGCCACACCCAATTCCATAGGGGCAGGTTGGGTAAGAGGTGGGGGGTGGTAAAAGAGCGCTGAGAGCGCTGGCACGCGATGGGAGGACGGCGCTTGCCGTCTCTTTCTCGTAGACGATTGTCCAGGACGATGAGGTTGGACATGAATGCGCCACGGTCATTGTCCGGCATGTCGCGGGGTAGCGATTATGTCTATCATGCGATCGGACAGACTTCTGCGGTGGATTGCCAGGAGGACGGGCGTGTTGAAGTCGGACAGCGAGCCCTGACGTAAGCCCTCCAGCTGCTCTTGAGCACGGTGAATCTCAAAGTAAATGTGGGAAAGAAAGCAAAAGGAGTAGTTTTCCCAGACCATGCAATAGGTCCACCATCTGGTTTATTTTCGTGTAACTGATCCAACTGGTTCAACCGGTCCGGCGGGTCCGTTTCTTTTGTGTGCACAAGCTCTAGATCTTCCCTCTCGTTCAGACGTTGTCCAAGCCTTGCAGCATTGTCTTCCGTGTACTTTTCGCAGTGAAGCATACAAAGAGCTAGTTCCTTCGTAACTTTCATTGTGTCAAAACGAAAGTGGAAAAAGAAACTGACGGTCGTTTTCTATTTCATGCGATAGGTCCATGATATGGTCCATGTGCGAGAAACCGACCATCGTTATCAGTGATATTCACTGCCTATCATCTATTATACCATTTGTCACACAAAAGCGTCAGAGCTGTCATGCATCTGGGGGACTTTTATCATAACCTCATCGTTATGTTAACTAGCCTACGAAAATACGTTCACGCTCACAGCGCGTTGGCCACTGTCTCACCTGAGGCTGAATGCATTTCTGAGACACAATTTCAAAAATCACGTTCAACAATATCTTACCGGTGGGAGTGGGGCAGACATTGGCGCGGGGGCGCATGTCTATTTTGGGGGGAAGGGTTAAGTTTCAACGGCGGTACCGGCCACCGACCGTCTAGGCTAGAAACACGCAAACGGGGAAGGAGGAAGGGAGAGGGTAAAACGTGTGTTAATGTCTCATATTCAATGCATAGATATGAGTCTGTTTCGCTTACTGGCAGAGGAAAAAGCGGAAAAAAAGCCTCTGGTGTGGGGGGAGCAAGCGGAGAGGAGAAAGAGGCACGAACGAAGGAGAAGAAAAGAGGAGAGACGGGAAAGAGGACAGCAAACTAAGTATACATCAGAAGAAGGTTATTGCTGTACAAGATGATGTGTTCATGACGCCACAACTCACCGGTGCAGTTGGGGCGGGCAACCGGTGGCAGAGGGACTTGGGAGGACGCAGTAGTCTATGTTGTGCTTATTAGTCTATACTTGTAACCATATTCCATTTGTATGTACTTGTCAGGAGGAAGACTTGACCAGAGTAAAGAGAAACTCGCATCGATAAACTTTCATGCGATATGAAGCATGCCTGCCCAGGGGAAAAGAATTCAGGAAAAAGCAAGCCTTGATGAAGGTTGACGTCAAATACTTTTCGCGTTTAAGAGGTTCAGTGGCCTACTCTACCATCACGCGGTTCACCGTTACCGAAGGACACAGGAAAAAAGACCCTGGCAAAGATTGATGTCAAATACCGTTCACGTTCCAAATTTGCCAGACGGAATATAGCCCGTATCTCCAGCGTCCTGCTCATGTAATTACGGATGAGACGCGACCCTATTGTATTATATATAGATTTTTTTTATAAATAGCGAAGTACCAAAAGATTTTTGGATGATTATATCCAGAGTAGCTACGGGGCCCGTTCCTTGATTCCGGGGTAGCGTTTTGCGCAGGGAAGTTTGATGATAGAGTACATCATCTAGCCTTTACATCATCTAGCCTTTATGCTTTTTATAACTACTTCTTCTTTTACCCACCACTATGTGTCTTGTCGTAGCACTCTGACGTTGGCGGAAACAGGTGCAACAATTGCGGGAAGGCGTTACCCCAAACATCCGCGATTTTGCCCAGCAGGAAACATCTGACGTTATCAGGCACTTTATAACACAACACATCGTGCCTTTGATCTGAACCACATGGTTGGATTTTTTCTAATGGCTGGCGCTAGGGCTTTATTCTTTTGTTATGAAGTTCGTGCTACGCCAAGATGAAAATGTCCAACGCCAGCCATTGTGAAAGTCCCAGTTGCTGACTTTGTAGCTATGCTGCAAGTTTGCGCATTGATGATTCGCTCCTTTTAAATGTGCGACATGAATGTATAGCTTTCTTTGGCACCAGGCACCGGCTGCTTTATTGAGCGATGGAGGGCCCCACACTGACATCGCTCTCTCTGACGCACGTGCAGTTCAATTCAGACGACAAGATCGCGTATGCACTCGCTTATATTACACTTTCTCCTTTGGCCATTCTTGTCTTTTATGCCTCGGTGATTGTTTCGCGCCGTGAAGTAGCTGGCGTCCTCATGCTGCTGGGTCAGCTGCTTAATGAAGCCTTCAACGCTATTCTCAAAGAAAGTCTGCAGCTCAGACGACCTCATGGTAAGGCTGTAAAAAAAAACGAAGGTTTGGTGACTGCTTATACCTGTGGTCTATCTTAGCCCACCTCGGTGATGGCTACGGTATGCCTTCGAGTCACGCGCAATTTATGGGCTTCTTTGCTGCGTACGGTATCATTTACCTGTACAGACGCATTCACCTCGATTACATCGTTTCGAAACTGATACCAGCCGTAGCCATGACTGTACTGTCTGGCCTCGTCATGTACTCAAGGTAACACGTCAAACGGTAGATATCATGAGCTGCTGGCTGACTGGCGGTGTAGAATTTATCTCGGATACCACACAGCTTCTCAAGTTGCTGTTGGGTTCGTCATAGGCATTATATTTGGTATCGCATGGTTTTGCTTCACAGACAGTATCCGGCGCACACCTGCCATGAAGGCTATGCTACAGCATCCTATAGCGAAAAAAATCTACCTGAAGGACATGCGTGAAGTTCAGAACGTGGCGCGATGGGAGTATCAGCAATGGGAGCGAACCCAAAGAAAGTCTAATTAGATGGTGCTCAAAAGTACAGCTAGATAGCGTTCAAAATTTTAGCATTCATATTAAGATTGAATGTCTTGGATCTTGTTTTTAATCGTCTCGTCTATGCTCTTGTTATGCTTGTCCGTCAAAGTTTGCACCTACGTATCATTGAGCATCTTTTGTGGTTACTTTATTTCGTTTTCCTTACCAGTTTCTCTAAGCGCTTGACCTCGTCAGCAGGGGCAGATTTTGAATCCTGTTTCAATTGCTTCATGCCGTCCTGACGAATAGTACGGATTTTACTCTTTGTTTGCTCACCAATATCACGCGCAGTCTTCGCCATCTTATCCTTCGTGTCTTTGGTGGCTCTGTAAACGGTTGGGTTAAGGTTAGGCTTTCGTAAAGTCTCATAGCATGATGCTTTCATTACTTTGGGATAGGTACACGGATCATTTCCTTATCAATCACAGGATTTAAATTGAGATCCGCATTCCGGATAGCCTTCTCCACTTCTGACCGGTACTACAAAGTCGCATAAGCTAAAGGATTCAATGGCGGGTCGTAGTGTGTACCTCAGGATCATACACGGCAATAAGAAGAGTCTGTGGATCACGGATAGTAACTTGGGCCAAGTCTCTGAGAGAGAGGTTCATATTCTCAATGCGCACAGTGACCTTGTCCAATAAAGCTGGAGGCGATCATCAGGTTAGACAAAAAAGAAATAAGTGTAGAGGACTAACCAGGATTGGCTCGACCGACACGCAGGCTGGCCAACTGAGACTGCATATTTGCGACAGTGTTGTCCATGCGTTCCTGTAGCTTATCCTCGTTGAAACTCATGGGCTTTTCCGTCGCGGTCGCTTCTGCCTCGACTTCTTTGGCGTCAGCACCCTTCTTTTTGCCTTTCTTGGCATAAAAGCGCACCTGAGTCTGGCTAATTGCAGCCATGCCAAGAGGTGCAAAGCGAAAAGTAGGTGCATTGGAGCCAGTGCAAGCTCTTGTGCAAAGCCGTTGCTTTGGTGTAGCCAAGGCAGTCGAGGCTACCCGAGAGA
Organism: Syncephalastrum sp. PYS2702; assembly: GCA_023630325.1. Classification (NCBI taxonomy): domain Eukaryota; kingdom Fungi; phylum Mucoromycota; class Mucoromycetes; order Mucorales; family Syncephalastraceae; genus Syncephalastrum; species Syncephalastrum sp. PYS2702. The sequence continues at coordinate 64,367 of JAMAMT010000091.1, forward strand.
ATCGCGCCAATCGGAATGCCATGTGTCAATAATACACGCAAAAGAAAAAATACTGCAACGGTCGTCATGCAGTCAGTGCCACCACAGTCACGCAATCATTCATTTTGGGTGACCGGAGCTTTTGCTAAATCCCTAATTTCGACTTAATGTATCTCACTGTCTACTATGAACACCTTCATGATCTTTGAACCAACGTTAGTCCTGACATCCATTTCAGTCTATGTTCCCTGTCTGTCTGATTTTCTCTCGATTAGGGCTGGAGCTTACACTATTGGAGATACGTCTCACCTATTGCCTGACAGAATGTCATTGTTTACAGTACTGCTTTTTATCCTAATAGCAAATATCACATGGTATTCTGTCACTTCTTGTGATACAAATAGAACAGTGTCTACATACTAATCTTGCTAACAAAAGTGTCTCGCACCGCTTTCTTTTTCAAAAAAATACATCATCCCCAAACAAAAAAGGTGGCCTGTATCCAAAAGAAAAGTCTTCCAGATGCGACTATGACATCCTCATGGGAACTACGGGATAAACCAACAGAAAGGTACGCAATATATAGATTTGGCTTGCAGCACAGCTGCAAAGCAAGCATTTATAAATAGTAAGTAGGTAGGTGGTTTACCGGTACTACATGATTTGCTAGTACTACCACTTTTTTCTCTCAGTGTTTCCACCAATTCTTTTTGTTTCTAGGGTGCAACCACTCATCGTATGCTTAATATCTATAGGCACAGACCCACGTTGATATCAAAGTATCTATGATGCATGTAGATTCGTGAAGATATGTATTACGTTAGTGCTACATTCAGATGCTTTTCGTGCGAATGACTTACGTGAGATGGTCCAGAACATTTGTCCAAGGGACAATTGAGTTGGAGCACTGTTCGGTCTCGATACCATTAGGGCAAACATCTATGCGTACATAACATTTACATCGTTACATTCGTTATTATAATTTTGTGTTGTGCCGTAGTATGGTCTCTTACCAACTTTCTGATCTGTAATCCAAAATTCTTCGCCAGCATGGAGAAATCCAAAGGCTGCCGGAGGAAGATGAGGAACAACTATTCAGGATACTCGTGGGTAAGTCAACTTGCACTCTAAAAATAGCCTTTATGTCTATGATAATACATACGATCTCTCTCGTGGACTACACGATCGTACGTGAATTTTGTGCCTACGACGTAGCCCGCGAACGCAGCATCGCCCACTCTAGGCTCGCCTATTTGATCTTCCAAATTAGTGAAGAGCCAATGTGCTTTTTTCCTGTGTCACCTTGTGTATATAGGTGCAAAACGTCGGCATTGAAACGTTGATCGCGTTGGTAAAGATCTAGGGCACATAATAAGGCTTGCGCCGCTCCCATGGAATGGCCAGTCAAAGCCACCTTATAGTCGCTATGGGTGTTGAATTGATCCATGAAAGTTTTCAGCAGGTCCTTCTGGACTTCCATGTACGAATTGTAGAAGCCTTTGTGCACCTTGGTACCTGGCACCGGAGGGTAATCAATCTTCTCAAAAATAAAGTCCTATATAAAATAAGATGCTTTAGTACGGTCTCTTGTAGCACCATACTTCTTACGGCCACAAAATTGCGAATAGAGTTTGATCCACGGAAAACAATATAGATGTACTTTTTGTCGTCGTCACGGATCACCATAGCGTTAGTATCAGAAATGAGCGTCGTGAAAGTCTTGACGAGGACAAGATTAGACATCTTCTTGCAGTTGTTGCAGTCCCACTTGCCACCAGGGATTACGGTTCGGCAGTAAGCATTGGCAGATAAGGTGGTATAGAACTTTTGAGTTGCGATTTCTTCTGCCGATGCAATGCGCACACCCGTCGCAGTTCGAAGCGCTTGCTTGACAGTGTCTGGGAATGTGGAAATATTCTTTGCCATACCATACTTGCAGTCCGTGCCTGCAGGGAGCTTGCCATTGCGCTTCAGACTTGTAGATTCAGGATCATAGTCTGAGTTTATGCTTCGACCCGAAAGAGTGGCACGAGAAGGAATGATGGATGGAAGAGTTTCGCCCGTTGATGTCAGATTGCTAGCCTTGATCGTGGAGGTAGCGTGACGTCTATCAAGCGGCACAGCTGCTGTCAAGAGTCCGGAAAGGCCAAAAAGAGCCACTAAGAGTATAAGAACTGTCTGCTGCTTCAACATTGAGAGGAAAAGTAATGGCTTTTTGTGATTCGATGCTGAACGTGATATCGATTAACCCTTCGCATCGTATTTTATACTTGTTCCAAACGTCGTCGTCGTGAAATGCTGCTATTAGCAAAACAAGCTCCGGCGCGAAAATCAAATGTTTCTTCAGCTTCTTTTTTTTTTTATAGAACGCTGTGTACATCTTTACAGCATGTGTGTGTTCCCATCGCATATGTCCGAAGCATTTAAGTTGCTCTTTCCGCTGAGCAATATGCTTTCCCGCGCCAATTAAATGCTTCCCAGAGTGACGGTTCGTTCAGCGATGTATCTCCAATGCGCATGTGTTTCAGGAACAAGCACGTAGTCACCACTCATACCGTAAATTTTCAACCTTACTATTTTACCTTGCTTTGTCTCAATGGAGGTTCCTCAGAACCGATGATACGGCGCTGATGTCTTATATTAGAGTTCTATCATGTTTTTTACAATCAAAATACTATTTAATCTGCCATTTGGGGATCAACGTATCAGTCAACGTCTGGACAACGACGGGTATACGGGTTAACAGCTTAAATCAATAAAGTTGAATGAAAAATTCCCCGCAGATATTTCTCGTGCGACATGGTGGGTGAGCTTATTTCTTGATGCAAAAAAGTACATAACTGTTTGAATGAAGTGCTATAGTAAATTTACATGAAAGAGGTGCTCATAAATCGGTGTTGTCCATATACGACTGCCAATAAGAACAAAATTTACATTCGTCAATGAAGAAAGGTCGTTCAGACCTATATGATTTACCTCGAAACGGCAGAGTAAACCGACCGCCTGGGAATATTTTATGTATTGCATGTACAGTCGTGCTACTCATTGTCAGCTTATAATTATAGATAATGAATGACCAATGTTGATATCCTCGAAAAGTTTGATCTTCATGTGAAAGCGATATGGATATAACGCGTGTTGTATCGCATACGATTAGCTCATCCTCATGATCTGTCTCAAACAATCAAGCTACGACCTTCTTATATACAAGTATACCTACTCAACTTCAGTACCTGCGTACGTAGGACCTATTTGAGATCGCTCGAATCGGACTACTACAATGACACCCTAAATCACTACTTGAAGATATATGCAGACCATTCTGTCATATTTAAAGTGCAAGATGCATTTCAGTTTATCGAAAAACAGCGGTTTGGGCATTATCATTAAAAGAGGATATCATATGAAAGGTTTATATGCCAAGGTATATTTGGATAAATAGAGCCTAATCACCCCACAACCCCATTTAATACATTAGAATAATAAACCTGCTTAAAGTAATGGGACCGGGAAAGTGCATATTCAGCGTCGAAATCGACTTAGACATGTCAGCTGATATAGAAAGAAGATACCTGCATATCGTCACTATTCCTCCGGTAAATTTTTAAACCAGATCTATCTGTGCTGCATTAATAAACTGTATTCACACATGCTCCATCTTCTTTCAACCGAAGCTATCTAAACACGTTTTTGAGAAAATATGCCCTGCCTGAGATCATGGAATCATGCAACATTTACGGCTGGTGTGTACGTAAGTGTGTACGTAAAATGCAGTAGCATGCCTAAACGCGACGCTCCAGAAATATGTATACAAAGACTCAATATAGTTTGTCAGCGGTGCTACTATTGTAAGGTGGGGTAGGGATACTTTAAAATGCTCCATCAACGAGGAAGTATGACAGAATCGCATGAACGAAAGCTCTTTTACCGGTATACTCATTAGTCTTTCATTTGCTGCTACGATACGAGATATTGTAAGAACAACATCAATGTTTGTCATCGGTTCATATAAAAATTCATGTAAAAATTCATGTATGTATACTTCACGCTATGTTGCTTCATGATAAGGCCGTACAACCGGAAGATGATGTCTATAGGAAGGCTTCATTTGCAAACTTTTAATACAAACCTTAGCGTCGGTGACACTCCGTTCGATGATATCGTCTCATAAAAAGAGTCCTTTGCGCAGCGTAAGTCAGCTATACCATTTATCGATCAAATGATTTTGTTCATTTGGATCTAGTAGAACAAAAAGATGAAGAAAGTAATAAGCATTTCATATTATACTTGTGCTACTCACATAACCCTTTTTCCGACGACAATCAAAAAAAGCGATAGTTCATGTTCACAACCAATTTTATCTGCCCCGAGCGTCTCAGTATTATCTAATGGTTCCTTTCCCAGGTCCTTTCATCGGTTTATCGGCCGCTTCTACACAGAAGTGTTTTATCTTTGCTTGTCATTTAGTGCTATCCTTGGGGCTTGACTTGTCAATTTTTCTATCACACATCAAGCCACAAACGTTACCAGATAGGACGCCATGTATATGTTTGCCTGTTTAATAATAAAAAACATTAAATCTTCATTTGCTTCATCATTTCTACTCTGAATTAAATTCCTTCTCTCAATTTGCGGTCATTCTATCGCGACAGTAGTGTTACAGACACAGTCGCTGGTTCTACAATACAAGCAATCTCCATTTCCAGGTCTGTGGTAGAGCAAAACGCTTCTCTTGTGAGGAATCTTACCCGATTAGAAAACGGCCTCGGATAATTTCGATGCCGAATTTCTTACTTGACACATCCCAACCTGTGGGTGCAACATCTGCCATTGGTGAGTCGATTACGAATCTAGCACGTGATTCATATGCTTTGGCCGGTAGTTCACTGATGAAGAATATATTTACGCGTAGTGTAATGTCTTATTTGTAAAGCACAAAGCATAATAGTCATACAATTTTGCTTCCAAAAGGCCGGCGCGCATAGAATATGAAAAAGAATGTGTTTCGTGCATCATGTCAGCCAACTAAAGGAAATGTAGAGCAGATGCTGAATAAGCTCGATGATGATTGGATGAAATCAAAACGCCTGTGAAATACATCCCACGTCGGACCTCTGCCGATGTTCCGCGCAAAATGGCCACCAACCGAAAGAGTGACGCAACGCACTTGCATAAAAGATCTCACGCATTGATTGTCGGTTCTCATCCTTTCTTTCTTACAAACATGTCCACTACACCTTTTCGACTCATCACCCCCGCCAAAGCCAGCGATTATGCTTTGGTGCTTCCGGGTATCTCACCTGCCTCACGTAAGCTGGCCGAAGATTTGCTGCTCAAGAATCACCGCGAGCATAATATCTTTTTCAATGAAAAGGGCTTCCACAAGTACGTTTCACGCCCCCGGAAATCATTTTGGTCGTGTAACCATTCGTCTTCTTTTGTTCTCTAGCCATCTTACGCACCACTTTTTGGCGGCCTACAGCTGGGGCGCGTCGCCGCAACGTCTACAACAGATCTATGACAGTCATGCATCCTACCAGCGCCAGATGCCTCCTCTGCTCAAGCACGAGTTGACGCGCAGCAATTTCCAGTCCGATCTCGGTAAACGGGAAGCATATGCGAGCTATTTGCAGCTCTTCAGCAACGAGATCAAAAGCAACGGTATGATCCCGACGATTCGACGCTATGTCTTTAGTACAGACATGCTGAACCGTACGCTTGGTGGCGCTTTCCACCCCATCATTCATCTTGGCTATGCTGTCGAGTTTGATCTCCCTGGTTTGGCTGCGGAGGGCCTGGCCATGGCTACGTGCACAGAAGCGCGATTCTCGCAGATCCCTAAACTGCAGAACGTCCAGGATTACAAGATACCCGCACCTGCTGCTAACGCCGCCTCCACCGCACGCGACATGATGTCACAAGTCACAAGCGATTTTGCGAGCCGTGTAGGGTTTGGAAGCAAGGATGGGAAGCCTGATCCTATAGCCAAAGATGATGTCGATTTCGATCTCCAGAAGGCGTTAGAAAACAACCCGATCCTCAAATTGGCAAACGCTCTCCGCGAAGACAAAGAGCTGGATGGCATCGTTACGTATGACGACCCGAACAAGTTCGACGCGACCCTTCGGAGCGAAGTGGCCACGAAGAAGGTCAAGGATGCAGCTGGCAGTTGGACAATTCAGGGTAAGGAAAAGGACGGTAGCAAACGTGCAGATCCATCATCTGACACTGCTTTCCTGCATTGCACAGAAAATGCTGCTGGTGTACAGCAAGGTTTGAAGGACCTCTTTGCAGCAGCCATGGTGATGCTCGGTGCGAGCGGTATCCGTGGTGAAGATGTCAAGCTGGACTTCTTCCTCATGCATGCCTTAACTTCGATCCACGCCATCCACACGCTCTTGCCCCAGCTGACACCGCGTGAAGGAGTCTTGCTCCTCCAGGGGCACGCTATCGCCACCTTGACCTACTTCATCTCCCGTGGTCGACCTCAGCTGCGGGTGGAGGAACTCCTCAACTACCGCCAAGGAGAAAACGAAGCGTCGTTGGAGAACCCTTGGCTCGATATCTTTGACCGTAGCATCAAGGCCGAGGAACCGCACACGATCAAAGTCTCCCGTGCTTGTGCGCTTGGACAGATAATCTATGGACACGACAAGTTCCAGGCTTCTTACGAGAAGGCATGGCTTAACGTTGCTCGAATGAATCTGGAGGTGAATGGCGAATGGTTCTTTGATGGCGTTGGCTTTGATAAGTCCTGGGAGAAGAAGTAGATTATGTCAAGGACTTTGCGACCCGTAGTAAGTTACTCGTAGGAATGTACTAGTAGCAACAGAGAGTGTATCTTATGTTTTTATACGTTAATCCATGTGCACATATGAATCCGAGAATTTCCAGTGTTTGACACGTTGGGATGGATGCATGTCGTGTGACTTGAATATCAATCATCGCTTCTGGCAGACATTTGTAAACCCGCACTCTTGCTTCGCACGCCTGTCACTTTCTTTCTCTCGAACCATGTCAGATCTCGCCTCTTTGCGTGAGCGCATTGACTCCCTCGATTCAACCATTGTCGATATTCTCAATGAGCGTGCTCAGGTCTCGCTCAACATTGGTGCCGCCAAGCGTAAGGCTCGCGGAAAGTACGTCTCTCATGCGTTCGATTCGGACGGCATTGCTCACAGACGTCTGTTCAGGAACACAGCTGAAGATACCTCTGAGCTGCACGTTTATATGCCCGGTCGCGAGAAAGAAGTATATAAAAAGGTGTGGTACTGACCTCGGTGTTTGTGTCTTCTTAAAGCTAAATAGTCTCCTCAAGCTCGAGCGCCTCAACCAGGGCCCTCTGAACAACGATTCCCTGCAAGCCATTTTCCGTGAAGTATGTCTCGAGGTCTTTGCCCACTGTTACTCTTATTCACATCGTCTCAGATTATGTCGGCCTCGATTGCACTCCAAAAGGATGTGTCGGTCGCCTATCTAGGTCCTCCCGGCACATTCTCGCATCAAGCGGCATATCAGCGCTTAGGTGACAGTGTTGCATACTCCCCTCAGAAACAGATTTCAGGTAAACGATAGCGTTTGCAATGATGCCTGTAGTCTCACTCCCATGCAGCCGTCTTTGATGCGGTAGAAAAGAAAGAAGCCACTTATGGTATCGTGCCTTTTGAAAACTCTACCTTTGGCACTGTCGTCGAGACATTGGATCGCTTCAACAAGACGAGCGTCCGCGTCCGTGCCGAGACTTATCTCACGGTCCACCAATGCCTGCTTTCCAACAGCCAGATGGAGAAGATCACCAAAGTATATTCTCATCCTCAGGTAAGCCTTAACACGTTTTTGCATTACTTTCTGCTGAGACGCATTCATGAAAGGGTCTCGGCCAGACGCAGCGGTGGCTCAGTGAACACCTGCCTAACGCCAAGCAAGTGCCTGTCAAATCTACGGCCGAAGCAGCAGAACAGGCTGCATCTGAGCAAGGCGCAGCGGCAGTTTGCAGTGAGATTTGTGGCGACCTGTATGGCATCGATGTGCTGGCCAAGGACATCGAAGATGATGCTGGTAAGTAGCAAAAAGGGAGATATAAGAAACAAGGTGCCAACAACACTTTTAGCCAACACGACCCGCTTCCTTATTATCGGCACATCGAGCGATAATGCCACGGCGGACGATCATACCCTAATCCGTTTCACGGTCGACCATCGGCAGCCTGGTGCTTTGTGCGACGGTCTCAAGGTGTTCAAGGACTATGACCTGAATCTGTATAAGATTGACTCACGCCCGAGCGGTCTGAGACCCTGGCATTATGTCTTTTATGTTGAATGCTCAGGCCACCAAGATGGCGACCGTGTCCAAAAGGCAGTCAAAGACCTGGAGCAGTATTGCCTTGATGTTGCTGTCCTCGGTAGTTTCCCCAATCAGCGCCCTGAATAGTTATTTAATTTAATAATCAATCGAAAGTGAGACTTCATTGAACGGTCTTCCTCAGTCAGTATCGCGGACAAAGTTTTGGGTAATGTTGATAATATGACATATCCGTAGGCGCACCATGCATAGCTGCTTTAATATTCTCGCTACAAATGAGACATATTGAGTAAACCAGAGCTATAAATAGTAGGACGAGAACACTTGCTGATGCGTCGTTGAGCATCTCACCGTGAACAGGCGCTTGCATGGTCTCATTTTAATGAGCAGCACACATAGGCTTTGCATATATAAATACCACATCTACCCGCTAGATGGTATTGAGTTGTTGTTCTCACTTAATTATACCCACATGTACGTGCATAGAGCCAGCGACATGTGAGAATCAGCAATACCTACTGTTAACCAACTATTACACTCTTTGTAAACCGAGTCATGGTTGGTAATGTTCGAGTGCTATTCGGCATCTTTGCATATTACTACTTATTGCCGTGTGCTAAGTTGGTTATCGAATGATTAACACACAGCAAAGACGCTGCGCTCCAGCAAGTCGATATATTAGGTGCCTGGTCAAGTCAGAAAAGCATATCTCGGGTACCACGAAAACGACTGATTTTAGGTCTTTAATGTATTTTGCCTTTTTGAGTGATTTTTCTAACGGAACAACGTAAAGCCGACGCGTTAATGGGTGAGTTGAAATGGCGACAAATGCAGACCTAGTGGTGTATGGAGAGTCAGGGACGTTACTTATTCTGCTTTACTATTTTTATCTCTTCTTCCCCCAATACAAACACACGAGGTCATGGCGAATCGTTCGCGGCCGCCTGCAGAGGAGGAACTCGCTCAAATTCGTCGTTATGAGGACTTCAGTACCATTGGTAAACTTTGTTATACGCGATTCAACCCCTGTTCAACCTCATTGGAACCCTCCCCTCCCCTGATTAGACTGGGTGAAGGACGCCACCTTGGAACGCTACCGCCAATCCACTGTACACACCCAAAATGTAAACGATCATTCTTGGCGTGGCTGGTGGAAGATGACCTTTGAGACGACCCAAACCTGGATCGTCGTTTCTCTCGTCGGTATGTTGTTCATTGTCTTGTGTATCCCAATCTCGGATGACAAGTGACGCTCATCAAACGACAGGTGCTGCGATTGGCGTCAATTCGGCCCTTATTGCTATTGTGACCGACTGGCTTTCCGATATAAAGCTGGGCTATTGCTCTACTGCATGGTGGCTCAATCAAAAGTATTGTTGCTGGGAAATCGAAGGCCATGGTAGGGCATTGAAAAAATAAGCATGATTATCAGAGCTCTTCTACTCACTTTTACTTCTACAGACGGCGGATGTGAGTATTGGACGTATTGGAGTCAAGTGGTTGGGCTGGGCCCCGACGTCTTTGTCATCAAATGGCTGCTTTATATCCTCTGGGCTGTAAGTCTCCAGCAAGAACAAAGAGAAGCCTGCTACTAATCTCTTTTTCGTCTACATAGACATTGTTTGCTACGACGTGTGCCTACCTAGTCAAGTCTTTGGCACCGTATGCCGCTGGATCCGGCATTTCGGAAATTAAATGCATCATTGGTAAGCTCTCCTAGAAGGGATCATCATCGCTAAGCGACCCATTCTAGCGGGCTTTGTCATGAAGGGCTTTTTGGGCGGCTGGACTCTGCTCATGAAGAGTGTGGGCTTGGTAAGTCTATCAGAGATAACCAAAGAGGGCAGACTAATTTCAATGTGAGCGCAGACCATGGCTGTTGCGTCCAACTTGTCGATTGGCAAAGAGGGTCCGTCCGTCCACATGGCATGCTGCGTCGGCAATGTGATATCCCGCAGTTTTCGAAAATTCAGGTCAAGTCAAGGTAAAGCTCTACAGAGAAAGGGAGAATGTTCTTGGTCTCAACCATGCTTCTTCTGTTTGAAGTGGAGATGCGTGAAATTTTGACGGCTTCGAGTGCAGCCGGCGTGGCAGTCGCGTTCGGTTCGCCCATCGGAGGCGTCTTGTTTGCCCTGGAGGAAATGATGTCGACCTTTGCGAACCGCACCATGTGGAAGAGCTTTTTCTGCGCCATGATCGCCACCATCGTCCTGCAGGCCATGAACCCTTTCCGGACTGGTAAATTGGTCCTGTTCCAGGTCAGCTATGACCGTGAATGGCACTCGTTTGAGTATCTTTTCGTCATCATTATTGGTATCTTTGGCGTAAGTGTAAAAGATAGGACAACATGGGATATATCCTCAGCGAATTTTTATTTCAGGGCCTGTATGGTGCGTTTGTTATCAAGTATAACGTCATGGTTGCCACGTTTCGGAAAACGGTGCTCAAGAATCATCCCATCTATGAGGCCGCTGTGCTCGCGCTTGTCACTGCATTCATTGCCTACCCGAACGTCTTTATGCGTATCGATATGACTGAGATTATGGGTATTCTTTTCCGCGAATGCGAAGGTAACGATGGCGAAGATTACTATGGACTTTGCCAGTAAGTCGACGTCTTAGAAACGGGGTATATGTGCTCACCTTTATGTCAGGGAAAACCAAGTTGGTCGCGTGGTACTCCTCCTACTGGTGGCCACGATCCTGCGTACGCTGTTGACCATTATATCTTATGGGTGCCGAGTAAGCGGAAAACTATGGATGTGTTACCTCTCACTCACTCGAGTTCTAGGTGCCTTGCGGTATTTTTGTCCCTTCTATGGCCATTGGCGCGACGTTTGGTCGTATGGTCGGCCTCCTTGTAAAATCTTGGCAAGAGTGCGCATTCTGCTCAAAATTCCCAACAAAAAGCTAAATCGAGTATAGAAACGATCCCGAGTTCTTTTTGTTTTCGTCATGCAAGCCAGATGTACCAGTAAGTGGACTGCAAGGCATGAATATGATAAGCAAACTCAAAGATGACAGTGTATCACGCCTGGAACATACGCATTTTTAGGTGCAGCAGCAGCACTCTGGTAAGTTGCAAAAAAACTCCTATGGGTCAGTGAATAATCCTGTGATTGTTTCTTAGCGGTGTCATGAAAATCACAGGTATGTTTTAGAGCGATACTAGCACAATTATCTCTAACAATCAGCAGTCTCCGTCGTGGTCATCATGTTTGAGCTGACGGGCCAAATCACCTACATTCTGCCTACCATGGTTAGTGGAGCGAAAAATTGCAAGATCGTGCCAATTGAATTTTGCACATAGATTGCCCTCATGGTGACGCGTGCTGTGGGTGACCGCTTCGGTACAGGAGGCATCGCGGACCGCTACATCCGATTGGGAGGGTATCCTTTCCTGGATGCAGAAGATCACGCGTTTGGCGTACCTGGTTTGTATCATCCTGGACTAAAATTTCTGGTCAAACTTATCCTGTCCATGTAGTGTCACACGTTATGCAAAAGGATATGAGCGTCATATATGCCTCTGGTATGCTATTCTCTGAACTAGGTATGTTTTATCGACACGGGCGTGTCGTCGTTTTCTCACTTTGTACAACTTATAGAGGATCTGATCCATGATACCATGTACCGTGGCTTCCCTGTCATTCAAGACAAGCAGGACATGACTCTTGTGGGTTACATTGGTCGATCGGAACTGACATATCTGCTCGGTATGGATGATTTCGTCCAAACAGACCACCATACTAATCCCCTGTATAGACAAAGCCAAAACCATGAACAAGGCCCACGCGAGCACGTTGTGTCAGTTTAAGCCAGATGACGATGAAAGTCGGGAACAGTTCGCTAGCATATCCAGTATGGACTATCGCATACAAGGCTCCTCTGAAGCCCTGGACTTTGGTCCGTACATCGATCAGGTAGGTTCAAGCACTCAGGAAACAAGGACCACGGCCGGTTAACAAACTATTTATAGACTCCTATCACTGTCCATCCCAAGCTGGACCTCGAGATCGTAATGGATATGTTCAAGCAGCTAGGGTATGTTATTGCCTGTCGATCTCTGGATATTCACTTATTCTTCCTCTACGTAGACCTCGAGTCATCCTCCTTGAGCTTCGCGGCAAGTTGGTTGGCCTGGTGACCGTCAAGGACGTACTCAAGTACATGGCCCTGATGGAGAGCGCCGAAACCAGCAGTGATTCTCGAGGCACCGCCGAGATGTTTGGCAAACTCTTCTCGTGGGCGTTCCAACGTACGTCGCAGTACATGCCGGTCCATGCGCAGTCTGAAGTGCACGAAATGAGCGGCCGACGTGCATGATGCTGATGCTGATGCTGATAACTTGCACTCTTTTAATTCACTTACCACCTCTGTATGATAATAGTATTCCATTGTTCTTTAGACCATTAAAAACCTGCCCACTGCACGGAAAACACCTCGACTCCTTGATTGGAAGCGTCAGGCGCAGAAATGACGCAGGTCTTTTTGACATTGGTGGCCAGACGGCCCATGCTGATAATGTCTCTTGGAAGGAGCGGTTCTTCCCTATCTCCGCGCACAGTAACAATGTATTGGCTGTGGCATTGCATCGGATCGCCCGGGTACGCGAGATAATCGCCCCCAAATTTAAGGGCGGCCGTTACAAAGAGTCCTTGACGCCATAAATATTCAAAGGTTTTGTACTGGCATTGTTCAAGCGGTGTGTTGGGGAAAGTCCAAGTCGTATTTTCAGATGCCCAGGTCGCAAAGTCTAAGTACAAATTTTCTTTAGGCGCAAGTCTATCAAAAAAAGGGCTCTCACTTACGATTCTTGATAAGTAAGGTCGTCTCTTCAGGCATAAGGAGCAGAGGCAGCCCGAAAAACGCGTTTTGTAAAGGAAAGCGAGGCAGCGTGCCCATGAGCGCACCGACGATGTGCAGATCGCATCTCAGCCGCTTGACATCTTGCAACAATGACAAGGGGGTTTGAACCTTATGTAATCGAATAAACCAAAGACTTACCCTGTGTGGTAAAAACAAGTGGTTTTTTACCACATAATTTTATCTGGACCAGGCCAGCCATAAAAAGATAAAAATAAAAAAGGCAGACAGTGGTTTCAAGCACGTCAACTCGTTCAATTTGACGGCATCAAACTTCCAAATCTTGACTCCCCACAGAAAGTCCGCTCCGAGGGCCTATATGTATGGATAGATGGCACATTGTTGCGAAATCCCTCGTCATTCTTTTCTATCCGAGATTTACTCATGGTGGCTCAGAGTCTCGATAAAGCAGCTTGGGCCGTGGTTCTCACTAGCACAAACAAGTACATTCAAGGTGCATTGAAGCTCGCCGCCAGCCTGCAGCATGTTCAATCGGCTTACCCTCTTCTCGTCTTGTATACGCCGGCTGTCTCGCACGACGCACGCGAGAAGCTTAAGGAAGCCGGTTGTATCATGCGTGAAGTGGCGCCTGTCAAACCGCGCGGGAAAGTCAAATACTTTACGCAGCGATTCGAAGATACATGGACCAAGTTGACAGCATGGAACGTCGCCGATCATTATGAACGACTCGTCCTTCTCGATGCGGACATGCTCGTGCTGAAAAATATGGACGAACTGATGAAGATGAACCTTGGCAAGGGTGAAATTGCGGCGTGTTACGCATGCAAATGCAACCCTCACAAAATAAAGGCATATCCGGCGGATTGGTAAGCATAAACACGTTTTCTTATATACAGCCCTGCTCATAGCAAAGGCAGGACACCAGAGAACTGTGCGTACACAACGATGGACGAAGGCAGGCGGGACTATTTTAACAGTGGGATGATCGTGCTGCGACCGTCGCCCAGCACCTTCCAGACCATGCTTACGCGGCTGTACGGCATTCGTGACTTGAACATATATCCCTTTCCCGACCAAGACTTTCTAAATGAGTTCTTTGCTGGCCATTGGCAGCTTTTGCCCTATACCTACAACGCGCTAAAGACTCTACCTTACCTACACCCCGACCTATGGGACCTCAGTCAGGTCAAGGTGCTCCACTACATCATTGACAAGCCGTGGGACAAGAGCCCTTCTGACCCAAGTGACGGGTATACATCTTTGTATCGGCTTTGGTGGGAGGCACCCGAGGCCTGAGCAATCCCCGAAAACTACGGAGGAAAGGAAGAAGCAAAAAGCATATCAGCAAATAATGTACTAGACAGATGTATAGGCAATTGTATAGCATAACAGTAAATGGCGTAGTCATGACCTCAATACACAATCACATCAAAATTACACACACAGCGAAGCTGGAAAATGACCTCAGTCTCGATTTCCCCCCGCCTTTCTCGTAATTTGTTGTATGCAACGCGCGTCAACCCTTGTCGCTCGTCGATTTATCGTTACAATGGCACCCAAAATTCCTGACATTGGCAAAGTGAGACAGCTCATTCCTCCTCTCTCGGGTGATTTACACAAAGGCCAAGCTGGTATGTCTGAATGTTGTCCTTTGTTTCGACTGACACCCTGCTTTGTATCGTTAAAGGTCGCGTGGGTGTTATGGGTGGTTCTGAAGAGTACGTTTTATCAACGCATTATTGAAGTCACGCATGCTAATATAGGCTGAAGTTATACAGGTGCACCTTTCTTTAGTGGTGTTGCTTCAATGAAGCTGGTAGGAGTAGAGTGTTATACGTAGGAGATTATCTCAACCGTTGCATGAATTACGCAGGGCGCCGACCTCTGCCATATCTTTTGTGAGCCAGGTGCAGGCACTGTCATCAAGGTAACTTAACTATCTGTATGCATTATACGACTCTTTTCTCAAACAACTCCTGCTTTAGTCCTACTCGCCTGACCTGATCGTCCATCCTTATATGCGCACCTCTCAGTAAGCGCGCAATCGAACAAACAATCGAACAGACAAGACAGCCATGTGACTAATCTTGTATTCCCGGTAGGAAAGGGGGCTCTGTCAAGGAGATTGTGGATCAAATTACAGGCGTCTTTACGCGTTTACACGTCTTGGTCGTCGGACCCGGTCTCTCACGCGACAAGCTCATGCAAGACGTTGCGCGCGAGATCATGCTCAAGGCCCGTGAACTCAACATGGCCATCGTCGTCGATGCTGTAAGGAAGAGTAAACCGTTATTGGATCTCTACTCACTTACTTCTCCTCTCAGGACGGTCTATTTTTGGTCCAAAACCATCCCGAAACCGTCAAAGGTTATGCCAAAGCGGTTCTGACCCCGAACGTGGTGGAATTTCAGCGCCTGTGCGAGCGCATGCAAATCAATCCCAAGGAAGGCAATCCAGACGAGGTCGCTCTCCGTCTCAGCCAGGCACTTGGTGGCGTGACCATCGTTCAGAAAGGTCCCGCGGACTTGATCAGCAACGGAAAAGAAGGTACGTAAGGCTAGCGGTATACTGCATTCGTATAGGGCTTACAGGTGGATAGTCTTGAAATGCGAACAACAGGGTGGATTACGGCGAGTAGGCGGCCAAGGGGATATCCTATCTGGCACCCTTGGCACCTTCCTCGCATGGGCAAAAGCCTACGAGGACGGTGTATGGCAGTAAGTCTCCTGGATCCGTATGTGTCTGTTGGATGTTCATGTTGCGCTAGACATTCAGGCGAGATCCAGTCGGAAGACGTGGCCATGCTCGCCGCCTGGGGAGCATGTACCATCACACGCGACAGCTCCCGCCGTGGGTTCCAAAAGTACGGTCGCGCCCTTTTGACCTCGCAAATGTTGGAGGAGATCGGCCCTTCATACGTCAGCTTTGTAGGAGGTAAGTGATACCTTGGATATTATGCGTTTAATCTGATACCACCTTCTTTCTAAAACCATAGGTAACAAACTGTAGTATATAGATGTTAAACGGCGCTCGGCCGTCATGGCTGTAGAGGAAAGCAGATTATGAGCATAAAGCAACCAGATACTTTTTTTTTTTTTTGTTGACCAGCCGCTCTCTCCGAATTCCCTTTTTTTTGCGTGTGCAACCACAAATTCCGCAGTAATCGTGAGTCATGATGGATAATAATACGACTGCAGCAGTGACGAGCAGTCTTAAAGGTCGACGCGGCAGAACAGCGCGACGACGTGCACAGAAAGTTGCCATGCCAACCGACGCGGAACCTAATCGTGGTATAGGTCTGTGTCTATGCCTCATTCCATACAATCGTACCAGTGGCTTTGCTTCAGAGATCACTCACACATACCTATACCTTGTAAAGTCTATCACGACCCGCAGTACGATATCTTTCTCGAATGGCTACGTAAACACAACTTTCCAAAGTCCAAGCTGGTCTTGGCCACATTTCCAGGCAAATACCATTGACTGCTCTATCTTTATGTCCATGTATATTTCTATCCATTTATATTAATGCTCTCTATACATCATCTGTTGTTTATCGTTATGGTAAATAGACACCGGTCGTGGTATGATGGCTACTGCACCTATTGAAGCAGGCGAAGTCATCGTGTCTGTACCAAAAATGTTCTTGATTTCCAACGAAAGTCTGTCAAGACAGTACGGCAATCATTCTTTACACATCCACCCGCTGCTTGCGCTGCACCTGTGTCGACTCAAGCACGATCCGAATTCCTGGTGGAAACCTTATATTGATCTACTGCCCCGCCAATTTGGCACAATGCCTGTCAAATATCCTCCTAAGCTCATGCGCCATCTACCTGCCTCACTTTATGGTATGTTTTTTTTCCATAACGATGTCTAGCACTGAATATACCTGTAGAGGAAGTACAACGGCAAGTGAAAAAGATCAAGGCTGATTATGCAACATGCGCACGCTTCCTCAAGAACCTGACGGGAGAAAGTCTAGACTATGAAGAGTATGAATGGGCCTGGCTCTGTGGTAAGTACATTAATGATAGTGCAGGGTACGTAACTCACACGTTATTAGTGAACACGCGATGTATCCATATGACCACAATGAACGCAGCCCCTCGCGGTGGCAACATTGCTCTTGCCCCTCTGCTCGATTTTCTCAATCATACCTGCGATGCCAAGGTCTTGTGTGCATGAAAAGAGAATCTCCTAGCGCTAAAAAACGGCATACGCCTTTCCTTTATATTTAGATCGAGAGCGGCTTCAACGTGCGCACGCAGTGCTTTGAGATCCGAACACTGACACCGTACAACAAGGGGGATCAGGTACACAACAGGAGTCTTTTATGCAAAGAAAACTCACTCAACCCTTCAGGTGTTCATCAATTATGGCCCGCATGATAATCTGGCTATTTTGCGCGAATATGGTTTCGTCATTCCCGAAAACACGTACAACTTTGTCTCGCTCGACGAGGAAGTTTGGTCCTTTTTTGACGCACTCGAGTCGCCTATCAGCAGGGCTGCTAAACGGTCTATACTGGAAAATGCAGGGTAATACCTGGATGACCAG
Source organism: Syncephalastrum sp. PYS2702 (assembly GCA_023630325.1). NCBI lineage: Eukaryota > Fungi > Mucoromycota > Mucoromycetes > Mucorales > Syncephalastraceae > Syncephalastrum > Syncephalastrum sp. PYS2702. The sequence continues at coordinate 82,033 of JAMAMT010000091.1, forward strand.
AAAACTGAAACAGCTCAACTGACTTCTTTTTGTTGTTGTCGTTGTTGCTCGATAGATATGCAGGGTAAAAGAATACACCAAAGGGGGATCGTCTGGATGTAACTCCAGCATAGGCTAAAATTATCTGTAGTGACTACTCGATCAAGAAACACGACATCTCGTATCGTCTGCTTTGCGCCTTAAGGCTACTAGCGCTTGAAAGCACAAGTTTTGAGCGTCGTGTACTCGAGTGGCATGACGTTGTCATGGGTGAGGCCGAAACCATCAGTGCGGACAATGAACGACGCGTCCTGATTATGCTGCAATCGATGTGCACCCAAGTTGTACAACATGCACAAGAAAAGATATCGGCCCTCGAGGTACGTCACACAGCTTGCTACTTGTTTTTCTACAGAGGATTCATGCGTGGAATTTGTACTGCTCAGATACTCAAGGGAGATTTTGAGCTGCATCCTTTCGCGCTCCTTTTCGTGAGCCAGATATGGAAGGAAACACTCGAGATCGCACAACAGACGTTGTTAGATATCGATGAAAAATTGCTTGAAATCCAGTGAAAACATCCCAATAATTCCTTTGAATTTACAAATGACGTAAATACGTCAGTGTGGTTTATATGCGTCAAATGAAGAGAACAAAAGAAAATGGTCAGGAGACCGTCGACTATATACTGGGGTGTATGTGAGCTTGATACGTGTGTGATGAGGATTATAGCAAGGAGTTCTGCGGAAATGATAATTGCGTTTTTAAGAGCTAGATGCGGGAGTACTAGATTGCATCCAAAGGAGAGACCTTGAAGCGAATCGATCATGAAAATAATTTGAGCTATCTGGGCCGCCGCACCGTTGGATTCGGGTAAGGTCCTGGGGGAAGGGCTGGCTTCAAGGGTCTATCCGGCGGCATGATATTTGACTAGAGGCGGTGCTTATTTGCAGAAAGCGTTTGCAGTGATAAGGGAAGTAGTTGAAAAGGAAGAGAAGACTTGAATGAATGTAGACCCAGAGGTGGTTTATGTCGTGCCTTTTATATCTTTTTCTTTTAGAAGCACCACCCCCTCGCTGATGCTTCATCGTCGTCTGTCAAAAAAAAAGGGGGGGTGTAATGCCGACACAAACAAGAGTTCATAATTGATAAATGTCGTTTGTCCCTTATACCCCGTTTCCGCAAAACATACGCCGTTTGCATGAACTCCTCTTTCTTTGAGTTGTTTCAAAATAAAATAAAAAAAAAATGGCACGGTTGAAACAGGAATTTTGCCGCCAATTCTGCCTGATTTTGGTCGTTGATGACCTGACGACAAACAACATGTCGGCCATTGTTTATGGCGCTTGAAAAGCGTTTCAAAACCCCGCGTCGCCTTGCCCTGGTCGGGGCGGCATCTTCTCCGAAGATCCCTTTTCATAATGACTTTTTTGGACAGTGCAGTTAAGTAACTTTTGGCTGAGTACATACAGCCACATACATGTACTTATCGTCTCACACCACGCGAGACGGGCTGAGATGAAGCCTTCCATCCTTTTTCTTTTTCCTTCCGGAGTCCAGTGTACCAAATAAAAAATCAAGTGTCGCAAGATAAAAAACAACTGTCGCATTCTAAATACCAGACCTTGCATTTTAAAACTATTGGCAGCTGTGATGTGACAGTTGGGAGTTGTCTTTTTGCGAGGTTTTTTATCTGGCGACACTTGATTTTTTAATTATGGTATACTGTATCATACGTAACCAGATCAAATTGGATCCGCGGGCGTTTCCGATATTCCCGCCCTATCTACTTGACGGACCCCCCCCCCGTTATAATTCAAACATTATGCCATCTACCATGTGTTTTCCCCGGCAGGCGCACAATCGAATGGATTTACGTACTACATGTCATTATAGCGTACGTCATTATTCACCTCTTTCGGATTGTGCTGGAGTGAAATTTGGGGTCAAATAAGCAAGCAACAAAAACATGGCGCGACTTGTCCCACCCAAAGGCGGCAAAAAAAAGGTGAAGAGTTTCAGACCATCCAAGCGTCTAGCAATTCATTTTTACTCAATCTGTTTTCATGAAACAAAACGCAACTTTTATTCATTCATAACAAAGCTCTCGAAGATAAAGATTGAGAAATAATGACCGGTGCAGGTTCGTCATCTTCACCCAATTAGTTATCGTCACCTCATCATTGTTCTCTCTACAAGCTTGCACATATTCATGGTAATCTGTATTTTATGAATGTTTAAATGTCCAGTATATCGTGTACTTCTGCGTAAGAAATGAGGATCCTTCGGCTGCAAGAGAAACTCAGCAAGACAATAAAATACGATTATGTTTATACATCAATCGTTTGTTTATGTCCCTGTTGCCAAAAGACATGTTTATGTTTATCTTGTTCTCGGTGCGGCGAACGAAAAAGGGCGAATGAATATCTGAAGCCGTGTCAACGGGAGAACAACGCGGTTATCCCTCTCCGAAAGAAATGCAGCATCTCAGCAGCACGAACAAAGACAGTCTCCTCCAATGAAACATTAGAGCTGTACGAGAAGCCTCTGTCACATTTCGTCGGATAACGCATCGTTCTTCCGGCTGAAATACGGAAGTCTAACAAAAGCTATGAGATATGTATGTACCACCTGTGCAGTAGAACCTCATTTAGCTGCCTTGGCAATGATGCTTCAAGTGGCTGCGCGCACGGCGCGCAGGAGAAAGGTTGCCAATATTCTGACTTCCGGAGTAGGCGTAATGTGTGTCCTCACCTCCCCTCAATCGAGGTACAGAATAAAAAAAATCGGGACCCTTGCACTCCGAGACAGTCGTGTTTGGATTACCATTCTCCAAAAATTATATACGTAGTCTTGTGATCATGTCAGGTTGACAAGCGTCAAATGACCCACGTTACAAAGTGGCCAGTGCGAAATAATGTTACAGGTAAGCTATACATACGTATGTATGCTTGACAAGTAGCGGATGTCCGCTGCGTTCTCGATCGCTCCACATCCATACTTTTCTGTCGTAAATGTAATCATCAAGGAAAAATATCGTGATCAGGTGCGTCCTCTGGCCGTATTAGCACCCCTTTTCACACCATGTGTACTATATGCCGGGATACCTTGCTATCCGCATGGTACCAAACAATGATCGCATTCTTAGGGCACTCCCTCATGATCAGCCGCCAATCAATAATTGCGTGCTTCTTTTGCTTACTCTTTATCGGGATGTCATCAGATTTGGCTTTTCAGTTTGGGTCACCGAAGTCGGCGCACCATTTGAAAAATCAGAGGCGATGGTACCTGGGCTGTGAAGTTCACAGACGCGTTCCCCTGAAGATCCACCGTCCTTGGAATGGGCGTATATACATACAAACAAATACACTGAGTCGCTTTTCTTTCAAAACACTCAGAACCAAGCTTTGAAGTGTCTTTCAATGAGACATGAAAGATAATGAACAGTGCACATAGCAGGTTAGCAAGGTTGGGGAAGGGTAAGTCCGGGTTCGGTCATTATATATCTCGAGGGCGCTGAGTCTAGCATTTCTCCGCCTACACAGAGAAAGCTGATATCCTAGTACCGGGTTTGACTGTGGTCCAGTGGAGAGACTCCCCACCCTTTTCATTTGATAAGATAGCTCCCCTTTGGGCGCTTCATTCCTTTGCATGCATGATGCGAATCTATGTTAAATCTAGCTTTTGAGTACTTTTGCCTGGGAAGAGGAAACTGTCATGAGAGAGCTATAGACGATCCCTAGCATAAGCTGAAGAGAAAATGAGGCTACTTGCTATTTTGAGGGCCTACCTAGGAGGTGTTACCACACCGTACACACAAACACGCACAGCACACATAGACACACAGAGAATTTAATTGCTAGCTAACGTCATGAGCACGAGGCTGGGTCTTGCTTTACAGCTTTTTCAGGTCACGCAATGGTGAGACCATAGGCACTGGGTGCGGGAAAATCTTGGCTTCATGTTTGTTGTCAGCCCACCGCGATAAAGATAATGGATGTTTATGGGCGCTGATTAAACTGCGTGTGTGCGAAGCGCAGGGGGATAATGGACATCTAGAGTCAATGCTGACGTATCACAACTTTTGATTTTCCACTGGATTCCACTGGATGAAAGGACGCGTCAGCCAACGTCGATACAGTAGATCCTGGGCATGCTACGTCATGAATTGATCTGTACGTGTCAAAAATAGACCACCGAGTCTGGAGAAATACGTCTCAACATACTTAGCGCGCCGCCGATATTTTGGGTCGTGTGCTGATCAGCGCACAAGAGGAACCACTCGATAACCTTCCCGGATATTAAATCTTTGTAGCTGGGATGGGGTACCCTGTCATCGTCAAGTCATGTGAATCCCCGTGCAACGTCGCCATGGAAATCGCCGACATCGCACTCGGTGTTCATATATATCGCTCTCTGTGCTCTCACTTGGATAAAAACGTAACGGATATGTGTGTGTTTACCTGTGCGGGTGCACCTGTGTCTCGCCCTTCAGGGTCTGGGCGGGGCGAATCGATCGGGACCAGGGCCATCGGAATTCTTTTTTTTTAGACGGTGGCAGGGATTCGTAAAGCGAAGAGTGGCCTTGTTTCGCTGTCCTGTAAAGCTGTTTTATAAAAGGACTGCAACTCGATTCTCGAACATAAAAAAAAAAGACCCCGGGGGGAGGGTGTGTGTAAATTTGCCACACAGGACACTTCATACAAAATTTCAAAGTTCCTCTTGTAATTAAACATTGCTGGGATAGTCGGGATTCTCGAACGCCCTGTCTCTTATTTTTGCTTTACACTTTCACTGGCTGAACGGGTGACCGAATCCCCGCTAAGGGCCGACTAGCCGTAGCGCGTAGCGACTATTGCTCTCTCCTGAACATTTCATGCAACACACGGAACGTGCCCGGGGATACACAAAGAACATTGCCTCACGCAATGGATGTCGAGAGTCAGGATAAATTGGAGATGTAGGGACGCGACTTTAATAGTCGGTGTGCAGAAGTGTTGTCTGCATATCTGCATAATCTCTATCTTGTTGAATGACAAACTTACGCCGCCAAGCTATATTGTCGCGGTTGTACATGTGTTCGAAAAATAAAGCAACGAGCGAACGCAACAGAAATTTGGCGACTACTGTGGCTAACTTCCTATATAATCATCGAAGTAAAGTTCACAATCCCCGTGCCATGTACGACTAAATTCCATCTCTTACTACACTCTATACTATCTGCGGGTATATTGCACTATACACACACATCCATTCATAGAAAAGAAAACACACTAATTAAGGTAGGCATTGTTTTGGATCTGTCAGAACTTGCCGCATTTGTCAGCTCGGCAGTTCCGCGTCTCTTTTGTGCTCCACGAGCTTGAAAGATGATACGGTTGTTTGTTTGTGAAAAAGGGGGCGAAATCAAGGTGCCAAAACACCGGGTCCGCCAACAAAAAAAAAAGATTGATGTATGCGATGGATGGAGTTGGGTGGAGGGTGCGTGGTGGATATGAAAAAAAAAAAACCTGTTTGTCCCGAAAAGGTCTAGTCAGCGAGTTCCCAGGGGAGGCATGTTGCACTCGTTCTTTAAATCACCATTGAGCGGCGAGCCCAACAACAAAGAGAGAAAAAAAAACTGAGCTAACCATTCTGTGCTTCGCTTGCTGTGTACAAGGGTCGAGACATTAACTAAAAAAAAAAGATTGGGTGAAGACGACAAGACGATCGAAGATTCCTATTTTGAATCGCGCTAGGTACCACGTCAATTCAACCGAAGGCAGTGCTATCGAGTGAGAAACGCGTCATGATACTGATACAGATGCTCAGCAACATGATGATAGAAACGCTAAGGTGTTTGTACGTGTTGAATAAACTCGCGATTAGTTTCTTTAATTAGGGGTAAAGTACAGCTTATGGGGGATCGTTGCTCATACGAAAAAAGAAAAACCACGGTTCATTATGACGATGATATATAAGGTATGCCAATGCTGCAACGCAACTGCTGCCATGGTGCAGAGAGAGTACAACGACATCGTTACCCAAAACGGCTAATGCGCTCGTTTTGGCCATTTAGCTGTTTGATCTATCTGCTGGCTACACAGGACATATCTTATATACCCTTCTGCCTTGTTCACCAGTAGACAAAAGCGTAAAACCCGAACAAACCCTTATTGATCCCCCCATCATTTTACCAGTGCAACAAAAGGGCACAAAGTTTTTTTTCCTACTGGGCAGGGGAACCTCATGTGCGACCTCTACAGAAAAAAAAGAAAGGACCAATTGTGGCGCGCCTGTGCTCCCATCCATATATTGCTAGATATGCTTTTGCCCACGTTCTCCTTTTTTTTTCGCATCCTGTATTTTCTCTTTTCTTGGGGCGGATGAAGCTGAGTAGGTGAAGAGACATGTAAATATGCTAGGATCAGCGGACTCAAAAAAAGAAATGCAGGTACAGGGTCAGTATTGTTATTTTTTTGTTGGCCCGATTGAGCAAGCAAGGAATAGCGAATGCATCATAATAACTGGATGGTTGCACGTATGAATGGCGTCCGACATTGGATACGCCCTGTGTTCGGGTAGTAATATATATATTTGACATTTTGTGGATGCGACATCAGGCCACTTGGTAATGTGCTACAGTGTATTCTATAAATGTTCATTACGAACGGGGTGAGCTCATAAAAAGAAAGCGTTCTTGCGGTTCCCGCTTTCCGGTTTGGATGTTGCCGGGTCTTCCGGAGACGTAGCCGGTGGCGCATCCACCATGGGTCTCCACTGACTTTCTTCATGCTCTCGTTGAGCTGCTTCGCTAGAGGCGATGACTAGAAAGAAAAAGCAGCAGGGGTGCATAATATGCGTATGTGTGTGTGAGTTTGAAAAAAATATAGAAGCATATGCCGTAAAATGCGACAACACATACGTTTGCTCAAATACTCGTCGTCGACTTCATCCGCCTCACGGTCGTCTGCCGTCCGTTTTCCGTTTAGAAGGACCATGCGGATTTCTTCCTTGAAACTCTCGGTGAACTCTTGGCCATGCTCAATCTGCTCAATGATTTCTTCAAGCAGACGAATCTTGTGGGCTGTTTTCTCTTGGTATTCCTTGTACTCCATCTTGAGCCAGATTAGGTGGAGTGCCTCTGAGCCAAAGACAACCCACATGAGGTATTCGAGAAAGTAGGGTAAATGGCGTTGTCGTTTGAAATGGTACGCAATCGACCGGAGATTGCCTCGCTCTTCGCCTGCGCCTGTTTTTGCTGTGCTCATGCACCGCATCGTCGGCCGAGCAAGTGGCATTACAGACCGTGGCATGGGTTGAGCTATTGGCACTGGCCGGATGGGTTTAAGGGGCAATCGCTGTCGAGCCACTATCCTCGTCAACATATTTGACAGTGTACACTATGCTAAAGAAGGTGAGAGGGGAAATTTATCGTCTTATTCGCCTCAGCCACGACCGGACAGCCTTCTCTCTTGTGTCTCTTTTATAATACAGTGACAACATGGCCCCCCACAAAAGTCCTAAATCCACTCCAGAGACTTCATTGGACCAGTCACCCTTCATTCTGCCTTCCGTCAAAGTGCCATTGACGGGATCTTATACCTATGCCAGCCCTATACCCAAACAGATCGTTGAGGCTGACGAGCCTTGCTTTCTCGGCGTCGATGAAGCCGGTCGTGGTCCCTGTCTCGGTAGACTCAGTAATCGCATCACAATCTCACAGGAACTAACAACCTTGCGCAATGCACAGGGCCTATGGTGTATGCAGTGTGTTACTACCCAAAGTCGCGCCATGAGGAATTTAAAGCACTGGGTTTCGACGGTACAACACAGAAAGAAATGATGAATTCTAGGACGCGTTCGCGTCGCGTTGCTAAGATACGCCGTTAGATTCCAAAAAATTGACAGACGAGAAACGAGAAGTGCTTGCCAAGGTTATCGAGAGCAACCTTGATTGGGTAGGATGGGTCGTGAACGTATTGGCTCCCCAGGATATCTCCCGCCATATGCTTCGCCGGTAACAAAAGAATACGTGACGATACAACGACGCGCACATGTCACTTACACGTCCATATAGACCCGCTTATAACCTCAACGAGCAAGCACATGATGCAACGATCGCACTGATCAGCCACGTGCTTGACAACAAGCTCAACATTACTGATGTAAGGAGAACTGAAAATGATGCAAAACAGCTGACAAATATTTCATAGATCTACGTCGATCCGGTCGGTCCCTCACAGTCTTACAAGCAAAAATTGACGCGCTATTTTCCGGGAACCACTATCACAATTGAGCCTCACGCAGATGCCTTGTATCCATCTGTGAGTGCCGCGAGTATTTGCGCCAAAGTGACCCGTGACCAAATATTACGCCACTGGGTCTGGCTCGAGCCTGGATTGGAGGGAACGCTGCCCAAAGAGTTTGGCTCCGGTTACCCATCTGGTAAGTCATCCTAATGAAGCACCCGGGAAAAAGAGATGAGAGGAAACTGGCGTGTGCGCCAGAAAAATGAAGACAGGAAGGTGAAAAAAAGAGATATGTTTGTTTACAATGTTTGTTTTTTATTTGGAAACACAGATCCAAACACGGTGCGTTGGTTAGACAAGCATATGGACCCTTCCTTTGGATATCCGAGCATCGTGCGATTTAGCTGGGGTACGATCGCCAAGCGCGTCGACAATATCGAATGGTCCGAGGACGAGGACGAAAAGGAAGAAAAGGAGAAGAAGAAGAATAAGCGCAAGCAGCAGCAAACAGCCGAGGAACGACCTCCGCCGTCTCCGCCGCACAACCGCGGGCGTATCTACAAGGCAATATGTTTGGAATCCGTCAATGTGGGCAAATAATATAAACCGGTTCAGAAAGGTGGCACAGGCTTCATGCAACCGACGTGCCTGTCAACAAGGTGTTGGGGGTGGGATGTTTTTGTGCAACGAGGAACAACGTGCAACGACCAACCCAAAACCGTTAACCTTTAACGGGAACTCGCCAGGTCCCCTCATAAATCTAAGAATAACCCGACCAACGTATGTGAAGAAGCTGAATGAACAAAGAAGTGATAAAAGGACCTGTCCAACCATCCTTTCTCGCCCTTCTCTCTCCTCTCTCTCCTCACCCTTCTTTCTCTCTCTCTTTTTCTTTTCTTTTCTTTTCCTTCCCCGATTTGGTTTTTTTTTTTCGTCCTCTTTCTTGTTGGTCGATAACTTCTGTACGCGTATATAATTTACTTATACACGCACGTACATTCACATATCTGAGACGACGCAGGCTTAAACAACAACACGCGTCACAAAAGAGAAGAAAAAGAATACAATCGCCCGCCTCTATATCCCGCCACAGTTCTATGAAAATACGGTCTCGAGCCTAAGAATGGAGAAACCGTCGATCAAGTCCCGAGCACAACACGTCCTGGCCTCCGCCACTCCGCGTCGGCTGAAAAACTATTTCTTGAAGAGGAGAAAAAAGAAGGCGGCAAAACAAGAGCAACCACAGACTCGAGAGATCGCACACGCGCCGTCCCCAATACCACCACCAGCACATACACCTTCTCCAACCCCTTCACCGAACGACGACTTGGATAGCACCTCTCCTAACGCACTTATCCTAGAACAGCAACAGCAACAGCAACAGCAAGAGCAACAACAGCCACGACATCACGACGCCAGCCTCCAAACCGACCGTAGCAGGAATACGGATGACATTAGCACTGAAAGCAGCCATTCAAGCGCACCCGAACCATCAACAGAAAAAAGGCGCAGCCGTCGGCGACGCCTGACCGACCGATTATTCGGATTACACAAGAAAATTCCCTGGCGCAACAAACGAAAAGAAGAAATCCCAGCGGGCGCCGTCTGCGGGTGCGGTCGTCCCCTAAAAGCTGGGTGGGAATGCGAGTATTGTCGATTCACTTGTCCACATTGTCACCGAGCGCTAGGCTTAGGCGAGACGTGCGACCGCTGTCAAATGAACAATGGCGCCGATCGCGATAATAACAATGGCGATCGACACGACTAGTTCCCTTATTCTATCGCCTTGCATGATGGATGTTGCACACACACAGATACACGCATATCCTTATTCTTATTCTTATTCTGATCCACGCAAACTTACACGCGCACGCCCACGCGCACACAGCAGCACATCGCACAAACAATCCACCCCACACAATCTATCACATTCAATCACTTCACAGCACGCACTCACCACACGCCCTTTTTATAACAAGCATTCTAACCCAACCCAACCCAACCCCCCAAAACACCCCGTATTTACCTCATATCTATTTAGCTAATAATGTAGAAACGTTACGGTTCTTTTTCTTTCTTTGATTTATTTTTTTCGATCTCGCACACGCACATATGTATATCTTACAAATAGAGAAATGAAGTTTTTCTCTCAAGGCAATTCGCCTTCTTCCATATCTGCCTGCTTTGCAGAAGAGGATAACTGTTGATGCTGGAGTAAATCCTGTGGCGGCACCGTTGACGCAGATGATGAGGATATGTTTGGTGGCGAATTGGTAGCTCCTGGGTCTTCCGCCCCGTACACCAGCCCATTCATCTGGTTCCCTTCTTCTGTATTACCAGCCTCCTTTTTCCGCCGCTTGTTCCGGTAACCGACCATGCCAACCCGGCCAAGGTCGCTCTCCTCGTTGATCGCCATGGTACTTTTTTCAGAATATCGGTACCAACGCACATATGTGTTCTCGGTTCGTTTCGCTTTCCGTGCACGGAATAGGCTCAAACTGATAGGTGCGTCATTGTCATGTGTCTGGTCGCTGGCGTAATCCTCGAGCCATTCCCATGGCTTATTTTGATCCATACACGTCTTCAGGTGCTGCTGATGCTGCTGAGGATCTGTCGCGGTTGGTAAACCGAGCAGCGCCGACGCAAACCGTGTGTTTGACAAATAAATATTGTGGACATGGAAGGGCATGATCCGTTTCACGCGGCAGCGAAGCACGGGGGGCAGGAAGCTGAGCTCGCCTTGCATTGACTAAGGAAGGCATAGGAATGCGTCAGTAAATACAAAGATGATAGAAAATGGTTACACTCACCGAAAGATGATTCAGACTGGTCACTTTCAGGTCTTTGTCTACCTCTGTGGAAATCAAATAAATTAAATTTCTTTAACCCCCAGATCTTGCTTTGCGCCTTACCATCAATAAGCAAAGACACGAGATCAAGCACAAACTCGAAGAAATGTTCTTGGCTTCCGTTACCATGTACAATAGGATTCTACAGCTTGTTTTAGCTTCAATGATATTGGACAGTAGGGGTCACTTACTACAAGTAGGGACACGAGGACGTCAATCCATCCCAAAATGTCACACTTGTCTACTTCGAAATGCTCCCAGATCAGAGGTGCAAACGGGACAATGAGTCGCAAGCGAAGCAGAAGGTTGAGGCGAAGGTCAGGCAGCAAAATGGCCGGCTCTGTCGTATCCGGAACCCCTTCCGCTTTGAGGGCCGTTGTCGCAAGTTCGACGTCGTTTTTGTTTTGCTGCAACGCTCGTGCCGCCTCAGCATACGAAGTATGAGGAGTGTTCTCCATGACTCGGTACACAAGCATGCCTGACTTGAACAGTTTTATCTGGTGGTAGAGCGACTTGACGAGCTCGATCTTTTGATCGTTCCCCCAGACTTCCTTAGCAAGTAGATACTGCATGATGAAAAAGAAGGCCTGGCATTTCTGGGCGTACTGCTCGCTCCGGTGCTCGCGGGGCGTACTTTCGTCAGGTTGGACGAGCAAGATCGACTCGGGGAAGGCCGCGTCTGGGTTGCCTTCAAGGAGATGGACACCGTACTGGAGTAAGGCGAGCAAGGTCGGTTGTCGCAGGCCGTGGATGAGGTTGATCAGGAAATCAAACCGGCGCTGTTCGTTGGGTGACCGGCTGTGGCCCGATGAGGCGAGTGCGGTGTCGAACATGAACTTGACAAAGAAATCGAGGTCCCGTGTTTCAGAGACAGCCGGGGCCGGGCTGATATCCATAGCCATGCCATTGACACTTTCTTCTGCTGGCTGGGTTACCATCATGTTGTCGAGCAGGAGGTTGAGCTGCACCCGGCACTGTTCTTCGTTCCACTGGCTCAAGTTCTCAAACACACTGTGGAGTCGATCCGAGAAGGAGGGTGTCTCGGCAACGACGTCTTGGTCAAGTTGCATGGTCTCGCCAATCAACTCATCGACGATGCAGAGCATCTTCTTCTTGATATCGCCCTCGCCCACAATGCTGCTCGTCGCAAAGTGCCGATAAACGTTGTTCACGTCTCGACTGCACGCCCTCCGCAGCCAGTCCAGCTGGAGCAGGTCGCTCCGCAGACTTGCTAGGTCTTGGATAAGCAGACTGCTCAGAGGTAGGTTGGCTGAGATCACGAGCGAATGCCGCACGAGGCCAAACAGGAGGTCGAGCTTGTCGAGGCTGATGGCAAGGTTAGGACGTAGGGTATGGATCCGGTACAGCTCGTCACTCCGCAGCGTCCAGAGCGCGCCTTCGGGTCTTTCTTGGATGATGAGCATACGTGTCAATGTGATAATGTTCTTGCAAAGGTGCCGGAGATGCTCAGTGTCAGCCGTGGTCTCTGTCCACTGGGTTTCGCACCGCTGGTTCACCTCATGGCTGATCCGCTGAAGCCATGGCAGGATGAACCGCTGTAGGAGGGTGTCAATGCCGACAAGTGAACGCGTCGCGAGCAGGCTTAGGAACAGCGGCGCCCAACTTCTGGGCTGGGACATTTCGACAAACGCAGGCGTTGACTGCGCCGAATTGCAGTGCTGTTCGAGCCACAGACAGACCACGTCGTCGAGCTGACCCGTCAGACTCGCCGAGTCGGCCACACCCTTGACAAAATCGAGGAGGGCGCAGAGTCGTCGTCGGACTGCGTACTGCGCAGCTTCATCCTGGCCCGGATGCTCGCTCGCCCACCGCTGCAGGGTATCATACGTAGTGTTGAATACATTCTGCAGCCAGGCCGCGTCGTTCTGTGGCTGGGCGCATACGTTTTCAACCGCGAGCTGCACGACCGACGCAGTCGGGTTCTTCACAATCTCGGCCAACTCGGTCGGAAGGAGATTATTCCGGTATGTGCCACGGGTTTTAGGCTTGTAGTGCAAGTCTTGCGAGAGCTGAGTGCGCGCGTCGTCCGATATTTGGTAACCCTCTTGGAGTAGCTCAATCATAAACATCATCAAGTATCGTTCACGGGTCCCCCGAGAATGGAGCGCCTGATGCTACATGATATGAATGCGGCATGTAAGCACGTAGTGTAACAATCACAGGTTACACATTTACCTTGGCCCATGCGGCTTGACCGACTTGCTCCCCCATGTTCGTCAGTTTCCAGATGGATGCGTGCTTGCGTAGCGTGTCGATCGCAAACATGTACACCGGCCGTTCGTTCGTTTTCTCGAGAACCCACAAGGCCATGTCGATCGCACCCAGGTAGTCCTGCGCGGCCTCGAGAATCCGAATAATTGTCACATATTGGCGGACGTTCAACAGGGACGACCCCGGTGAGGTCATGACGCGCCAATTATCTTCTCGAATGCTAAATGAAATGAAAAACACAATCGGGGTCGGGTTAGATTATCTGCTGGTGTATCGTTCGATGGACTATATAACTTACGGAATATTCTTAACCACGAAACGCTTCACTTCAGGCACGAGCCACTCGGACGTGAAGTTTAAAATGGCATAGCGCGTCGTGCTCTGTAATACGCCTTTGATTTCTCGTTCCACCGTGTCGGACAGCAGGAGTTTATCGGCGTCTATGGTCTCATCCTCGTCTGGTTGGGTCAAGTTCTTAGCATCCCGGCCGAACAGGCACTCGACGTCGCCGTCTGCGCTTGCTTCTTCCACAGACCGAGCCACCGCGCGTTTGCTCAAATGCTTGAGTTTGAGCACTGTATCCGTTTCGATCTGGCTTGCACCGTCCTTCCGCGTGCCGTGGAGCGCCACGCGTCGCTGGTTCAGGAGGAATTTGGGAGCAGAGGAGGCGAGTGGGAAAGATGCGAGGTAGCTGAAACATCGGAGCGTGCGCCGTCGTTGGCGCTTGCGCGGCTCGAGATCGCCACGCGCGATCAGACGCAGCAGGAACTTTTGGTATGAAAACAAGCGGAGGCGTATCAGGGTATCGAATAGGAACACGGTCGCGGATCGGGGTGATTCTGCTAGTATATCTAACCAAAGTATGAGATCCATCTTCTCTGTCACGAGAGCGCACTTGGCTTACCCTCTGTGCTGACGTCCACCATCTCCTCGTCTTCGTCTTCAGCGCTGTCCAAGCCAATTTCGGTGTCCAACCACTGGATAAGGGCATCCTGCAGCGCGTATGTCCGCTGTTCACCTGGCTCCTGATCACGCCAGTGTTTCAAAATGGATGTGATGAGATACGGCCGCCAGTCGCCGTGGCGGAAATCGCATGTAGCCCACCGACACATGGTATCAATGATCGTCCGCAAAGACGCCTGAGGCACATTGCTGCTGCCAAAGATGGCGGTTGCGGCGGTTGCAGCCGTCTGCCCGCGAGCAGATATCCACCCTTGGCCGCTCATCTTGAGACCGGCTCCACTACCAACGTAACGACCAATGTTGTCCAGTACGCGGATAATGTGGTCTTCGCTCGCGGACTGGGTCGGGCTCTCGACAGGCTCGCGCGGTTCCGCAGATTTTGTCATTTCGGATGCATTTGCTGCTGCGGTGGCGGACGCTGGGCTGCCTTTTGCACCGTTGCTCTGATCCAGTCGCATCTGGTTCGCCTCGAGCGTGCCGCAAAATACTTCGTTGCGTGCTTTGACCACGGCCCAGTAGCGCTGCATCACGTCGCAGATATCGGGCAAAGACTTGGCGGCTTCTTGCAGGTTTTCGGGCCCAAAGATGGTATCAAAGAGATGGCGGTATTGGTGGTATAGCTTTGGCACGACAAACACGTCTGGCGTGGAGAGGAAGAGGCACTGAAGAAGAGGAATGAGTCGGTACATGTATTGCTCGATCTCAATGTCTATACCTGAAGTGTGTGTTCAATGCATTGTTTCAGATTTCGATAAACGCCGTGCGGACCGTCCGATTGTACAAGACTTATATGCTGTAATAACTACTCACAAATCAGTAACGCGAAATCTCTGCACGACACACTTACCGCTCCATAAGCTTTGATGAGCGTTCCGATCAGCGTCTTCATGAGCGTGCGATTTCGCCTATACTCTTCGACGTAGTCTTGAATTATAAAGGTCAACAAGAGCCACATTTTCTCAAAAGTTTCGCAGTTCTTGAGCGTGTCCAGGGTCCATCTCATAAATACACGCTGGTCGAGCAGACCCTCGCAGTATTGCCATCGTGTAAGGCGTGTGGAATAGATCCAGCGCTGCTCGAAGCGGGCGCGTGTCTCGGGCGTCGCCCACGGCCGCGGTGCATTTTCGTCGTGATGATTCGGTGCATTTGTTCTGTAGCGCGGGTTGTTCGTTTGTGAGGGATGCGGCGGAACCACCGGTACAAGTTCGCGCAGCTGCCGAGCGAGGTGGTCCGTGACGGTGGTTGTCCAGTTGTAGGTGTGAGTGTTGAGTCCCTGGCTGTTGTTCGCCTGTCTTTGGTTCTTTAGAAAAGAAGAATAAAGTTAGACATAGCTCTGGCTATTTTGGGAGGACTTACCATTTCTGATAGACCAACGACCTTGATAAACCATGTCGCACGCAGAAAGGGAACCTGACGAGCGGCCAAAGTCTCCAGGAGCCTTTCGCCTTTGTAACCATGGGGAACACTGCGTGCGAGTTTACTCAGGGGCACGACACCGGCTGCTAATTCGTGCATCCATTGTTCCTTCTTGGCCTCGATCATGGTCATACGCGCAGGCGGGCGGAAAGTAGACGGTCTATCCTACCATGAATATCCTCGCATCTACCCATCGACTGGATTCTTCTTACCCTGTGATCTTTGACGCTTCTCGTTTTCGTCTCATGACGTCCACGGCAAAGGCACCCAAATCATTGAGGGTGCGATGGTCATCCTGGAGCTTACCATAGACCATATCATGGGCACTCGTGCTCTCGTTCTAATATGACATAAAAGGCACCATGAGGCAATCTCGTTGCATGGGCTGAGCAATGGAGCCACTTACAGACACTGCCGGTCGATCGATGAAGCCATTGCGGACGTTGGTCTCTGTCAGAGTGTCCTCGTCTTGCTTTGGCTTTTGGGGGTAGAGGCCAGGGTAGCCGAGCGAAGGCATGGCACGATTGTAAGGTTGCGAGCGGTGGGGAGGCTGCAGGGTATACTTTCGGAGAGGCTGACTATGCACAGGCCGCATTTGAGGGGACGGGTGGTGCCCCGGCGACGATGAAGTCGAGTAGGGTGATGTCATGTTGGCAGCATTATTAGTGCTATACGTCGGTTGCGATGAATGACCTGCGACGCCAGCACTTTGTGTGCCGTTGTTTTGCGCAGGAAACGGCACATTGAGATTGTTGCCACTACTGCCAACACCACCGTAAGGCAGATTCGATGAGGCATAACGCGTGTATTGTGCTAGGGACGGGGCAATCCAACAGATCAGTTTCAAAATCGACCTCATGATTCCTCCTTTCCAAAGTCATTCAGGCTTGTTTTTCCTGAATGGCTACAGGATACGAAGACGCCCAGGATTTTTCGATAGGGTTACCTTGATGCCTGCCTGCCATGGTGAGGCAAATGCGAATAAAACTCCCGGAAACGGTGAGGTCAACAGGGCCAGCAAAAGCAAAAGAAGGCCGAGTCAGTGCGGCTGCCGAAATCCCAAGACGACCCGTGCGCAACAAATTGATAGAGATTTTATCCGTGGTTGATAACCTTCTTGTCTTTTTGTCGTCGTTTTCTTTGTCATTCCCTTTTTTTTTCTCTATACATACAGTGGCATCTACGTTTAAGCCTCTAGTCCTAGTGACTCTAATACCTCATCCAGCATCTCTAGCTTTTCATTATAAAGAGCTTCTAGATCGGTCCAGTCGTCGCGGTATAAGTTGGGCACTTTGCCTTCTGCGTTCAGCTCCTCTGCGGTGATGCAATACTTTTTACTCAGGAAGTATCGCAAGTCATCAATAAGAGGAATAGAATCTTCATGAACCGTGAGTAAGTAACTAAGCTATACCATCATATTTGTAACGAGGATGTTACCTGTTTCTTGTCGCCCAGCAATGGACTGGGCGCTCTCCCGAATCAGCTCATGGAACTCGGTCTGCCTGATAAACGTATCAAAGTGATCCGCAAAGTAGCGGATGCACCACTGCTCGAGACGGTCAACGTTCAACTCGAGCGCGGTGCGTATCAATTCATAGATATCAATCAGTGGCTCCGTCTGATTTGTCAATGAGATGGCTGCGAACGACTTGAGTCGTTCCACCAAAAGCATGTCGGATGCGAGGAGCACGTCGTACGCAATTTCGGCCGGGATCGATGTCCGATCCGTATAGAGATACTCCAATACATAAGGAAACACCTCGGGTGGGAAATCATGCAGCTCGAGCAGAGGTACCCTGATTTCGTTACCCGTGTCGGCATACTTGATAGTCGTGTTGTCCAGGTCCGATTCTGAGAATGCGCCTTCCAGCATGATTTGGAAGTACTGGGAGCGGCACAGACACGCCTTGTGGCAAGGAAACATGATGCCGTCCAGGACGATCGCAATGTCGGCGAAGATCTCGGTATCCTGGTATGCATTGCTATCTGCCACGTCTGCCCATCGCTGCGAAGCAATATACTCGCCTTTCCCGCTCGGATTGATTTGCGCAGCCGAATGCAAGAGAATTTGCAGAAACTGCTCGAAATCGCTCCGGATCAGGGCCACTTCCTTGGTTTGTGTCTCCTTGGCTTCCCTCTTCTCCTTCTTCTTTTCCGGATCTGGCTCCTCTAGCAGCTCTTCGCACGTCGCCTGCAACTCGCTGATCTCGAGGTGCTTGCACACAAAGACCATATTGCGCAGCGTTTCGGTACTAACGTCTCCATAGTCGCCTGTATACAGATAGTGAATAACAGCCTCCATAGCGGCGGGGTCGACGAGCTTGGACGAAAGCTTCACTTCGCTATCGTGAAGCCATCGGCTGGACAAGTTCTCTCGAAAGTATTTAGAACGGGCCACAAGGACAAATCGGTGCGCAGGGAAATCCTTGGTTGTGCCGTCGGATAGCTTGATCTTGAACGTCAGGTCGTAGAAGGAATGCTTGTCGTACAGGTCCATCAAGAACTGAGTGTATGGCTGTACAAACGCGGATACGCTTAGTTGTATCACAACAAAGTGAGCTCTCCTCTAGGACCATACCTGGTTTTCGTTGGTGGCTTTCGAGAACTTGTAGGACCTTAGCAGGCGCCTTATCTAATACCCAGCAGTAAGCAATCCATCCGTGGCGAGGTCTGAAGCTGTCCCTACTTTGTCATTTAATGCACCGTAGAGACATCGCTCCCTACAAAGAGCAATCAGTTCCTATTCTGACAAGCCATTATGCTTATGCTACAAACCCCGAGAAAGTCTGCGGATCGCATTGTGCTGAATGCATATCATCAACATCATGCATCCGTGGTTGATACTCCGTACTTACCGCCGTTCTCCAACAGGAACTCCACCACCTAACGTTTTGTATGTTAGCATCCAAGCGCATCTAGCCGAGAGAAGCAACGCACCTGGTAGTGACCACATAGACCTGAGAGAAGAAAGAAAGGAAGGAGGGAAGACCTATCAGAATTTTTGTTTCTCATTTCGAGCAGATAACTTACAGGCATAATAGAGTGGGTTACACTGCCACTCGTCGACCCGGTTGATAGGCGCCCCAAAGTTACGTACGAGACTCTCTGTCTTCTCGAGATCACCTATCGCATGATCAGCTCAGTGAACGAGCAACAGACGGACGTGCCTTCTTTGCTAGCGTTGCATAATTCTTCAAATAGATTCACATTGGCCTCATCGAGTGTCGAAACATTCTCGGACCAGGTGTAATCCGTGTCATTCTGACTGCGCGCTTCCTCGGACGCAAGTTGCATAATCCTGCGCTTCATGTCAACCGGTTTCTTCCCCATGACTAATACAATGGCTTGCAAGGCAGAAAAAAAAACACAAAAAAAATGTCAATGGATATTTTCGGAGTGGTGCTGCGGTGCTGCATTGCTGCATTGTGCTGCTGAACGCGTTAGGAAACCGATACGGTATTGCACCGTTTTTGTGACTGATGAGTATTTGATGCTACTATGATACAGTTACCATAGCAGTATTACGCAAGGTTATTGATATGCTCAGCCCCCGTGTCTTTTGCGCTCACCCATGGCAGGAATGATAATAGTGGCGAAGTGCCACAAGCGTACAAGCCGCGAGTCCAACAGACCGCGCACTACATACATTAAATCACTTGCAACGTTTAAGGTCTTCATTCGTGCTACTCCTGGTGGGATATTCCTGTCCCTTTGAGCATTATAAACAGCAGATCCCCGGTATTGCATACCGACTTTGTTGTCAAGTATGAGGTGATCAACAACAAATAAAATAAGCAAGGAACTATTATTGTTTGTACAAATGTACAAATTATACGAGAGCTCCAAGCTTCTGGCAGGCTCTTCTCGCAATGACGAGTTGCCCGTACTTCAACGTGGTCTGGACCAGCTTTCGGCAGAGACCCAACGACTCACTGGCAGGAACAAATCCGATCACCAACAGAAAGCCAATGCGTA
>JAMAMT010000092.1:0-100644 GCA_023630325.1 Syncephalastrum sp. PYS2702
GTGAGCGTGTATTGACGACCCCGGCTTCGGCCGCTTAGGTATGTAGAGAAAATGAAGTGTTGTCCACGAGAACTAATTTCGGAACGAAATTTCGTAGGCTAGTTAATTATACTTGTAACCGTAATTCTTTCGTATGTGCTTGCCAGGAGAAGACTTGACCAGAATAAAGAGAAGAAAAGTAGACGTCGGAGAAAGGAACAGACCTTTCATAAGAAAGAACACGCGTCTATCGATATTCATGCAAGTAACACGGACTGGCTGCACCAATGGGAAAGAAAAGTAAAAGGTAACGACCGTTTTTCGCGTTTCAAAAAATACATTGGCCTGTTTTTCCATCACGCGGTTCACGTTTACCGATGAGGAACAGTATCCTTGAAGGGTATTGATGCCATCTATATTCCGTGGAAGACATGTCAGATATCAAGGATCTTACCTGCCTTCTCTATATTTCGTTGAATGGCACGCGCAAAATGAAGGAATAAGAAGAATCACTGCAGCCGACTCAACGTACGAGATTATAGCATATAATCATACAATAGACGTCAGCTAATGATAGCCACGTATACCTTTGGTAGAGCAGTGCATAGGTAAGGCTTTATGGTTTCATATCATGCTAGAACATATTAAAAAATTCGTATCGACCGTCGGTGTATGATATGATTCCATAAGACAGCCAGCTTCGCTGCGGTCATTCGGAACCCTCCAAGCTGCGTCTTTTGCTACTGAGGCCATTCACCTGCAGCTATGGGTCATAACGACCTGCACTTAATCTCTTCGCCCCCCAGTCGCTGACAGGAACATAGAGTGAAAGTCATGTTGCAAGGCTCTTATGTGTATGCAGATATACATACCGTATACAGTATGTAGATACCGGATGCATGCAACTTGTATGTCATTAACAGAACGATGTGTATAGCGATATATGTAGAGAGCGATATCAGTTTATTGGGACAATGATGCCACGCAGAGGTTTTCTGGAGTGGGCATCTCAGATAAGACACCAGCCTTGACAAGGGTAGAGCCAGTAACTTCCAGGGCTCTGCGGGAGACTTGCGTCATGTCCTGCGCGTAGCGCACGGTCTTGAACCAGTTTCGAACATCGGCTTCATCATAACCTAGTATGTCAATGACACGCTTGATAGAAGCCCCATCTTTCTGAGCCATGAAAATAGTACTGGCTAACTGAACAGCTTGCAGAATACGCTGCACGGCAGTCATATCGACGTCGACGTGAGCGGCAAACAGGAAGGCAGGCCACGGAGGCGTGATTTGACCGATGCGCTTAACCTCACCAGAATCATGGTAGGGTTTGGTCGTGAAAGTCTCCCACATGAAAAAGTCGCAGGCAGAGCTATTGACAGCATCGCGCATGGCTTGGAAGTTGCTCAGGGCTTGGAACTGGAAAGGATCCTTGCTCTGAGCTAACCAGCCTTGTTGGTCGGCAAGGACATATGCCATAATGTGAGAGCCAGAGCCAAAGCGGGAGATAGCCACCGTCGCCTCATTCAGTGTATCAATCGAGCCGTGTTTTGAGTCCTTGCCTGTCGAGATGGCCCAGCCTATATACGATAACATTTACCTATGATTAGCAGGCCATGCAACTTTAATTACTTCACGGTTTACTCACAGAGAGGAGCTTCGACATAGGTGCCAACAATTTTGTACCAGTCTTGGCCCTTACTAATACCAGCAACCAAGCCTTCTGTCAAAGCAATAGCCAGATCCAGCTTGCGATCGTGCAACATTTGGGTCATCTGTAACGAGTAGAGAGTCAATACCTCCAAGTCAGTTGGCGTGGTGTGCTCTGATATTTACCTCACCCGTGCCGCCTAATAGAGCATGGGGCGATGAGTTTATGCAGTAGTGCAAGACTGAAAATACATACCTGGACAACAGACGAGCTCGACATTGACGTTGTTCTCAGCAAAGTAACCAGAATCGCGTGCAATGTAAAGTGGAGTCGAGAAATGCTCGGGCACTGCATAATTATTACAAGATAAACCAAGCTGAGACTTCCGCAAGTGTTTCTTATATACCGTAGCCTATGCGAATGGGTTCGGTTGCCATGGCAAACAGTGTCAGTTGATAAAATATAAAACGCGAGATAAGATGGCGGGAAGAAGTTTTGGCCGACAGATTTTCCCCGCCTTTTGCTCCCAGAAACGGATCACCTCAGCTTTGCTTTACATAAGCTTTTGTCTTCACGTTCTCCTTTCTCAGTGCATGGTAACTCAGGGGCATTGTAAAGCACCATCTAAGGGAGAAGTACTCGGATCATACTCATACTATCGTATGCAAATCAAGAACAAGGCATTGACTATGATAAATGTTTTGTGCTGCCGTGACAATATATCGAAGAGCAACGAAGCACTTGTACAGCTGAAGTCAACCAGTTATTACACACATACTGCATGCATAGCAGACTAAGCACGCGTTTTATTACTCGTGTTAGACGCAAAAATAGATTGCAAAACGTTGAAATAGCATAAGCTAATTAAAGGTAAGGTAATTGCAAACAGAAATTCTGGCTCGTACATCTGCTTGCATCTCGCGATTATATAAAACAAACAGCGCTCTCTGCTATAAATCTGGTGCTTGACTCATTTAAAAGGTAACTAAAAGGTGTGGCATACAAATAGTGCACCAACTGAGCTCACATTCGTTCACGTAACGTCCGCCCTCTTTATCCATTGCGAAGATGCTTACAAAAAATAAAACGTAATAACTTTGGAAGAACCCTCTTCACTTTTTATCTAATGGCTGTCACTGGGGTGGAAGTAATGTGTCATTTGCACTTGAGCCCGTGTCAATTGGCATTTCTCGTAAAAGGGCACGTTCTTCTCCGTGCAGTTGAGGATCACCTTATAGCACTGAAGTTGTTCGGCCATGTACTGCAGTTGCTCAATCAACCTGTATAGCCCTTCAGTGTGGTGTGCCCTATCAGTGCTGCGCGACTTACCGGACGCCAAGTTTTTTGCCTCTCTGTGAACTATCGACAACAACGTCCTCTATGTGGCCTGCCTGTATCCATAGAAAAGAAGTAAAAGACCACGCAGAGTGTGAGTTCTAATGAGGCGGTTCTTGGCTATGTCTGACCTGGCCGCAACCATGCAGAAATTTGTGCTCAAGGATAAGCGTGGCACAAGCGACGATCCGATCTTCTGCCTCAATGCACACCAGAAAATAGTTGCCTGTTCGTTTCATCACATCGAAGCGCTCCTCAAAATCCTCCAGTGTAGGATTGCCTGTCGCTGACAGTTGAGCCAGTACGTCCATGAACCCTAAACAATGTCCATCGAGACTGTGGTTAGAAGCGTCTTTCTGTGTTTTTTTAAATCGTCAATCACCCTTGGCGAAGTCGTCCTTGCGCAGTGGACGAAGTATATAACCTTCGGGTAACTTATTGCATAGCAAGGTGGAGATCAGTGCGGGCGAAAACAAATGAATATCATCCCGTGGCGTCAAGAAAGGCGAGAGTGTCATTATATGACTAGGCAAGGATGAAATGAAAAAAAAAAAAATGAAAAAAGAAATAGAAAAAAGAGAGTGTATTGAAAGTAATTTTTTTGATGTCTGTTGTATATAATCCGGCGCATGCTGCAATTTGCTTGTATATAGTGTTCAAAATAGAAAAAAGGGGTCGGGGTGAATGGGAGTTATTACGACCCTTGCGGCCATGCGTGGCGTATCTGGACAAGGTAACCCTCTGTGCATTGTTTATCCCCTCTCCCCTTCTCAACGACACATGTATGTACGCTCTTCATATGCCGTTAGATGATTTTGAAAGCAACAACGCGGTTCATCAATCAGGAAAGCTGTATAAGAAGTACACAGTATAATAGTCAAACTAAGGTGGTGACGCTCTTCTCTTTCTGTTCCTATATGATAGACAAGGACGCGGAAGATAAGAATAGCTATGCATCTCTTCTTCCTGTTGTTCCGCGGAAGACGGTGTGACACAAACAGCCTCCCACATTGACTTGTGTCCAAAATCAATAACAAGCAAGCATATGTACATAAAACGTTTATCTACCGCATCTAATATCAAGAAATCAAAAGCAATTGCTACGCACAAACAAATGTGCATGATATAGGCAGGGTTAGATCTGGACTGAGAAGACATATACGGGATACGAGTCTCTAGTGAAATACTCGCCACAGATAGAACATCATACAATAGATGCATTTTCAACATGGAGAGTAAAAGTGAGAAGACGAAGAGCGGAGGAGAGGACCCTATTTCTCGTAACATTCTTGGGAAAGGTAAATCAGGAAACCAGTCTGTGAAGAAATACAGTCGGTCTTTCCCGACTGTCAGAGTCGTGTTTTTTGTTGTTTTCCCGCTCACGCGCTTGGATTAGAATTGTCTTTCTCTTTAACGTACCCCTCTATAGAATGGCGCAACCACCGAAGCCATCGACGACAGACAACCAGGAGGCGTCTCTCTCACAGATCCTGGAGAAGTCTCGCCTTCTGACAAACCGGATTCACCAGCATGAGCTGCCTACGATCGAACTCGGTCTGGATCAGATTGATGCACAAACACACAACTTGACCTCCAAATCAGCCCAAGGCCAAGAACTCAACACAAACGACATTCGAGCGTAACTACCAATCGCCCTTTTTCCTTCATGCTTTTCACTTTACTAAAAGCGAGCAGACATTATTTTCTGTCCCAGGGCCAGGTCAACACCCAAACCATGATGCGCGACGTTGGCACCATTCATCTCGGTGCGACGCTGAAACAGCCTCAACCGATTCACGACACAGACGTCGATGTACGTATCTGTGTGTGTGAGAGTATCTAGATCGATATACGAGACTAATCAATGGTCGCTGCATAGACGTATCTTACGGGAGAACGGATCCGTACCATGGTTGGAATCGTCGATGATTGCAAGCAAGAGGTACATCGACTGATACTGATGTGATGGGGCAGAGGCTCATGCTGTATCTTTCTTAGATTCTAAATGATACTGATAACGGTTTTGACGACGAGGTGCGCGCAGCCTGGAAAGGTCTGCGGGAACGCGTGTCACCCAACCAACCCCTCGAAGACGACGAACCTTTCGACTTGAGCGCAATGAAGCTCTCCTTCGCGAAAATCGACATGCCTCGTCCTATAGCATAAAACTACACTCTACCTGGCGTACCTGATGCTCGCTTCGTTTGCACGCATACACACACTCACACTCACACATTCTCTCTCCCTCTCTCGTTACCTTTTGCACTGCTGTTGTGATTTTGCTCCAAAGTGGTATCAAGGGGGTTTTCATGACCAGTGCGTTTACTTTAGCTATACCGTCACCTATTTTGCATCCACCTGCTTTCAACCCACTCGTCACCCATCCCAGAAGAACACTTATAACTACTTCTTCCCTTTTGACTGCTCTCACCCCAATTCTCTCGCACCAAAAATAAATGTAAAAAGCCCTCTTTGATATAACAGACAGTATTCCTCCCGCCTCTTCAATGGAGTGTTGCATCCAACACGCTGTTCAGTATGTTTCCCAATGTTTGTTTTGTTTTGTTTTTCTTTTTAATTAATTAGCGCCTACACATGCTAAGCCGATGAGTCGGGCGGGCTGTATGCACCTCCAACCAGACACAGGTTGCGTTTAGTGAACCGTACATTGTAGATGGGCGTATGTTTGGTAGGAAAGACCGTCAATTGGTCGTTGCTATAAGTCACTTTAGTACGTGCACCTATGTCGTCGCCGTACATCATTTACCTTTCAAAAACACCCTTTTTCCGTTTCTCTTCAATTTTGAGCTTCTCTTTCGAGTCCTTCCGGTCCTTGGTTTCCAGCCGTATCCGCTTTGTCTCGCCTTCTGCGTTTCCATCGTCTTCAAACGTCTGCATGGCTGACGGGGTATCCTTGTTCACATCCCAGACGCGCACGGTACCGTCTGCACCGCCCGACACCAGGACATTGCCGTCTGCGCTGAAATCCACCGAATAGATAAAACCTGTATGGCCTGTCATGCGCTTCAGTCGTCGACCGGAACCCAGATCCCACAGAATAATCGATTTATCCTCGCCTATAAAAATCGTTGTGTGAGTTTTGCAAAAGCTGGTATCTTCATCTTGCTTACCGGCGGATGCCATGAGACGACCATTGGGCGAAACCGCAACGGCCTTGACCGATCCCAAGTGCCCAGTGAACACACGCACGCAGGAACCTCGCTGCACATCCCATAATCGGCATGTCCGGTCACTCGAACCCGTCACCAGATACTTTGAGTTGGGATGGAATTTCACAGTCTAAATACCCCAAGCACATTAGCACGACTGTACACATCCTCCGTTCCTTCCGCCGCTTACATCCACATCCGAAAGATGACCAGCAAAAATGCGCAAGGGGTGGATGTGGTCACAGCTCCAGAGTCGGGCTGTCCTGTCATGCGATGCGGTCGCAAAGTAGAAACCATATGGTCCAAAATCAACATCCCAGATCGGGTAGTTGTGGCCCTTGTAACACACTAGGTTAGAGTACGTTTGCGTGCTCCACAGGCGTGCTAGAGAAGTAATCAGTGTTTTGAGTCTCTTCATAATATTAAAACATACCTGTCTTGTCTTCCGAACATGAAATCAGATACTTTTTGTCTTGACTGAAACTCACGCCATAGACGGGCCCGGCGTGACCTATCAAGCGTTTGTACTCGGAGCCATGGCGTTCCTTTTGCCGGTTCAGATCGGCACCTATACGCGTGTTTAAGTCTTCGAGTCTATATCTGTATGCATTCTATGAACTTACTGTCATTGACATGCGCAGGGTTGATGGTATTTCGCAAACTTCGCAGTTTTTCGCCTTTCAGGCTCCATATCTTGATGAACGACTCGGAGAAACCGCCTGCTACCAGACTGGCATCCTCCGTGATGTCAAGGCAGTTCAAACTAAGAATGTAAAGAAGCCGGGATGAGCACAGACACGCAGACTGTATCGATAGAGAAAAAGAGAGAGAGACATACGTATCATGTGTGTTGTGGAAAGTGTAGCAACACACGCTCGGAAGAGCTGTGCTTCCCAAAGAGACGCGCTTCCGGATGTCTTTCAGTGAGTCGATCTCGGCCTGGATATCTGTCCCGCGACTAGACATGGTGTCAATGAGATTGAGTTTTCCTTGCTGACTTACTAACTTGCTGACTTACTAAGGTGGGAAAGGGACATCGCCAAAAGCAGGGCCATCCGCTGTGGCCTCAAGCTTAACTTTTTTATACGCATCCAGGAGCGAACCTGCATCGCCATTCATAGACTACACATAGATAACGAAGATGAGAATGCGATTGAGCTCTCTATCGTCTATCATCATTCATTGGCTTACATGGTCACCCTCTTCTTTGATGTCCTGCTGCTGATCTTTCAAGGCTTGTTCGACCTCTTCGCGGAAGTTGGGATCCGGATGGGGCTGTCCGAGCTGGAGCTCCTGTTCGTTGAAGGACTCGATCTGCTGACCTTCGTGGCCAGTGATGCCGACCACGTAATCGTCCATATCCATTCCACCTGCAGATTTCAACAGCTTGCTGTGGATGACTACCAGAAGAGAAGAGTGAGACAGGGTTGCACTCTTGAAGAAGATGCTTTGACTCACCTTGGATGTTGAGGTACTGATTAACAATCCGCAAAAGGAGCATGTATTTGTTATCCTGGAGGTAGTTGAGAAATAGCTCAAAGGGCACGCTAGACATCCTCAGGTTGTATTTGTTGCCACGATACATCTGGGCCAGCTCGTTTTCGCGCACATGTTCGGGCGCAGTGACAGTCTCGAGGCGGTTGATATCCAGCATGTGCAGCTCAATATGATCTCGTTTGTATGTCTCCATGAAATGTTTGGCTAATAAGAAACGACTTTAGTCCCACAAAACGCGTCCGCGTTCAGCTATTGGTTTTACCTTGCTCAGGCAGGCTTTTGACCACCAGATCCAGATATGCGTGGACGAATATCGGGAAAAGCACTGATCGCAGCTCAGGCTAAAAAGAACGTGTCAGCGAAGAGATAGCAACAATAGCAGTGACAATAAAAGTGGTAACTGCAGTGATTGCGATAAACGCGTCCTGTCCTTGTAATCATTACCTTGTACCAGTCCAAGGAATTCTCAATCCACTCTCTCAAATTACGGTAGCTGACATCGTAAGCGTCGGGCTCGCCCTCTTGGCCGTCTTTGTAGCGTAAAATGTGGGAAGGCATGGCGCGATTGGCGGGCAGATCCTTGGACAGGTCGTCCAAAGACACAACATTGCCACCTAATTCACGTTGGAACATGGCCTCAGTGGCCCTGTAGCCTTTCTTTTGGAGATAAGACGCCACGATTTTGTCAATGTCTTGTGTGGATGGCATTGCCGACAAAGAAGCTGTTCGCTGGGAATCGGAGGGACCGGCGGGCGTGTGAGGTGGGTTGTTGGTATCAGAGCTCTGCTGTTGTCCTCCCCCTTGCTGCTGTGGGTTAGACGTCGAAGAGCCCGGTGTGGCAGGCGTCTGTGGTGCAGGTGAACTCATGTCGAATTGACAGAAAGAAAAGAGCAAAGAGGATTTCGGTCTCCCAATTTGGGGGGAGTAGGACGACGAATTTTTGTTATCCTGTTTACTAGGCACCTATAAGCGACAAAGTATCTTGCTAAGTGGACGAGTCCACACCCTTTACCAAAACCAAGGCTCTATTTTAAAAAGCATACAGCTCTGTATAAGGATGGAAAGCATTTTACATTAGGAAATTGTTCAATTCTCTAGGAGAGATCTTTATACAAGAAGAATGAAACAGGTACGAGAGTTGGAAAGGACAAAAGAAGAAGCAAAAAAGATAGAGAGAGAGAGAGCGAGAGGTATTGAATAATAAAAAAAAAAGGGAGAGTAAATAAAAAGAGGGACTAATGGGAATGACCGATATTTAAAATAACCGGCAAGAACATGCCGGCGAGGATGGTAAGGATTTGAGAGCGAGACATTTTTTCTGGATGGGCCAGAGTCGAGGAGGGAGAGGTGGAAGCGGGCTGGAGTTCCTGCAAGGCGTGCATCGCGACATAGAGAAACGTGCCGCCCGAAAAGACGAGCAAGATGCCAGTCCAGTACGCGAGATGGGTGGATGATGCTGCGGAGGCGGTGGTGGAGGAGGATGAAAAGACAAAGAGGAGCAGATACGTCAGAATCGCACCCGACGGGGCTGATAGCGAAAACATCAACAAATGCCGTCGTACGCTGATCCGCGACAGGCCCTCAGCGAGTAGGACGGTGGTCAATGCAAATGCAGATGGTGCCTTGTGGAGCATGATGGCGAGGAAGACGACCATGGATAGCTTGGGATGCGATGCAGAGGCGCCCAACGCAATCCCGTCTGCAGCAGCGTGGACAATCAAGCCAATCGTGGGTGTCATTGAGCGTGCAGTGGGCGATCGTATCCGGTGCACTGGCTCGTCGTTTTCATTGGCAGGCTGAGACACTGTGTGGAGTTCATTGTATTCATACTCGCCGTTCCCGCTGTTCTTATGACTGGAGTGCATATGCAGCGAGCTGACCTGATCCACCAGGAACATGACCGCAAACCCGATAATCAAGGCAAGCCCGATCGCAGCATGTTCAGAAATGAGGCCATCCGAGTGATCGTCGTGTTCTGCCGCTTGGCGTTTGGCCAGCGCCGAGTCGAGACTGGACTGGACGTGTTCCAGGGCGGGTGTGGAATAAGAGGCTGAATGAGACGCTGGCGGTGGAGACGGAGACGCACTGTGTTGCTGCTCATGGGCTTCTCTGGTGGCCGAATAGAGTGTCTCGATGCCCTCTGGGATAATGACAACAAGGGCGGTGCCAATGAGGAGACCGACGCCAAGAGCTGTCAGGTAGCGTAACTTTGCCTCGGACAGTTTGGTGGAAAGGGGTATACAGCCCGCGACAAAGCTACCCACCAGCATCGTTATGCACAGCAGCAGTAGCCATAGAAAGGGATTCACCATCGAGCGAAAGAAGATGAATATAAAGCTTCAAGGAGGTAGAAAAGGAAAAGAAAAAGTTCCCAACTCAGGGTAAGAGAGGTAAGGCAAGTTGTCGGCTCTTCAATACCTTGTCAATCTAATTGCATACTTATCGTGTATAAATAATATAATAAGGTTCACACATATTATATTTTCTTTAATTTGGGGAACTTTATCAGAGCTGCCACTCGCTACTTGATCTACTAGTATATCGCACGCAGCCCACCATCCAGGCGCACCACCGATCCGTTCAGCATCGGATTTGCAAGGATCTCCAAGACAAGACGCGCAAACTCATCGGGCGTGCCGTACCGCTTGGGAAAAAGGCACGAAGGCGCGCTCTGTGCCAAACCATCACTTTGTATAAGGGGCGTATCTATCATGGAAACAAGTTACTGACAGTCTCTTTCTCTTCTTCTCCATCACCTACCAAAGGGACCAGGCGCTACGCTCATGACACGCACACCAAAGGGCGAGAGCTCCCGTGCGAGCGGCAATGTTAACCCAGCCACTCCCGCTGCACCGCAGTTAATAAGGGAGGCATCGTTCTGGAGGGTAACTTACCCTTCGAGGTCGCGTACGCCGTCAGCATGCCATCCAGGCCCAGCATCGAGGAAGTCGTGATAATCACACCGCGCTCGCCTTTTGCACTGTGTTAGCCAACGTATATACACCAGAAGGACACATATTGATAGGTACCATCCTCATTGTACGGTTTGTTCTGGATGAGGCGAGCAGCGACCTGCTGAGCCACGTTGAAGGTACCAATGAGATTGATATCCACCACCGTCTTAAACTGGGCAATACTCGTCAAGGCTTGATCGGGGCCATACCCAGCCACGTTGCCAGGCGGGAAGACGACACCCGAGCAAAGGACCGCACCTGCCAAGGGCACCGTGAATGCGTTACAGGCGGCTTCGACCGCGTCTTGAACCGTGCGCTATATCTTGTTTATTTCTTCTGCATCATAGCAAGCCATGAAAAGGTAATACACGAATACCTCGCATCGCACGTCCACCTTGTGAAAGGACACACGCTCGCCTAGTTCGTGAACTAAGGCTTCGCCCCGCGTCGCATTAATATCGAAAATCTAAGGGCATGAATGAGATTGGTTTGAAAGATTTGGCTGTGTCATCCCTCTAACTACTCTGATGCTTACAATCACGTGAGCACCGTTTCCAACCAGTGTACGCGCCACCTGCTCGCCCAAACCGCTTGCCCTAGAGCAGAAATGTCAGGTGGAAGCAGTGCATGGGACTTGTACATACCCTCCCGTGACAATAAACGCTTTGTCGTTCAGGTATGTAGTGATGGTCATGATAATGAAAAGCTACAGACGCAAATCGTCGAGAAGACTCTCATTTATAGATACACCTCTTTTGTTCGCTAAAAAAGGAAATTTGTAAACCTTACTTAGCGTCTGCATAGTCAGACCGCTCTTGTCATACTCTCAAATGCAGAATTCGAGGAGAATAGGGGTATGCTGTACCCCGTCGTAAGGAGCGCAATCATGAGAAGTCAGCAGCTTCAATTTATCTGGGGTGAGGTGCGTACCTGCAGACGATGTCACACAGAAGCCTTGACTTCATACCCATCAGTTTGTGTTATTTTTTGAGAGCTGTTATGAACTATGCACAAGCTATATTGAATTTGAGGAGGGAAGAGAGAACAAAGTGTACCTCCAGTTTCTTTCCTCTTTTCTGGGGGTCTCTTATATCATAGGCAGGTACAGGGACACCCATACCAGGGCAGTGCGGCTCTATTGACCGAGGCCATGCCTACCCGTTTGAAGGTTTATCAGAACCATAGATTTTTTTGTTTGTGGGCCGTCAAATTCATTCCGTACAGCATCTTGTATGGGATCTATTCAACAGCGCAAGTGTATGCCAGGCACTAAAAAACTGCTCGCAAATGGGATATATAGAGGGGATATATGTAGAAATAGAAAGAATAACAGTAATGTACTTTACTCCATGTGGAGCAAAGCAAACACAGTATTCTTAGAGCCCAAGTTGTCGGTAGCACACCCAATGCGCTCGCATGCGCACCAGATAACTCATATATACACATACATAAAAATTTGCTATATTGACACTCCAGCGCCGATACTTACAGGTATATGAAGCGACTCTGTGTGAAGGAGTATGCAGTATCTCGGCTAACACTGCTTGAAGGTACCAGCTGATTGCGTTTCCACACGAGCATTTGTAAGCTTCCTGGATTGACGAGAGAAGAAGCTGATTGGAAGCCAAAGTGAAAACCAAAAGAAATGGTGTGGTCGTTCGTTTTGAACTGGGATAGACGCATAGAAATAACCGACGATTTATGGCGTTGTTCATTTTGGTGATTTGGGAGGGAGAGTGAAATCGGCGAACACGACTTTCCAATTTTGTTCGCTTTGAGAATCTTGGCTGCCGAAGCCTGACTCCACCTTCTATCCCTTACCATAATATATCAGTATCACTATAATATCATACTGTATACAAAACCACGATGGACTCCAAACTTGCCTCGCGATTGGAGCTACTCGCAGATAATACGCTGTCCACTGTCTATGAACGCAATCGTCTGAAAGATCTAAAGTAACTTCATCGGGAATGGAACGAGGCGCTGTTGAATGAACCGGACTGTTTGTAGATTGAACTACGATAAGCACGAAGCGACTCTTCAAAAGAACCTTGGACAGCTACGGGATGGTCTGCACACCCTGGAGCAGCAGCTTTCTTCCGAAGAGGCGTCGGGCACCACGTAAGCCTAAGCCAGTTGCGCTGTATACTTTATCTTTTAAACCTGTCTACGTGTCTGTCTAGGAATACTAAAGACGACGAGGACAAGCTGATCAAGCTTCAGGTTAAAGTTGATAAGCTGGAAGCCTTGATGGGCAACAAGGATGAAGAAACTGCAAGGTACGTTGCTACCGTATGTTGGGTAGATGATTATCTGGATATACTTAGACTTTTTATTAGGCAACTGTTGATGGGGAACAAGCGTGGTCGGTCGGTCCGCTTTTCAGCTACCGAAGAAGTGGATCCAAGTGATCTTGAGAATGGCCAGATCCTGCAGTTGCAGCAGCGTATCATGGACGGTACAGAATGCAACGGTTAGCAGGCGTTTCTGTGGTGGACTCATTCGCGTTATTATTGTAGACCAAGACCAAAACTTGGACCAGTTGTCGGATGCCATCCGGCGGCAACGCGAGCTGGGTCTGATCATTGGCGATGAGTTAGACACACATGCGCAGCTGATTGATGAAACGACGGATATGGTCGATCGGACAGACGCACGGATGCAGAAGGCGAGAAGAAAGCTGGACTACGTTGGACGCAAGGTCAAAGAGAACAGTAAGTTGTCAAGCGACAATGTAATAGAAAAGTGAACGGAAGAAACTCACTGGTGTGGTTAGAATCCATCTGTATTGTGATCGTCTTGATCTTTGTCTTCTTTGTCCTTCTCGCCCTCTTCCGCTAAGTCCTGATACTCTACATACATACGCCCTGCCTCTCTTCCTCCCTCTCCCTCATTCTCTTATTCTGTTCTCATACCAATTAAACTGTCTGCACATCCATACCTGCAACTGTGTTTATGGGACCTGTTGATATTGAAGAATACGCCTTCTTTAACAGAAGGACAGGTCAGCGGTCATGAATATGCATGAGACGTAACCATGCAGAAATCTCGCTGCGGATCTTCGGCATGAAAGTTTGACCAATCAGAACTGATCCTGGTCAGGCTTAATCTGTCTCTTTTCTCTATTTTTTATACACTCTTCGTTGCAGTGACCTCCATTTCTCTTTTTCATATATACCACTTGTTCATAAAGTACAGCAGCGCTAAAAATGGCACCTCCACGAACGGACGATCAAGTGCCGGAGAATGCACCGGAGCATTGCCCCGTAAGCATATGATAGAAGAAAGCTTATTCTTACTCATTAATCTGGGCTGCAGGGCACCGAAAGCGATCAAGCAGGAAAAGCCTCGGCATGCGAAGGCTGCCCGAATCAGAACATTTGCGCGACTGCGCCTAAAGGTCCTGATCCAGGTAAGACAGCCCGGTATTCCAACGATCGGCTGCTGACTCAGCACTTCCCGAGTAGCGATCGCACTTATCACAGCACGCATGTCCACTGTGAAGCACAAGATCCTCGTGCTGTCAGGCAAGGGCGGCGTGGGCAAGTCGAGCTTCACCTCGCAACTCGCATTTGCGCTTGCACACGATGAGGAGCAGCAGGTGGGCGTAATGGACGTGGATATCTGCGGGCCGTCGATTCCGACTATCATGGGCTTGGTGGGCGAGCAGATCCACCAGAGCAACAGCGGGTGGCAACCGGTCTTTGTCCAGGATAACCTCGGCGTCATGAGTATTGGATTCATGCTGCCCGACAAGGATGACGCCGTGATCTGGCGTGGACCCAAAAAGAATGGCTTGATCAAGCAATTCCTGAAGGACGTCGACTGGGGCGAGTTGGACTTCTTGCTCGTCGATACCCCGCCAGGCACCTCGGACGAGCATCTTTCCGTGGCTCAATACTTGAAAGAAAGCGGGATTGACGGTGCGATTGTGATTACGACCCCGCAAGAAGTCGCACTCCAGGACGTGCGCAAGGAGATTGATTTCTGCCGCAAGGTCGGCATCCCTATTCTGGGCGTTGTCGAGAACATGTCTGGCTTTGTGTGTCCCAACTGTCACGGCGAGTCGATCATTTTCCCGCCCACAACCGGTGGCGCCGAATCTCTTGCCAAAGAAATGAACATTGAACTCTTGGGCCGCATCCCGCTCGACCCACGTATCGCCAAATCCTGTGACATGGGCCTCTCTTTTCTCGAGGAACACCCGGATTCACCAGCTTGCACCGCTTACGAAGATATCATTGACAGTAAGTACAGCGATAAGCGCAGTGCGAAACAGAAAAATTATATGATAGCGAGAGTTACTGATCATCTGTTCTCCTTTTTTTTTTTAATGTGTCTGGTAGAATTACGCGCGCGATTTGAAACAAAGTAACAAAAAAACAAGAGCTGAAACGTGGCGGCGATCACGCGCACGCATTGATACATATACACACACGCACACGCAACCATCACGACACACATCTGCTTGATACGCGCACATTAGTTTTACGTTATGCTTGGATTATGTTTTTATTTTTGGATTCATGCGACAAAGAGGGAAAAGACGAAGAGAAAGAAATTGTGTGGCAAATAATAAAACGAAGAGGGAGTAGTACAAAACAATGAAACAGGAACACGAAGAATTTTTTTTCTTTGGCTTACATCCAGCCCCACGTGGGTTGGCGTATGTCATCCACGAGAGATGAGGAGCTAGAGATAGAGGACGAAGAGGAGGAGGAAGCAGCCGAGGAGATGGACGACGACGCGAGCAAGAGAGGCTGAGAACGTCTGTTGGAGTTGCGAAAGAAACGCGACTCGGTCCTCGTGGAAGGGACGGGCAGCGACGACCAGTACTGGGTAGAAGGCAAGTCGTGGATGAAAGTACACCGGACACCATATGGGCAGGTACCCTCGACGTGGTAAGCTCGACAGATCTGGGTCTTGTACCGGGTCGGTCTTGTCACTTCGCGTAGCTCGGCCAGTCCGTGGGCGTAACGGCACTTTCTGCCATATCGGCATTGGCCTAACTCGGTCCAGTTCCGGCAAAACTCGGTTTTGTATAGCATTTTGTGTTTGAGACTGTCGCAGGACGAAGAGGACGAGGAGGTCGAGGGTGATGGGATAGGGTCTTCAAACAGCATGATGGTCGGTTGGTTTTGATTATTGATCCTGGTGTAGAAGAGGAGGCAGAGAGCAGAAAAATAAGAGAGAGAGAGAGAGAGAGAGAGAGAGAGAATTAATAAAGATAAGGAAGAGAAAAGTACAAGAGCAAATAAAAGAGAAGAAAGAATTAAGCGTTCTAGATGAGGATGATGTTGATGTACATATATATATATATATATATGTCTATATGGATATGGATATAGATATATATATACGTGTGTATATGGACAATGAAAATAAAGTAGGGTTAAGAGAAAAAGGCGGGAGCGCCTTTTCCCGGGACATTTGAGTTTTATCATTCATTGTGCGTTGTGTATGTGAGTGTGTGTACGTGTGCGTGTGTGTGCGTGTATGTGTGTAAGTGTGTGTGTTGTTAGAACTTCCCCTGAAAAGAAGCAGGTTGGCAGCAGGTCGTGGCGGGCGGAGGAAGAATGGATCGATCAAAGAAACAAGGACTCGCAGGATTGGTCCCCACGGATACACGTATACCAGTCGCCGACCGGGCATTTTGTTGTCGAGTGCTCACACGGACAGTCTATCGGCGTCTTTACGCACGCTTGCGTATCTTGGCACAGATAGCCATTGCATGCTTCCTGGCCTGTCAAACGCGTCGTACATGAATCAGTCAGTCTCAAACTCACATGCTCTATCTTTCTTATTCTTCACTTCATATGTTACCTCTTAAAGGCGCCCCATTCCCAAACATAGTTGCGCCGAATGCTGCCTCGTTTTCGTCGTCATCACCAAACAGCATGTGTTTCAGATCAAAACCGCGTGCCACGCCCACCATGATGATTGCCATGGCCATCATCAACAAAAATGTGTGTCGCATCATCTGAGAGGTTGTTGTTGGGGAATCAGAAAGGGCGAAAGAGAATAAAAAAGATAAAATAGACGATATATTGTATAAAAATGAGGCAGACGCGTCTCCGTTCCGCTCGATTGGATCAACGTTGCCACCTACAACACACTATTTTTTGTGTGTGTCTCACAATGGACAGACGTCACGGCGCATGATGCAATTCCAAACCGGCGGGCTGCACATCTCTCACATGGTTTGATATACATGCTTAAACTTATTAGTTTTCACACATGCCTGTGTCATAACATATTAAAAGGTGGCAAATTTATAATCTGAGGCATATATACTCGGCCATCCTACTCGTGTGTTTCGATACAATAATTGTTTGTAGCTCTTTACTTGTAAGAAGAGACAGGGAGTGAAAGAGGAGGTCAAAGAAATAGAGAAGGAAGAGTAGAAAGAGATTCGTAGTTTGCCTGTGCGTGTGTGTGCGTATGTGTGTATGTGTGATGGAATTTGGTTATCTGGAAAGAAACAAGATATGCATCCTCCAATATGTACTTCATCCTTGGCGATCATTCGAAAGAAATACGAGCCATGGTTTCAAGATAGCCATGTGCGCGCGCTTTCAACGTATGCGTTCAGGGCTATCGAGACACGAAACATTAGATAATGCACACGTATTCGAGTCAGATGTAACTCACATTAGCCGACGGTATGTTTCGGGATGTGGGTGGTAATACGTTCGCCTTGAGCCCAGATACAGGCGATTTCGTAGTGGTCGGGGTCGAACGACGGAAAGAGGTGGTCTGATCGCCGGTGGGGGGTGCGACAGCGCGCGACGACGATCCTCCTCCATTGTTGTTATCCAATCGTCGGGGCGATCTCAATTCATCCTGATCCATGGGATCGCCTGCCCCTGCCTGCTGCTGGTGTCGTTGTTGCTGCTGGTATTGCGCGCCTTCCTTCTCCTGTGAGTTAGGAACATGTTAAATTAAATCAGAATATAAAGACAGTCGAGTCTTGAATCCATCGGACGGGTTCCTCCTCTTCTTTCTTACCATTTTGAACACTGTCCAGTCAAAGACATAGTCATACTGGAATCCTTCCCGGACAAATAGATCCCTAAACAGCTTGCGCAGGTAAGAGTAATCAGGTTTGTCGTCAAAGCGGAGCGAGCGCGTATAGTTGAGGTAGATGGCAAACTCGCTCGGGAAACCGCGGCAAAGCAACTCAGTCGGAGTTGTCATCTTCTTTTCCATGATGCGGTCGTATTTCTGTTTCTTGGTTGCTGCCTTAAGACCTTGCCATGGTAGTTGGCCGCGGCAGAAGTACATGAGTACATAACCAAGAGACTCAAGATCGTCCCGCCGTGATTGCTCTAACAGTAGCAGAAGAAATCATACCGAAATCAGAACAAACGTACATAAAGTGTCTTTTTCATCCTTTATCTTACCCACGCCTAAATGTGTGTTGATGCTCGCATAACGTGCGGTACCGGTCAAGTTCTTGTTTTCTCTGTAGGGAATGTGGAGATGCGTCCTCGGATCGCGGTATTTCTTTGCGAGGCCGAAGTCAATGACGTTGACTTGGTTGCCCCGCTTACCGATACCCATCAAAAAGTTATCCGGTTTGATATCACGATGGATAAAGTTCTTGGAGTGGATGTACTCGATTCGGGAAAGCTAACAATTGCAATATCGCCATAAATAACCGTTTCACCATAGAACCAAAAAAAAAAGTCATTGGGCACCCCAAAGGGAAAAAAAGAAAATAAAGCAAGAAAGCAGCAACCAACCACAATGACTCACCATTTGATCTGCTAACAATAAGACGGTCTTGATGTTGAATTTCCGGTTGCAAAAGTTGAATAGGTCCTCCAGTGACGCTATGCATCATAATATGATGGACAGAAAGGAAGGAAAAGGAAAGAAAGAGAAAAAGAAGACGTCAGTCGTTGGAATTTGGGTGATGCAATACATTGGAAGGGGCCTTTTTTCAAACACAACAAACAAAAAAACGACAGAGGGAGACAAAAAGTAAAACTTACGTCCAAGAAGGTCAATGACCATGGCATTATAGTCGCATTCAGTGCCATACCATCGTACAAAGGGTATACCAACTCCACCCGATAGTGCTTTGTACACCTTGGCTTCGTATTCCAGCTGAGGGTGCTTGGCTTTCACCGACTCGAGCTTGATTGCCACTTCTTCGCCCGTGATAACATTCGTGCCTTTTTTTATAAAGTATAAATAACGACAACATTCCAATGTCAAAATGCATATATGTATTAGCTTACCCAGGTAAATGTCTCCGAAAGAGCCAGAGCCGATCTTTCGACCAATGCGGTATTTGTTGCCCACTCTCAAGTCCATAATGGGTTAATTATTTCGTACACACGACCAAGGATGTGTCAATTTAAAAATAAGAGAAAATGGAAAAGAGAGATTGCGTAAGTGAAGTAGCAAGAAAGAAAAAGAGTAAAAAAGAGCAAAAAAAGAATGGCACTGGGGTAATTAGGAGTTGTGAAAAAGAACTTTTTCTCTGCTGAAAAGAAGGGGGGCCCGCCCGTATTGCGCCCCAATGATGCTCCACCGTTTCACATCATTGGGCCAAAAGTAGCCTATCACAAATCTCGCCACCTTCTGAATGATGTTCACTATGTCATAGCGTGATGTGCGCTTATCTGCAAGCATGCGTAGAATATGCCCTCCCCAAAGGAGAGTTAGACAGATTACCACGCCTGTTTCTATAATAAATAGTATTTTAAGCGAGGGCAACGTGGCTGTCTTTAGTAGATCATTGCTCGTGACAAAGGGACTGTGCAAAGCATACACGTTCTATATCTGGCTGTCGAATTAAAACCTCCCTGCCTCCTTCTTTCCATCATTGTACTCCATTGCCAATTCAAACGAACATGACATACCTCAACGCTACCCGATCGAGAATACAGATTGTGTCAACAGCACACTGCCAGCTCCAGCCAACCAATTACGACTTATCGCAGTTGTGCTACGCCGCCGTAAAAGAAGTTTTTGTTCTCTTGCTTGCTGTCACCAACTGCTTCGAGGAGACGCTCTGCAGCCTGAAATACATTGCCTGACTTGCTGCTGCGTAGATTCTTTTAGTCGGTTTTTATGTCTTGAGCATATGGATCAGTACCCGCCAGACCATGATGCAGCGCTTTCCTCTACTTTTAAATGATCCCGATACGCAGCTTTATTTCATCGACGGTCGATACCTGGACAAGGAAAACGCTTTCCGTTGCTTTCTATGGCGCCCATTGAACAGCAACTTTTATTTTCGGACATATCATGGGTGCGATGGATTCCATAACAGCTAAAGAGAAACTCAAGTCTAATGACACAGAAGCCAACCATGATATTGAAGCCTGTCAAGGAGTAAGAGCAAGCTCCATTCTCTGACCAAAACGGTTTGAGCCCCTTTCTTTTTTATCTCTGTTTGAAGCCATCACTTTGCCACATACAGGAGCAAAGTTTCTGATGTTTGATCGCCCATCCTGCTGCGCGAACAGTCAGTAAAGCATCGATAATATGCTGCTTGGATCCCGATGCCAGACCCCCATGAGTGAATATTCCGTGCGCTGGCTAGTCGTCTCCCTTTCAT
The DNA here is from genome assembly GCA_023630325.1 of Syncephalastrum sp. PYS2702. NCBI lineage: Eukaryota > Fungi > Mucoromycota > Mucoromycetes > Mucorales > Syncephalastraceae > Syncephalastrum > Syncephalastrum sp. PYS2702. The sequence goes on from JAMAMT010000092.1 coordinate 20,164, forward strand.
GGGTACTCAGCGTCTGGAGTCCACTTTCATGTCGATTCCATCAACCAGTGCTCTCTCAAGCACATCCTAGTTACCATCCGAACAGAATTTCATCAGTTTTTACCCGAGAATAGCGATATATCAATGACGGTACTTGTAATCTTAGCTGTTAGTACGTGAGTCGAATGGAATTACATATACATAGATTGCAGAGTGCAGGAAGCGCTTCATAAAGCAGAAGTTTCACACTTGCAGCCAGCGACATGCAGACTATCCCATCCACTAGTTCTGCTTTTATAGTCACATGTATATGTGAAGATCACTAGCCTACGAAATTTCGTTCCGAAAACAGTTCTCGTGGCTACATTTCATTTTTTCTATATACCTAAGCGGCCGAGGCTGGGGTCGTCGATACGCGCTCACTGGCGCATTGGCCACTGTCTCACCTAAAGCTGAATGTATTTTTGAGTCACAACTTCAATATCAGATTCAACAATCCTTAACGGTGAGAGTGGGGCAGACATTTGGCGCAAAGGCATATGTCTATGAGGAGTGTTGTAGACGGTGGTCCAAGGTACCGACCGCTTCGGCTAGAATGACGCAAATGGGGAAGGAAGGGAGAGGAAGCGGAGAGGAGGAAGAGCAGCGAGAAAGGAGCGGAAGTGAGACTCATGTTATAATGTCTCATATTCAGTGTATACTTTGCCCTCACGCGGCTCACATTTATCGATGGGCAAAAGGACCATCTGAATTGGTGCTGAGATCCTACGTGTTCGCGGACATGGTTTCACATAGCAAGAACTTCATCTGCGTTCACTATATTTTGATAGACGGAATTCACAGATTCAATGGGGGAAACTTTAAAAATCTCGCTTTTGACAGTAGGAAAAGACGCTGTGGTGAAGCAAGACGTTGGTTGCACCATGATTTCATAAAAAGAAACAGAGGTAGTAAATTATACGAGACGATAGTACAATGTAAGAGAAATTTGCCTGGCTGCGTAGGATTCGCCTGTGGGGGTTAAATTAACTAACAGAACGTACAGTATTACTTTATACACGATGGTGGGATTCGCTTCGCTTCGTCCAAGAGGGACGCCCTTATTGCTGTACGGCTCTGAATTATTCCCTTCTCCCTCTGCTATGGGTCTTCGCACCGTCACTTAACATTCACTCACTCTAGTCCGTTTCCCACCGCTTGGGGCCCAGTCTGTATACCCGTTTACACATCGCGTGTGAGGGAAGATGGTATACTATAATCATCTTTGCTATGGGCTTTTTCACCTTCAGCGTGAGATATATTGAGATATTAGCAGTATGTACTGATAGGTTGGTTCGGCTCTTCTTCCATTATGAGTAGAAGAGGTACAGTGTTGTTCAATTATTAGCAAAATCGTGACATCTAGATTCTATGCTGCTCCCTATTGTTTCCATCCACTTTTCTTTTGGTTCCTTTATTCAACTGTGCCCGTTCTTACAGCCAAAAGGGATCCGGCATGAAGACTTCCTGACAGGGAACTGAGTCCGGACCTCTAGCGACCTGCTCATGTGATTATGCAGTTACAGAAGCTATATAATAGATAAACGTGTACTCCACATCCCCTTCGAGGACTAATTAGACCGAGTAAGCTGTTCAGACGGTCTAGCTATCCTGAAAATTTGTTGTCGAGACAGAACTGGGGAAACCCACTTGAAGATGAGGCAGGACGGCAAGCTTGGCAATCTGAAATAGCGAAGTGCGCCGAATATTTGAAGGCGTTCAGAGAACTCACCAATAAAAAAAGTAAAAAAAACCAGACTACCTTTTAAAGACGTACATTACCATGGCAATCGAAAGCTTTTTTTAGAAATTCTGAGTTTACACGCGTACGCGCCAAAATAATGTTTGCTGCGCGTTCAATCACCTCTTGAGTTTTTCCCGTCCCTCAGGACCCGATTCTTTGACCTAATTTTTTACACCCTTTACCTTTTCGTTCGTTTCGTTTTATCCAAAATGAGCTCACAAGCGACCAACACCCAGGACGAGGAAGACTATGGTCCATTTCTCATTCAAGAACTCGAGGTACGCTTCTCCTGAGAAATGAGGGGCTGATCCTGACAACTACCTCTAGAAAAGCGGAATCTCGAGCACCGACATCAAGAAGTTGCAGGAAGCCGGCTTCTACACCGTTGAGGCCATTGCCTATGCTCCCAAAAAAACACTTTTAGCCGTCAAGGGCATCTCAGAGAATAAGGCAGACAAGCTCCTCATGGAAGGTATGTCACGGACGATCAACAGGCAAGAGACTGATCACCTCTCCTATGTCAGCTTCCAAGTTGATCAACATGGGCTTCACGACTGCTATGGATGTGCATGAGCGTCGCCAAGATATTGTTTGGATCACAACCGGCTCTAAGGAACTCGATAAAGCATTGGGAGGTAATATTCGACAACCGTGAATGAGACGACATTCTTATATGATTGCAGGTGGTATCGAGACAGGGTCCATCACAGAGATCTTCGGCGAGTTCCGTACCGGAAAGAGTCAATTGTGCCATATGCTGGCTGTCACAGCCCAGGTATGCTATTAGCGGGTCTACAAGGTCGTTTTGCTCATCACAGATATAGCTGCCGACAAGCATTGGAGGTGGCGGTGGCAAAGCGTTGTACATCGATACCGAAAGCACCTTCCGACCGAGTCGTATCCTGTCCATTGCCCAAAGGTGAGCTGCAAAAAGGATTTTGAGACGTGCTCCTCACGACAGTCTAGATTTTCGCTCGATGGTGAACAAACCCTGGATAACATTGCCTATGCGCGCGCCTATAACACCGACCATCAAACTTCACTTCTGATCCAAGCAGCATGCATGATGTCGCAGGCTCGGTAAGTATTCGGTATTCTGCTCTCCATGGCATAGAACTAATGTCGTGGATGGACAGATTTGCCATCTTGATTGTTGATAGCGCCATGTCACTCTACCGTACCGACTATGCCGGCCGTGGTGAACTCGCCGCACGCCAAACCCATCTGGCTCAGTTCTTACGCCAGCTCCAACGTCTCGCTGACGAAGTACGTAGATTTCATATTGCCTGAAAAGGAAGCTTACCTTCTTTAACATTTAACTATAGTACGGTGTGGCGGTGGTTATTACAAATCAAGTCGTAGCGCAGGTAGACGGCGGTATGTCCATGTTCAATCCCGATCCAAAGAAACCAGCAGGTGGCAATATCATCGCCCACGCTTCCTGCACACGGTAAGCAATGTCATATCTAAAGCATGAAAAGCTTATTATTCTTGTTGATGTAGTCTTTATTTAAAGAAGGCCAAGGGCGTCAACCGTATCTGCAAGGTATACGACTCTCCTTCCTTGCCCGAGAACGAGTGTCAGTTTGCCATTATGGAGGATGGTATTGCCGATCCTCAAGAATAATCATCTATACATACAACCGCGCATGCCACATGATTTTCACCTGTCATCCTCACAAGCTTCGCACGACCGACAAACAACACCTCCAACTTCGAACTGTACACGAAACCGAAAAAAGAAACCAAGGATCCCACTCGCACATATCCCGACTAGAAAGAAAAGTCTTCCATACATCCGTACCCTCCTCCTGCCTTCCCTTTTTGATTTCCATCTTAATGCATTATTTTCCTTCTTGTCCTCGCATCCACTGGCATTTGTCTAATAAATAATATTGTCCTCTAGCTAATTTCGAATTCCGAATGCAACACAGGACAGGTGTCCGTCCAAGCAAACTTCCCGTCATCCTGCTATCAGGTCAAATACTACACGATCTCTGTTCGTGATACGCAAACAGCATCTTGCATACTAGCAGTTTACTTTTAAATGACCTGAGCAAGATTGTATAAGTTCTTTCTCCTGATTTTGCGAGTGTAATTCAACGAGATATAGAGAGGCAAATCACATCCGTGATAACTGATACCACTCCCGCAGAACGCATATGACAACGATACTCTTTTCATAAAGACTCTTTTTCCGCGCGGATAAACGTGGACCGCGTGGCAAAGTAAGCCAACGAATGCTTTTAAACGCGTAAAATACCTGACATCACTCCCGTCAGGGTCTTTTCCTTCCTGCGTTTCTTTGGCCCGTTGACAGATGTGGTTCATGTAACCGCACGGAAGTCCATCGATGCGAGTTTATTCCATGAAAGACGACTAATTTCTCACATGCGTGTACTTTTTCCATTCTTTTCTGGCAAGCACAGACGAAAGGATTATGGTTATAAGTGTAAACTGATGAGCGCAGCATGGCCTGCATCAGTCCTCAAGCCCCTCTGCCACCTTGTCCGCCCTCAATGACATTTCCATGGCGCCAAATATCTGCTACTCTGCCACCGATAAGAGTTTTGCAACTGAGTAGTGCGTCGACTCCAGCGCGCCATGAGTGCGCGTTAACAACCATGGCCTCGGTCGCCTAGGTATGTAGAAAAAAATGTAAGTATACTCCACGAGAACTAATCTCGGAACGAAATCCATGGGCTTGTTTGTCTAAAAGATACAGTTCATATAAACATAAACTCAGTCTGAAATACATGCAGTGTGTACATGTACAGTGCAATACAGAATATATGTATGCTCTATTAAATAAACGCCTGCATGGACATATGCAGCGTGCGAGTTTACCATGATCATGCGAAAATGTTTCTGTCACTAGCCACGATAATTAAGCCTCATACGAAAGCGAGTAAAGAGACACAGTCTACAGTAGCTTTACATTGCCATTTTTTTATTACTGTATTATTTACAGATGGGTGTGTGTATATCGATGATAGGTCTCTAAGCTCATACACGAGGCTCATCACCCTGCATTCCAAGCTCGAGCGACAACCGGGTGCTCCTGACCGCATCATCTATGTCCCAATGGAAGGCAGGATGCTTATCCCGCGGCACCAGCGGATGAACCGCGAGATAATCAGTCTCAACTGCGTAAGGATAAGACTGGTACGAAGCATCGCCGGCCAGGGATGATGGATGACTCGCCTGGGGCGACAGCGCCGGGGCCTGACCGATTTCAAGGTCGCCTGAGAGTGCGCCCGATGAAGGCGCAGGTTTGCACGTTTTGAGGCTCGCCGACGACTTCTTTTCTACCACGCGTGGGCGGCTAGGTGGGGACAACGAAGGCGACGACAAGCGCGAGTCAGATAGGTCGCTCGCATGGAGGGGATGCCGCGGAAGGCTACCAAAGCCAAAATGAAGCAGGTCATTCCGTACGTTCGGGTAAAGGCATGCGAAGCGCCATTCGACTTCGTCGGCCGCATACTTGTTCAGGGTCTCCCGGAGGTTTACGAGCATTTGTAGAGCAGTCGAGTCTAGGCGGCGCACCGATCGCATGTCAAGAATGAGCGCACGCAGACGCGGCAGCTGCGGCCGGCGTGGATCAAAGTCTGTTGTGGGTGGCTCCTCGTTCCACGGTCTGTCTCGGTCAGCCGCCTTCGGCTTGTCGCTGAGAGTCGCGCCACCCTGGCGGGTGTGCGCACGAACGGCCTTCAGGATTGCTTCGGCCATGTGACCTGCATTGGGATATAGGATCGAATCGCAAGGACGGACAAGCACGACGCCGCGCGGCAGTGGTTGCAGACGGGTCACAAAGTTTGGATCACGCTCGTCGACGTACACGTCGGTATAGCTATCGTTCTGCTTGCTCATCGGATCCAGGCGACCGAGGGACTGAACGTCAGGCCGAGAAAGTCGGAGGAGGATGTGAGCGAGCGAGAGGCCGACGGCAACGTAGATGCCTGTTTCGACGTCAACGAAAAATGTCACGAGAACAGCGCTCAACCAGACAAGAAATTCAAAGGGACTCGCCGTCCAGACCTCTTTGATGTACTTCGGGCCCGAGACCAGATCGGACACGGCATGGATGACAACAGCCGAAAGAATAGCATCAGGTATGTAGTAAAACGCCGGTGTCAGCGCGTACAAGGCCAAAACAACCACCGCGCCGCTGAATACGCCCGCAATTGGGGTCTTGACACCCGAGCGTGCCATGATGGCAGTTCGACTGAACGCGCCTGTGGCAGGAAATGCTCTGTTTAAAGCTGATGAGTATATTATGCATGCAAAGACGTATAGCCCTACCCAAAGAAGGAACCGATTATGTTGCTTAGGCCGATGGCAAGGATCTCTTGGTCGGGACTGATAGTATAGTTGTATATTCTGCCAAAAGACTTTGCGACGGAGACGTGTTCGAGAATGAGGATGAGGACAATGGAGGGAAGAGTTCCGGATAGACTAGCAAGTATCTCAAAGTTGAGACCGGGAATGCCCATCGCGTCAAAACCAGCTGGGACGTCCTTGATGATATGTATGGGACTTGTCGTACGCCCGATATGAATTAAAAATGAAAGGAACGTGCCAAAAATCACCAAAAGACCGCTGCGCATGATGCCAAAATAGAAGATGCCTTTAGCCCACTTGCTTCCACCTTGCGTACGTGCCGACAAGCGGGCACAGAGCATTTTGATGCCGTAGAGAATCACCAGACCGACCAAGCCGAACGCCAAGTCCACTTTGATGGAGGGCAGATTTTGCAAGAAATGGGCCAAGGTGAGGTACGGTGCACCATGCGTGTCGACGATATCGCCTGTACCAGCCAACGCAGGCAGCTGACTCAGAGTGATTGTGATAGCCGAGCCTGTCATGTAACCCGCAATTGCAGGGCCTGATTTTGAATATGACCGATAAAAGAAATAGTTGGGTGGGGTTGAGTACATGAACTGCATCTCTCGTGCCTGGAAGTTCTTTTCTTCTTTGACTTTTTACCTGGAATGAAGTCCACGAGAATACCTAGCCGAATCAGGCCGATGCAGATGGTAATGATCCCGGCAAACAGGGCCAGTGTGACGCCTACTTCGGGCCCGGTGATGTTGGGGTTCGAGTTGATCACCGTGTTGACGGCCTGTCCCACCAGGAGAGAAACCGTCGCTGCAGAAGCATGGCATTGAGTCCATACATTTCAACCTGCCGTGCTATTGCTGGTGCTACTTACAGATTGGTCCAATGCTGATATCCTTGGAGGTTCCAAAGAAACAGTAGATCGAGACACCGACAAAGGACGTGCTGGTTACGTCGACTCAGTCATGCGCCATTATGGATATATAAGGTATCTGTGCTTACTAGAGACCGTATTGCGGATCGAGATTGGCCAGTTTCGCATACGCCATGCTTTGTGGTACAATAATGACGCCTACCGTGATGCCTGCAATGATATCTTGGAGTAGCCACTACAATTATCGTATGAGTGAGTCCGTGTGAAGCAGAATTATCCATTCTCGCTGCTACTTGCCGACAGGTTGTATCTGTGAATCCAATGAAATATGGGAAACATACTGGCAATGTAACCACGCATGTATCGTGGCACGTTTTTGCCGTGGTACTTCATGCGCTGTAAGAGCGTCATTGACGTGTAGTCGACGAAAATGGGGTTCGTTCGCATCTTAAAGGGCTTTGATGTAAAAATGCGCCAAAAGTCTTGTCGCCAGCGTTACGAACTGAAAGAGAAAGAGAAAAAAAAATAGAAGGAAGAGAAAGGAAAAGTAGAAAAAGGGAGAAGAAAGGGGCTTCCAGGGTAATTTGCTCAGAAGGATTGATGTTAGAAATTTCCCTCTCGAGTTTATATATGTACTCTGCTTTTTCTTCTTTTCAGTTCGGACCAAATGGAAAGAACTAAAATAGGAGCGTGAAGGCAGCTTCGATATATATACAAGCAAAAAAAAAAAAAAAAAGGCCAAGCTTCCTATATACAGAGTAAACCAAGCAAACGCTAAGATCAGACGTAAAGCAAGGGGCGAATCATACTGCTAGGTTGGACCAAAAAAGTATGGCTTCCAGTCAGGGTGCAATATTTGATTTTGCCACCCATAAGCACATGCATATTGTATCGTGGGCGACGCCATCATCAGCAGGCGGTGCAGACACAGCTTGCATGGATGCATAGTATGTATATACATGTGTGCTAAATTCGAAACGCCTCATCGCGAATGCACGGTCTGATACCGTCCCTTAAACAAATAATAGAATCAGATGTTCCTTGCAAAGCAAACACCTTTCAGCATAACGAGAATTCAGGGCGAGAGAAAACGAGCGCGCGTGTAAGACGCGCCAGGGATGTCAGGGATGTCACTTTTTATTTTACGTATATTTTTATTTTCTATTTTATATGGAGGTGGCCAAAGAGAAGAAAATCAGAAAGGAGACGGTGTCTGATTAGAATGAGAGATTTTTTCCTTTGTCTTTGATGGAATCGACCGTCTTGTGAAAAAAGGGGTCCTGCATGGCTCATAGAAGCTTTTTTTCTTTGCGTTCTTATGTATGCAGCTGCACCTGAGCAGTAAACCTCCTGGCTTTTCCTTCTTTCTTTTCCATCGATCAAGCCAATTGCTACGCGACGAGCCTTAAGGCGCGACGGCCTTTTCTCCTTCATTCCTTCTTGATCGCCCCGGTGTAAAGTGCAACGTTGATTTGCCTTCTTGGCATTAAAACTGTTCAGCAGGAAGTATTATTACCTTTTTGTTTTTGTGTTTGTTTTCTACAAGCATGGACTTATAAGAGCGATTAATTCTAAAATTCATACGTGTGCATGCATCGGGTGTTACTCATGTGGCGCTTCGGTTATGAAAACAGAGAAGGACAATAGCTCTGCCGTTGGGTTTGTGACAGAAGAGGGTCAAAATCAAGTGTCAAACGTGATGCAAAGGTTTTTAGGCACGACAGGCCTAGTCTCGGCCCCTACTTGGATCGTGAACATGAAGTACACAATTAAAGTCACACTTGTAACATGCCAGAAACAATTAACAACATATGTCTTGTTCAATCCTGCTCATTTGGGAGACGCATATTTACATTTACTGCGTACTAAATATCGCGGAGCATTCAGGGCGAGTAATAGCGATAGACGAAATGGCTTTGAAGATTTTTATGTCGCGTTTTGCCTACTGCGCTCGAGATCTCGAAAAGCACAAAGAAAGATTAAGGAGGAATATAGAACAGCATTGACTCACGTGCACAAACACGGTACATTGGTTTATTTCTGCGGAAGGGCAGAGAGCAAAGTATGTGCGTGGCTATTTTTTTTTTTTTTTTTCAGTTTTGACCATGCCATAGAAGGTGTAACGCAAGACTTGAAAGAAGAGAAAAGCTAATTATGCCATGAGCCACACACACCCATTATCCGAGATTGGATACGATGTATGTACTATGCGATTTCACTTCTCCAGATATGCGCTCAGTGTGCGAGACCAGTCAAAGCAGCAGGCCGCATTTGGGATTCCCTCGTGATATGTATGCGGGTGCGCGTGTGTGGACTGTTCTCCTATAGTCCGGCAGTCGACGTGGAAACATCAGGATCGGTAAATCGGGCGGTTCAGCCAAGTATATGCATGATTGCTGAAATTATCCCAAAAGAGAGAAATTATATCTGGTGGTCTACGCACACGATTAAGTCTTGTGAAATAGCTAGCTTGTTTTCTATTGTTTGCCCGAAATTTTTCTGCAAACATCAAAACATGGCGGGGACAACGACGGGTCAGACGCCTACGAAGATCGCGCATATTGGACTAACGCACGACTGACGCGTGTGTCCGAAGCAGATGACAATCCATCATCCCAGGTCATCTTAGCTGGTACGGAAGCTCAACTCACGTTTTTCGTGTTTTACCATGATACATAAAGGGCATTAATGAAAAACATAATCCCCTGTGTCTCCTAAGCGTCTCCAACTTAGGTTCGAGAGACGCTCTGTTTAAGTTAATATTCAGATAGTCGTCTTGTTTTTCTTCGGGACAGATAACAGGCATCTGAAAACCTATTCCTTTTTATTTTTACTTTTTGAGCGGCCAGTGTTTCTTAAGAAATCTACGCGTTTCTGCTCCACTTGCAAAATTTTTCTTTGGGCTCTGATGATCACCCTCCCTCACTATACCAGTTACTGGTATGGGCAGAAAATACGGTGGGAATTTTTTACGCTCCTTCTATGATACAACGCAGCCTACCACTAGCAAATCATCATGGATACTTATAGGGAGTGACCAAGCAATAGCTGTTTTTATATTGGTACTTGGAGTGTATGCTTCTGTGGACCTGCGCAGATCACTGTGGGGTAGCTTGTGTGATGCTTGACATCATATCAAATTTATTGCGGTTGAGAAATTTAAGCGGCGTCCGTACGTAGTAAACTGTGAGCAGCTGTGAGTAGGAGAGATGAATCAATATACCGGCAATCACCTACTCTTAGTTGGTATACCTTTTAGTATATACGAAAGGAGGAGGAGCGACTTAATATAGAAGAGTCAAGGTTTTATGATTAAGTAAGCGAAACAGGGACGAATATGTTCATTTTCCCAAAGGGTCCTTATCACAGTTTAGCGCCGTGGACAGGAAATTGAATAATTCCCCGCGCCGAATTTCCTGAGGTTCTTTTTCATGCCAAATATTCCAACAAAGCGGCCAATGGCGGCATACACAAAGACATAAGCAATGACAGCAAGATCTCTTTATAGGAGGTGCTTTGCTTATATAATAGAGGAATTACACTAGAAATAGAAGTACGATAATGGAAACAGGTACAGCAAAGCCAAGGGTGAAAGAGGCGTACAAGGTCGTTATATTTCCCACGTACGGTATACAGTATTCTCCCGTTTTTCAGTTGCCGAGGGGAATATAAAAGAGCCCGAAAGAGAACGGGGACAAGAAGAAGAGATAGAGTCCTCTTTGTACAGTAGATACAGTATATTAATTACTGCTACTACGTCATAACACCCTATCAGTATGAAGATCTCTGCTATTGCGATTCTAGGCGGCTTAATTTCAGCAGCAGCGGCAGCAGTGGTCGATACCGCCGCGTCCCGTCCATCATCTCCCATGATCCCAATCTTTGTTTCTGGCTATACCGACAAGGGTGGCAAAGGCATCTACGGCTATTCCTTTGAAAACGGCAACTTATCTGGCGGCCACCTTCTGGCCGAGTCTGACTCGCCCTCCTGGATCCTCGTTGACCACGACACAATCTACGCCACCAATGAGGTCGACGACGGCTACGTAACTACACTCGAGAAGCAAGGCGAGGACTGGACCGTCGTCGGCAAGACATCCTCGGGTGGCTCTGGCCCCGTGCAGCTCGCACTTCAGCGGGACCACCGCACCCTGTGGGTCGCCAACTACAACGACGGCTCGGTCGGCGCGCTCGACCTCAAGGCGAACGCGACCCAAGTTTACAAGGCTCCCAAGAACGCATCGATGGGCGTACCTGACCGTCAAGAAGCACCGCACGCACATTCGGTCCTCCTCGTCGACCATGACAACCTCGTCGGCACGTGCGACCTTGGATCAGACACCATCTACTTGCGCGACACTCGCTCGCGTGAAATTGTGCACAGCTACACCTTCGAGAACGGCACCGGTCCTCGCCACCTCGCCGCCACGTCGGACCACATTTATGTCCTCTCTGAACTGACCAACAAGGTCTTTGTCTTTTCTAAAGACCTCAAGGAGCTCAAGCAGACCCTCGACGCCCTTCCCGCCGACTTTACGGGTGAGGATACCGGTGGTGAGATCGTGATCCATCGCGACTTTCTGTACGTCTCTCTTCGTGGCTATGACGGCATCACCACCTTCCGTATTGGTGCCGATGGCTTGCTGTCCTTGGTAGGCCACGACTCGTGTGGTGGTAACCACCCCCGTCACTTCTCTACCCATGGCGACTACATGATCGTTGCCAACATGGTAAGTAATACGAATTTTTTGTGACAAGCAACTTACCACTCAATGTTATGTAGAACTCCAACAACCTCGTTGTTTTCAAGATCCTGCCCAACGGTCGTATTGAGAAGCTGCAGACTATTGAGCACCCCCAGCCTACCTGCGTGCAATGGGGCCGCGCCTAAATGCATTCAAATAATAAACCGACATCCATCCATTTTCTAACATCTTTTCGACTGTCTAGATACTTGCTTAGGCGATGTCGCCAAAAGATATACGGAATGATAACATATGATACGACAGTATACAAAGCAGATCTGTGCGTTGTCCGCATAGAGATAATATAAACAGTGAGAAGTCAGGCTTGCTATGATGTACCCTCTTTTTTAACCCTTTCTGCCGTATCTAGTAATATCGCCGCGGGGCTAACATGCACTCCAGACCCTTTGGCCTGATCACGATATAAGTATCTCGCAATATGACACCCAAAGACGGTGACAAAGACATCTGCCGCTGCACGTCTGATCAAAGCTGACCAAAAGACGATATGCTCACAGCGGCTGACCTAGACACGCAATCACGGATGATTGGGTAAGACAGCGCGACCTTGCGCTACGGACACTGCCAAACATGGCAAGATCACGACTATGAAAAACAATCCGCCCAGCGAACAATGATACAGACGACAAGCTTGACGGCGATGGCCTAGTCTACTTCGCCCTGCAGCCGCACGTGCGCCTCGTCTCCGAGCTGTCAAGCGCCAATGTCTACACCGCCTCCATTGACTTGCAAAAACAAAGCATCATTTCTATCCCATCCGGGCCTTGACCACGTATAGTGCGACTGACCGACATGCTTCGCTGCACGCACATGTGTGATGATCTTGCTAGACATTAACAAGACCGGTGCCTGCGACTTCGTAGAGCCGATCAGGTGTATATACGAGACATTTTTATCAGCACTATTATATATAGCTATACACCATACATACCGCACCACCTTGTCGCTAGAACTGATTTCATTTATGTCAACTCAGAGCTGACCGACAGACATTCCCATCCTTTCGAGGAATCTCAAGGACCCCACGCAGGCCCTTGACTGCCTCCCGCCTGGTTCTCATGAGGCCGGCATGAGCGGCAGGATAACCCCTAAAGAGCCGGTTACCGTATATCCTTTTCCTTTGCATGGCAATTATGTATGCTCGTGGCAAAGAAGGCAGATATCTTTCTACGGGTGAGTACATCTGGGCGATAATGCTCATTCCTAGAAGATATGTATATATAAGACTTTTATAATATGGCGGCCATTTAAGGTGCTGCAGTGGGGCTGGTTCGTGCAATTTCCGCAGCATCCATCGCTCCAGCGTGCTCTCTGTTAGGCGCTTGAGCAATGGAACTTCCTAGACAAAATTCAACATTTTAAACAACCAAATAGTATAGGTCGAATTTTATTTTGTAGCGAGAATCCGTCTAATCCATAGATTGTGGCTCGTATCTGTTTGCACTAGAAGAATGCAGACCTATATAGCGCTTCAAGCGAATACTCAAGCAAATACTATTGACGACATTAAATATCGCAGCAAGATATGATATATATCACGAATTAATCATTCGCGATGAAAGCTTTTTCCTTGGTATCAAAATAATAAGCAATAAATTCGCACTATTTTACATGACATAGCTATATTTTACACCAGGAGAAGAAGTAATGTGAAATAGAAGACGTGAATATTTATTAGCAAGGCCTACAGTATTTAATCAGAAACATAGAAAGATGTTTAGACCCCGCCTGTGCGCGCACAATTTCGGGGACACCTTGCAAAGAAGAGCTCCCTCTCTTTCTGGCACCGTCCATCCATCCATCCATCCATGTCCACCGCCGAACTCGCTGTTGTCTACGCTGCCCTCATCCTTCAGGATGGTGAGGTTGAGATCACCGTACGTTGTCCATATCAAAAAGCCCCTCGTCACCATGGGTTTCAGTGGCCATGCATTCAAGCATCCTGAATTCCCATTCCCTTCCATGTCCCAATTCTGTTACAGAGTGTATATAATGTGTACTGACATGTGTGTCTCTTTCCCCCATGATAGGCCGACAAGCTCCAGGCTTTGACCAAGGCCGCTGGTGTCTCCGTCGATGCCGCCTGGGCCAACATCTTCGCCAAGGCTCTTGAGGGTCAGGACTTGAAGTCGCTCCTGAGCAACATTGGCCAGCCTGGCGCTGCCCCCGCTGGTGCTGCTGGTGCTGCTGGTGCCGCTGCTGGTGGTGCCGCTGCCCCCGCTGCCGAGGAGAAGAAGGAAGAGGAGGCTGAGGAGTCTGACGAGGACATGGGCTTCGGTATGTTCTGATTTGAGGCGCATCTGAAATCACGTTTGACTCACCAATCCTGATTTTTTTTATTACAGGTCTCTTCGACTAAACCAATTCTCGAGTTGTCTTTTTGTCTTCTCGGTGTATTGCCATCAAACAATAAACACTCTCCAAAAGAAACCCCACGTTGCTTATTCTCCTAGATCAGCCAGACAAATTATCACGCGTTGATTTCGTCTTGCGCAAATCACCCTGTGCGCCTTCATTATACTACTGGGATGTCGATATCGATCTAATTGAACTCTTCTGGAGCAGCTGATGTGACCCTACACTTTTGTTGATCAATAGTCAAGTCAAGCTGCCATACGACACGCTCGCTTTAAATTTGACCTCTCTTGTCAATGCAGGCAAGCCATCGAAACCTAAATCAAGAGGGATACATAAAATGCAGATAGTTTTTTAAGAAAGGAGAAAGGACGAGTGGTATTAGAGAAGTGACAGGATGCGTTCTAGGCGCTGCGAGAGGAGGATGTGAATGGGCAAGATACTATGCGACGGGATTGGGCTGACAAAGGATAAAGCGTGGTGTTGTTTGATGATATCACGCAACGCGTGGTATGCAGATTGACTCGTTTGGTTATGAACAAGGTGGTACTATACACAATAAGGGTGAGCAATCGTACCCAAACCATAGTATCCCACTTACTTCAACGATGGAAGGAGAATGCTCGGACTGGACGAGGTACCCACTGGCGAGGGGCAGCATCCATTGGAACCGATGACAATAAGCTACGCGGTGGTTCAGCAGTAAAGTCTGCGCCTCGCCGTCATCGGCGGTGGTGGTGCTGGTGGTGGTAGGAGAAGCTTGGAAGATCTCTGCGGTAGACGTATGGCTAAAATCGTGAATGGACGCCGACTGGGGCTGCTCCTCGATGTGGAGACGCAGCCACGAGTCGAGCTCGGCGCTGACGATCGTGACGCGAAGCTGATCACCGACCAAGTGGACTTTCCATGCTACGCGCGATTTTTTTTTCTTTAGTGATCATGCTATTACAGGCCAATTGGACGTACCTCGCAGCTCGCGTTCAAACAGCAAGCCGATCTTGGTAATCACACATGTCCACTGAACACCAGCGTGCATCAATGTTTGCGTATGGTCCCACAGGTCTTGGATGGCGGCCTCGAGAGGCATGTGGTTCCGCGCCCGCACTGCGAACTCAAGCAGCTCTCCGCGGTGGTCGGTCCAGACGGCGACGACCCAATGGGGCGTGACGCGGTAGGCGAGGTGCAAGGTCATTTGCTCATCCGCCGGTTTTTGGAGCGTGAAAGGCAACTCGGTCGGCGTCGGCCTGGCCAGGACAAAGGGCGGTGTATACAACGCCTTGTGGTGAATGATGGTGTGGCATTTTGCGTAGACAGAAAAGGCAATGTTCTTGAATTGCGGCTGGGTATGGCCTTGCCAGCCGACGTCGCGCAGAATGTGCTCGAGCGGAACAAGCTGCCAGACGATCTTTGGGCAATACGCCCGCAGCCGCTCAAAGCACCGACTCATAGCAAGGTGCGACGCAGCCGTCTTGGACGGGTTTACCAAGTAGACCGTAAGATGGACTTTCGGGGGAAAGCTGCTGGCGGCCAGCGCCGAGCCGAGCCGCTCGCACGCATGGACGTAGCTTCGTGTCTGCCGGTCAGGCCATGGTTCGCCTGGTTCCTCGGCTATGAATCCCGCACAAATATCAGCTTCTACGAAATAAAAATACTCTTGCTTTCAACTTACGTAGTAACGGCGCGGGAACCATGCCCCGTCGGTAAGGCTCAACCGAGCCTGGAAAATGTACACCGAGATGACACGCTTCGTAAACGCTGCTCAGGCTGCGAAAGAACTGCAGACAAGCCGCCTCGAGCGCGTCGTTTTGGGGCAGGACACAAAAATAGCTGACGTTCTTCTGATTCGAGTACGGTTCGAGTCGAAGCTTATCCCAGAATGAGAGAAGGCTCGGCGCCCCTTCAAGAAATGCATCATGCCTGCTCACAACAATGTCGGGCGGTGCCACCGTGTCGAGATTCGGTTCGGCCGGTCTGCGCTTCTTCACCTGATATTTGCCATATTTGCTCTGGGTTTGATTGGTTTCTAGAGAGAGAGAGAGAGGGATGGAAATGTGAGTGGAATGAGACCCCAGTCTGTTGCCGATATATACCTGAGAGATCATAATATTGCTGGACGCTGAGGGGACCCTTGACGGCGATGGCGCTCGGGAGCATGTCAAATTGGGTTGGTTCGGAAGAAAACAGCTCGCTCAAGACATCGCGAAAGGCCTGCGCGACCTGGTACTGGTCACCCGTCAACGTTGACCCTAATCGATATAAGTCGAACGATCGTAGCCTGCTTTCCAAGTTACCTTCGTTATCTGCTTTTTCTTCCATAACGGAGAGGTCGGGCTGTTGAAAAGGATATCCGCCCATCACGACCTGCTGGCATAGCTGATCGAGCGCCCGAAAATGTGCCTTGTCAACCTCTTGCTCTGGTTGCTCTGACTCTGGGCTAATATTCAACGCCACGAGTTCATCATCGTTAGGATGGTCGGTCGCTTGCTGGAGCCGTTGCTCGATCGAGAGGCGTTGAGCGCGGTGTAATGCCTCGGTCCACCAATCCAGAGCGAGATCGTCCGGTACATCCTTGCCCTGCTCCACGTCGCTCTCATCCTCGCTGTCACTGCTGCTACTATAGCTGCTACTGCTGCTGCTAGTTGTGCTGCTGGAGGCACGGCTGTGAGTTTTTGCATCGCGGCTTGTCACCTCTTCCAAAGTCGTTGTTTCCTTTGGCTGCTCCATGGTCGGGGAAGATGGCATGTAGTGCGTAGCGTTGTCTATGCGCTTGATCCGTTTCGGCATTGGCGGCTTATAATCGGGTCGGTATGTGTCCCGCTTGGCTGATTGCTTGGGGTACATGAACTTGCCGCCGTCCGAGTATTTTGCGTCGTTCACCGCTGCAGAAAAGTGTACGGGAGCGAATGCCCGCGGGACCGCGCTCGGTTCGACGCGCACGAGATGTACATCTTCGCTGCTGGCGAGGGACATGCACTCTTCCGGCTGTTGTATCTGCAGAGGTGCGGGTGTTTCGGGCGCCGTAGCAGATTGATGCATAAGCATACCGATATCGTTGCTGAGGAGATGATCCAGGTCCAGTGAGGGTTCATTGAGTGGCATATCCATTAGCATCAGGTTTGGGTCTTCGAGTGGTTTGTGTTCAACAGGTTCGTTCCCGTTGACCATGACGCTGGGCTTGGGATCCGAGGCAAAGAAATTAAAGTCCTCTTCGGTCACGTCAAAGTCGATGTTGTCCAAATCGTCGTCGTCATCCCAGCGGCCATAGCCGTCGACATCGAACCCGAGGCCAAACGTACTGTCCTGCCCGAGCTGGGTCGGTTGCGGAGGCGGGGGCTCGCCTGCGGGTGGGGCGATGGAAATCGGTGGCGGTGGAATGGGCGTGACCGCCATGGCTTCCTTTTCGTTTTCGATAGGATCTGGCAGGTGTGGATCGGACGGCGTCTCAGTTTTGGGGGGTACAGTAAAATGAAGCAATGCGAAATCAGCGACAGACATGGGCATGTCCGCGGGTGATGGCGCATCCGATTCGTTGTCGGCTTTGCACGACAAAGGTGGGGTCGCCACGGCCTTGGTGAGCATGACTGGGCTGCAAAGTACAAACTTATGCAGCGCCTCATGGAGCAGGTGACTGACAGTGTCATTGACCGCAACTGAGTCACGAACGGCCGACTCTGTGATGGCGTGCAAGCTCTGGTACTTCCAGAAATTGGTGGTACTTTTCGATGGCAAGGCCTGCGTCCAAGCCCAGTGGCTCCATTGCTCACCCAACGCGTCGGTCGGAAGGCGAGGCTCGAGTCGCACAAAGACGAGCTGAGTTGGGTACAGCATGATCCCGGACACTGTCTGCAGCGGAACGAGGTGCGGAAGGTCGGGGTGATAAAGGGAGGCGAGTGGCAAATCGAGCAGAGCTGCCCAGGTCTGGAGAGCAGCATCTTGGCGTTCGCGCGAGAGATTGTGTGCTTTCATGATGAGCGTGGCATGGTTGCCGGAGGGGGAGAGAGTGACTAGACAGAGGAACTAAGATAAAGTTTCTGAGTAGATAATTTTAAACACGTACCAGGTGTGCCTGACACTTGGAGGTCGTTACGCGTGAGGGGTCGGAGCCAGAGGCGGCTGGCTTTAGGTTGAAGGACAAGGTTGGCATTGGTAAGATAAATGTGATATGTACAGGTGATGACTTGTTCTGATTCGCGAGAGGTTGTTGCATGCGGCCATAGCACATCGGCGTCTGTGTCTGGCAAGATGTAAGCGTCGCCAAGGGGAAGTGCCCGGCGTTGAAGCATGGCCCTATTCGGACGTTGAGCTGGGCATACATATACATATGCACGTAGACATGTGTCTTACGCATGGATCAAGGTCTGCATCGCCTTCACGAAGAGCTTGTACTCTTCCGCAACCGAGACGGCGGAGCCGAGCGACGGTGACGGCATGTTACTAGGTGATGCGGTGGGTGACACATTGTGCTTGCCGACGGTGCTTTCCCAAGAAAACGAGCCCATCTTGGCTTCTACAACAACTTTGTGAGTACGGTGAGATCAGAATCGATTGCTCGAGTTACCTTCGAGGGCATGAAGGGAAGGAAGGGTATCAATCTGGCCCGTGCGCTGTTCATCGAACCAAAAAACCCAGAGTTCGAGATACACACTATCGTCTTCTGCAGACGAGGAAGCGGTAAGAGCGCGCCAAACGCAAGGAATATGCAAGCGGACGAGATGGCGGAATGCGTGTAACAGATTACAATCGTTCTCCTGCTCTGAAAGAGCTCGGTCGAGTTGAGAGCGTGTGCACGATTGGCAGTAGACTCGGTAGCGTATCAGCGACACCCCGCTCTGGCAACAGTTGAGAACTATGCGCTGCTAGAAATGACACTGGTCACTTACCACCAGGTATATGTTTGTCAAGTTCGAATCTGTCAACATCAGAACCTGTGTGTGCTATGTCGTTCCTTTACAATGGTCTCATTTAACTAGCCCAGGCAAAACAACGCTTAAGGTAATAAATATAAGAAAGAAAAAGAAATTGAGAGTAGTAAAGGGGGGGGAACCGGGCAACGAAAAGCAAAGCGAAAAGTGTTAAAGACCGAAATAGGCACACACAAACGGAAAAAAAAAAAAGAGGACGTGTGATCACGAATAGTAAAAAGCGATTAGAGTTTCATTGTTGCGTCACCCAAAGCAAGCAAGTATATATACATCTATCAGCTTCTTGCTTTCTATTATCATACATAACAGCAAAGGTACGAATTGAAACCCATCAGATGAACTGAATACAATGCACGCATTCAAGGCACGCTTTTCTCGCTGCTTTGTTTGCTTTCAGCTGATGTATCTTTTGCCACTTTTGAGTACGCAAAAACATCGCATCTGCGAGGATGTGTGTGACCCTCGACTGTGCACATCAGTAGCAGGAGATACTCTCAGTGGCCGCTACGTTTCATGCGACACAATAAGACCGCATTATCACAAGGGCGGATCTACGAAAGAAATACCTCTCACGATGGATCAAGCTTATTCCACTCCCTTTCTTGATGCTCTTATCTTATATGTATATTGCTTACCGCTGAGCATGCATTGCTGACAACCGTGGCCTATGTAAACATTGTCGTTTGATATCGGTCCCGAGCAAAACATTTTAACCGTGTCGGTCGTTTCAATTGAACCTGACTCTTGATGTCTTTTTTCTTCAATGTCTATCCTATTTGCTTAGATCCATACAGGTCCTTGTCGGGAGACGCTCTTTTGTGTAGGCCAGCAATGACTCTATGCTCGCTTACATTAATCAGGCGGTTCGTGAGTTGCGGCCTCAAGGAAGCTAAAGCTCTCGAATAAAGTCTGCTATTGACGAATTAGGGATATATAGTTTTCAAGGATGATGGGTCTCCTGTGTACTGTTTCTACGTTACCATTGCCGCGTTGCGTGATCATACGACGACCTTGCGGCGGCTGAGTGACATTTCCATAATAGGGGATCAGAAGGTTCGATCTGCCCTCACTCATGCCGTTGATCTAAGCACGAGCGATCCTTTCAATATCTGTTTTGGATATCGTTTGCATAAATCAACAATAATCGCGTAAGAATGGGTGAAGGTATGAAGACCGCTGATATAGCGACATCGCGTAAATTCGGTTCATGCTCCTGGATGTATCATAAAAATGCAATCCTTGAGCTATCATACCTTCTGGTGGTTACCGTTTCATCCCAACAGTTACAAACATCAACGGGTCGAAGACTCGTTATATGTCTATTCCAGCTATGTGAATCCCGATTATGATACCACGAGTCAGCCATTGTGCTGAAGCATAACCACTTATACTCAAGCATATCGTAAGACAGTCTGATGTGGACACGGACATTATATATATGCGCTACGAAAGCAGAAAGAAAAAAAATCATATGATAAAAGTGCATGGTAATCCTCTCAGCCTGTATCCAAGTGAGTTACGACTACCAGCGATCAGCATGAGGATTATAGGGGAGCAGGCACATGATCCATTGCCAGGCAAAGGGGTAGTGAAATTAATTGGTCAGACACAACAAATGGGGAGAGACTTTTTGGACTGCGAATGATATTTCCCGACAACAAAAAATCCAGGGACCAAGAAGTGTCCCAATGATGGATAAAGTTGACCAATGGAAGGTCTGGTCCCCACTTTGCTCAAAAAAAAAAATTTTTTTTTTCTTTGCTCTTCTTTACACACTACACTTTATCACAATGGCCGTGCTTAGCTTGCTCCGGGATACGTGGGACCCCGTCGCGGCCCGCCTCGAAAAATGGGTTCGTCGAGTGGCAGCTGACCTACCTGTCGACACCGATTGGTCTCAGTCCACCAAGGGGTCCTGGTAAATAAACATAAAACACATGAAAATTATATATGAATATATATATATTTATATATGCATAGCCTACATGAAATGACTGACCCAATGGCTTCATTAGGTTCGTTCATCCCCGGCAGCATGCGATTGAGGTGGTGTTTCTGTCAAGTGCGTTCGCCTGTGCGTCGTCCTACTTTCTGTTCAAGACGTTCAACCCTAACACCCTGAACTACAAGCTGCTCACCACCTTTGTGCCGCCCTTTAAGGCGAGCATGGCCGAGAAAGCACTGCTTGCATCGCTCACCGCATCGTTGGGTGTGACACTCACGCACAAGCTGGTTCGCGGCAACCAGCTGTTCATGCTCCAACCCTGCCATATGAGTGCGCTGCTCCTGATCTTTTGCATGGCCAACCCGCACTTGACGGTCTCGCACGTGCTTTTCAATATCTACTTACACACTCAGTGGGGTGCCTTGGCCGCTCTCCTCTTTCCCGATCTCCGCGGTCATGACCTGTTCCTGGAGACCTTTAATTTCTTTGCAGGTAAACTCAAATCGAGGGATGCATGAATCAGAAAGCTTATTTCCATCGTTCTCGTATATAGAGCATATCCTGATCTTGGCCGCCCCCATCTACATGATCTACAGCCGTCGCTACGTCGTCTTGCCTGCGTCGCCTAACCTGGCCCTTCTCTCCTTCTGCGTCTATGGCTTTTTCCATTCTCCCCTCCTCCATGCCTGCGCCCTCCGCACCGGTCTCAACCTCAACTACCTCTTTGCTCCCCCGCCGAGTAAGTCCATCTGACCGCCATATTTCCTAATTATGGACTCATACTTATCTTCCTTACCTAGTGAAATTCCTCATCAAGCTTGGCCCCATGTACAGAGTGGCCATGTACGGCACCGCGCTGGTCGCTATGTTCGCCTCCCGCTACCTCTTGGTCGGTGGCCTCATGAAAATCCTGCCCCGCAAAGCGCTTGACATCCTTGCATTCTAGATATACTTTCACTCTTTCGTTTTTCTCTTACTTTTCTTCATTGTATCTCCTCTCTTTCCTTTCTTCGTTTGCTTTCCGTCAAATCTTTTTCCTTTTTGTTGTTACGTGCATTTTCCCTTTTTTACTTTTATTTAGATATAGACATTCATCAATCACACATCCTACTCCTCTTCTCTGGAATAATATACAAATCATCCTCATGACGCCGCAGCGACCTCCAGGGTCTTTTGTTCTTGAGGCTTCTTGCCCTTGCGATAGAACCGCGTCTCGTCCGGGTCGAAGCCGCCCTCGGGTGCACCAAACACGGCCCATGCCGGCGTCTTGGCCATAAAGTCCTTGGCGGTGAAGGGCTGCTTGCTCCGCACCAGCTCAAAGAACTTGGGGTAGTCGATATGGGTGTACCACTCACCATTCACATAAAAGTCGGTCGACGCAATCAAGATCGAGCACGAGTGGGCGTGCTCCGCTGAGATGGCATAACCCCCACCCAATTTATCCACCAGCTTCTGGCAAAAGTCAACGACCTCGTGGTGATAAGGTACATTGGCCATCGTGAGGTTGCTCGCGCCACTATAGCCGCAGTAGGTCACGCCCTTGACTTCGATGAAGCTCGGCTTGCCCCGCCGGACGAGCTCGACATAATTATCAATCTCCTCCGTGTTGTGGTCCTTGACTAGCGTCAGGCGATAGACAGTGCGTTGGCCCTTTTTGGAAAGTGACTCGAGACTGCCGAGGAAGCGCTCCCAAAAGTCGCGGAACAGCGGTCGGTCAATCTTCTTCAGACCCTCACGCGTGCCGGCGTCGATACTGACGTACAGCTGCGTGCAGGGCACCATGTCTGCGATTTTGTCGGGGAATTGGGCGTTGGTAACAAGGAAAGAGGAGATGTTGTTTTCGTGTAGGAGGTTCACAAATTCGTTGATATGCGGGTACTAAGTACAATAAATGTAAGCCATAGTCTTCAATAGGGTCTATACAACTTACAAAGATGGGTTCACCGACGAGAGAAAGAGCACAGTGCTTGATGGTGAACGCTTCCTGGAATCGGTCGGCCTTGACGCCTGGCACGCCTTTGAGCTGTTTGATCATCTTGTAATGGTTCTCCATCGCACCGTCCAGGATGAATTTAGGATCATCCACCTTCCAGCGCCAGGTAGTGCCAACCGCTAAAAGACATATCAGTTCTCCATTACATCCCAAAATAGTCCCACTTACGGTTAGTATGATGTCGCCAGCAGAAGACGCACTTATTGGCGCACGCGAGGGAGGGCGTGGTCTCCATGCAGAGATGGCTTTGAATACCGTAAAAGCTGTGCTTGTAACAAAAGCCTCGGCCACGTAAGGCGGCCTTGGTCCAGCGACAGATCTTGACACCCGAATGCGTACCGACGATCTTGTAGCCTTGCTTGGTCAGATTCTTGTGGAGCATGGGCGACACCATGTCACGCGGCTCAGACGACGTCTTTTTCTTGGGAGCCTCGCCGATGGACCGCTTGGCATGAGACCGCTCAAAATCGAGCTCCTCCTCCTCACGGTTCTGCTTGGCGGCCCGGAGTTTGCTGGCCATTTTGCCCATGTCTTCGACATCAAGCATCTCGTCACCAGAACCCATCACATCCTTGTTTGTCTCTCCTTCCTGCTCCTCCTGCTCCTCCTCCGCGTCCGAGTCGTACTCGATCTGGGCCGGGGCAAACTCGAGCGAGCGCTTGTCATGCAACTCGGCCATGAACAGGTCGGCCCAACGGTCGAATTGTGCCTTCTGGTCATTGTTCTTGTCGCAAGCGCCAAGCGGATAAATACGAGTGGCACCGAGCTGACCGAGCCACTTGTCGATGGACTGCGCAGCCTGGTTGAATTCATCGCCATAGGCCGAATCGCCCAATCCACACACAGCGTACCGCAGCTTCTGCAGTGCTAAACGATCCACACGCCAGTCGTACCGCAGATCCCGGAGCCACTTTGTAAACCTATGTCTGGTCTGAGCAAGGTGGACAGCAGACGACAGCACCACGACTTACCAGTCCAAAGGTCCTTCGACATTGTACGACGACAGAATAAACACACAGACGGCCGTTTCCGTCAGCAGATCGTCATTGTCGTACTCGGTAATGTCGACGACGTTCAGGTGCTGAATTTTGACGTTGGTCTGCTCCTTCAGTTTGGCTTCGAGTTCGGTGGCGAAAGTCTTTGCTGTTCCGGTCAACGAGGCGTAGACGAGCTTGATAGTGTCAATCTCAGTGGGACCGTCGCTGCAAGGTGTCTCGGAACCACATGCACAACCGGTGTCGATCTTTTTCTCTTCTTTTTTGGGCTGATCTTTGCAGCAGCCGCCGGATCCGCCTCCGGACGAGCAAGCACAGCCATCGTCCGCCGTGCTCGAAAACCCTTGATCCAGGGCAAGAATGCTCGAAAACCCGTTGAGGATACTATTGACCACGTTGTTCATGTGGGATCAGTAAGAAATAAAAAAAAAAAAGAAGAGTGGGGGGTTGAAGAAAGAAGAAGGTGCGGAGTGGCTTGCATTATATGAAATGGGTTGAATGGGCTATATTTCAATGACACGGTTCAATTTTAAGTTAAATTTGACGCCCTTCGGACGGACATGAGCAGGTATGTTGTCAGATGCATCTATGGTCTTCTCTTGTTGCTGTTGCTGTTGCTGTTGTTGCTGCTGTTGACGCTGGAGTCGCTTAGGGATGACTGGCTCGTTTTGACGGGCCATGCGGCGCGCTTCACGTTCTTCACGCATCTCACGCGCACGCCAGCATTTGAGCTGATAGGCCCGCTTTTGTTCACGCAGGTAGCGGTCTTTTTTGGAGAGCCGAATAGGAGGGACATCTTCTTCTGCTTCCGGTGACGGTTTCCTGGTGACGGTCGGAGTGGCGGGCATAGGCACGTCGGCTTCGCGCGCAGGTCGAGGGGTAGGCCTAGTGCGCTTCCTGTCATCTTGTTTGGGAGCGAGCTTCTTGAGGGGATGGGTATCAGGCCTGGATGTGCTGGGCACAGGTGGAAGAGATGAGTTGAGTGACGCGTTCGGCGGCGGGTGATCGGGACGAGCAGGAGGAGGTCGACTCGCACTGGAACTAGCATCAGCACCAGCACCAGCACCAGCACCAGCGCCAGCACCAGCACCAGCAGAGGCGGAATGCAAGAGTTTGTTATTGTTATTATTGTTATTCTTATGTAGTGTTGCTGTTGTGCTGCGTGAGGCGTTCGGTCTGGGACCTTGTCCCGCCTGCCTCTGCGTGTGAGAGTGACTTGGGCGCGGAATCTGTGACGAAGTAGATCGGATAGGCCTGGGAAGAGTAGCAGTGGTAGGAATGATAGAAGTCGAAGTGGGCTTCTCTGCCGTTATGCTAGGCTCAGATACCACCACAGCAGGTATGCCTTCAACGGGAAGAACAGAAAGAGGAGGAGGAGGAGGTGGTGGTGGTGGTGGTAGTGATGGTGGTGGGGGAGGAGCAGGAAGAGGAGAAGAAAGCGTGGTTAGGCGAGAAGGTGCCGAGTGGGTTGGTTTGGGTGTACGGTAAAAAGCGTACTGCGTGCTGCAAAAAACAAAAGTGTAATAGATGCCTCGGGCTGTAACCGATCGACCTGCGGGCAATCGCTCGTCGATCGTACGAAGGCTTTGGCTGGCAGAAAACGGGAATGGATAGAAGACGCGGACGGCCTCGTTGGTTGATGAAGACCTGTCTTGTTCGTCGTCTTCTTTCATGGAAATAATGGCTCTAATCATATAAAGAACAGTGACATGCGTAAGCTTTGCTCAATCAGACCTGATTACATGCACACACACACACGCACACACACACGCACACGCACATGCACACGCACACATACACACACCCATAAACGAGAATGGCAGACGAGAGGGGGTTGGTTTCTGGTCTGACTTCTGGTCTGGTCTGGTCTGGTGCTCGTTCCACCCCTCACGCGAAGACTTCCTAATTAAGATACTTACCACACACTCTCTACTCTGTTGTCTTGTTATGCAATAATTGACACAACGAGAGAGAGGGAGAGGGAGAGCGAAAGAGACATACAAATATCCTGTGCTCTCATACGCACCGAATTTGTATGCAACTCGCACTCACCTATACAGTAGTGCTGAGAAAAAGAGAAACGACAAATACAAGATCCGCACCAGCCCATGACCTCCTGCATTCAACGTACCCATCTCTTTATCTATGTATTGACATATAAAAAGCACAAAGACACCTCTTATTTAGAGGTATAGCACAACACACTCTGGTTCATGTTTCTGATTTAAGACAATTCGAATTGTTTACTGATAAAGTGATATTTACAATAGACAGAAGGAGGAAATAGATTTGCTGCGGAACCCGACTTCAAAATGGAAGGGGGAATACAGACTATGCAAGTTACAAAGGAGAAAAGAAAGCGGAAGCAGATAGTAGAGATTTGGTGACTTGAGTGGCTGTTGAGGGACGCAATAGGATGATGGGCTTGCGAAGGGGAGAAAGTTAAGGTATGATGAAAAGCAGCAGCTTAACCGCCGAAACCGTAGAGGGTACGGCCCTGGCGCTTGAGAGCGTAGACGACGTCGAGGGAAGTGACGGTCTTGCGCTTGGCGTGCTCAGTGTAGGTCACAGCATCACGGATGACGTTCTCAAGGAACACCTTCAGGACACCACGGGTCTCCTCGTAGATCAGACCAGAGATACGCTTGACACCACCACGGCGTGCGAGACGGCGGATAGCAGGCTTGGTAATACTATTGAAGAGGAATAAGTACAAAAGTGGCAAAGTGAAGAGATGTCATGCTTACCCTTGAATGTTGTCACGAAGAATCTTGCGATGGCGCTTGGCACCACCCTTTCCGAGACCTTTACCACCTTTGCCGCGACCAGTCATGTTTGTTTGAAGTTAAGTAAGAAAAAAGATAAAGAGGAATAATGTCGTTCTGTCATGCGAAGGAGCTGACCTTTTTATAATTCGAGTGGGGTCGCAGTCACACTCACGCACCACTTGTAATTTTTTCTGCAGCGCGCATCACGACTTCTTTACGCGACACTCCTTTAGCCCTCAAATTCAACTTGTTTTTCTCAATTCTTGCTTCGCTACCGATGTCTACTGATATATAAACACTCTAGCCTTCTTCTTCAAGGCATTTTACATACATACATGCAATTTTTATTTTTTATAATTTTCAAACTATCTCCAAAAAACCTACTGCAGTAAAAACTATGTATTTTTTTTTCGCGAGGGTCGGTTGATAGCGCGCGCGTGTCGGGCGTGACATGAAAAATGTAAAAAAAATTCGGTAGCGCGCGTAAGGCAACAAAAAAAAAAATTCCATGGTATTGATTTTTGGGACACAAAGGGGTACGCGGAGTTGAGAAACTATATAAAAAGAAGACGCCCGTAGCCAAAGTGGCACTTCTCAATTTTCACTTATCTTTACACACATAACTACAAATGGCTCGTACTAAGCAAACCGCCCGCAAGTCCACTGGTGGCAAGGCCCCCCGTAAGCAGCTCGCCACCAAGGCCGCTCGCAAGTCGGCTCCCTCCACCGGTGGTGTTAAGAAGCCCCACCGCTACAGACCCGGCACTGTCGCTCTCCGTGAGATCCGTCGCTACCAGAAGTCCACCGAGCTGTTGATCCGCAAGCTTCCCTTCCAGCGTCTCGTTCGTGAGATTGCCCAGGACTTCAAGACCGACCTTCGCTTCCAGTCCTCTGCTATTGGTGCTCTTCAGGAGGCTTCCGAGGCCTACCTTGTCTCGCTCTTCGAGGACACCAACCTGGCTGCCATCCACGCCAAGCGTGTCACCATCCAGCCTAAGGATATCCAGCTGGCCCGTCGTCTCCGTGGCGAGCGTTCGTAAAAGAATCTTGCGCTAGCATTCCCATCAGTACATACACCCTTATCTCCTGTCACGACTCGCACACGCCTTTAGTTTCCTATTCGTCTCCTTCTTAACCGCAAACACACCCTTCGCGTAGCATGTATCATTTGTCTTTTTTTCTTTTTTCTCTTTCGCATAACCAAACAAAGTTGATTTCATCAACCCTCTACTTTTTTATTGTCTATTTGTGTCTATGTACCTGGTTAACGCTGATAAGATCTGTCACGTCTAAACTGTATACGATGTACCCTCATTCTGGCTAGTTCATATCAAGCAAAATAAGTCGTGTGTAGCCTTCTTGCCATCCTTTACTTGACATTAGTACAGATTACTACGACAGGAGGATGGCTAAAGGAACAGCAACAATATTTATTAGAAATAGAAACTTCATGTTGCTGTGCAATCTTCTCAGTAACCGTATTCATAGCAAGCACAGCGAGTCAGCGACTGTCCAATATACCGCGCAAAGGCAGAAAACAGAAAATAACTCAGGCAAGCGGTGGGCAGTGGGAATGCGGTTGCGCGGTCCACGAGTATTGAAATACAGCTGCGTCATAAGAAGCAAAAAATAAAAATAAAAAAAAAAAAGGTGCGAGACGCGCGCGTGGTGTGAAAAAATATCGCGCGCGCTTTTGTAAAAGCAAAAAATGTAAAAATGTAAAAAATTTTGTAGACCGTAGTTAGCAGACGCGCGCTTTGCAAGTATGTATGTAGTGCGTTCCAAATATGGTTAGACTCTTGCTACGGCCGATGAATGGCCGTCCACACATGGACGCATCCATTGGGTCGCCAGACAACAACATGCTCACTTTCGGTACGACTTTGACTACATATAACTTTTCGCCTGTCAATGCCGTTGCTATCAGTATCCCGGTGAAAAAAAGTACAACTTTGAATTCTTTGAATAAAATGCATATGGAAACCTTTTTGCTTAATGCCCCATGGATGGTAAGGCTGGTCTGCTTAGCGTCCACAATATGAAGATCATGAGGATAACTAAAGAGTCTTGACATAAGATATATAGGAATAAGCAGAGATTTTATAAATCAGAGTGTCATGGGAAGCATTCTGGCGTACTAACAATGTGGAATTTTTGATCTATACCCTTAAGCAACATAGCTGAGAATCCTTATCAAAAGGTGAGAGTAAGAGCAGAAGATACAATGACCTCAAAAGTTTTTTTTTTCAACATACAATGGTATCCTTATCTATCTAGTGGCACTGGCTAAAATCCCGAACCACAACACAAATACTTGTAATATTATGGAGACTTGCTCTTGCCTTGCTTATAAATTACGGGAAAATGAATAAATGAAGAGTCAGCATATTTGCTGGAAGTATTATCTATCAAGTCTTACGCTGGCAAGTACATACGAGAGGGTTATAGTTACAAGTATAAACTAACAAGTGCAACATAGACCACTGCGTCTCCCAAGTCCCTCTGCCACCGGTTGCTCGCCCCCATCTGCACCGGTGTGCATGATAGTAAGCTGTCGCGTGTACATGATCTTGGACATCACTAACCTTCTTCTGATGTATACTTAGCTTGCAGTCTTCTTGCTCGCCTCTTATCCTGTCTTCTTCTCCGTTCGCGCCTCTTCCACCTCCTCTCCGCTTGCTTTATTCAAATCAGAGGTTTTTTTTTCCGCTTTTTCCTCTGCCAGTAAGTGAAACAGATTCAGGTCTATGCATTGAATATGAGACATTAACACATGTTCAGTTCCGCTCCATTTTCGCTTCTCCTTTCCTCTTCCTCTCCGCTTCCTCTGCCTTCCTTCCTTCCCGTTTGCGACCAACTAGCCTAGGCGGTCGGTGGCCGATATCACCGTTGAAACTACCCCCGCCCCCATAGACATGTGCCCCCGCGCCAAGTGTCTGCTCCACTCTCACCGGTAAGAAATTGTTAGATGTGATCTTGAAGTTGCGACTCAAAAATGCATTCAGCTCTAGGTGAGATAGTGACCTCCGCGCCGTGAGCGTGTATCGACTACCCGGGCTCCGGCCGCTTAAAAAAACAGTAAAGTGTAGTGCACGAGAATTGATTTCGGAGCAAAATTACATAGACTAGTTATAAGCAATACAACGACGTAGAAAGTCCAAAAAGAAACTAAAGAGACAATGGGTACATGACTTGGTGATATTTACACATTTGCAATATACAATGTTGCGTGACGGCCATGAAGGATGAGTCTAAATACAGCTGTAGGCGTATGTCTGACGGTACCTTCACGGACAGCAGAACAGCTACACCTTAACACAAATCGCGAAAAAAAAGCAGGCTCGAACTCGGGTTGCGAAAAGTCAAAAACAGACGCTCTATCCAAGTCGCCGCAAAATAGTACCTTTTCAGAGACATGGCTAAAATAGAGGATAAGAAAGTAAAGAGCCCGGGAAACAACATATGATGATGTTAAAAGAGCTATAATCATTATAGACAAAGCGCTTGATCCATCGCTGAAGGGCTACAGTTATAATGATAATACTTCTTCATCGCAAACGTCGGTAACAAAAGGATCGCTTCTCCTTTTGGGTTTGAAATGCGCTTAAGCAGTTGTAATGATGAACGGATGGTCGGGCAGATATGTCATTAACGAAAAAGAAAACGTGAAAATCAATAACTGCTTCTACCTTTAAATAGTGCACTGAACTATTCGTCTTTCTACATTGCCACCAGCAAAAGCTAGGCCAAATCACCGTTTACGTGAGGTCTAGTAGTCATACATCGGTTTTTTATATATGGACAGTAGACAATAAGGCAGCCGTGTCACATCAAGTCTCTTCAAGCATTAGACAAACACTGAGCCATCAAACAGACTTATGAGCTCTATGCAAGTACAGTATTCTCTCGTCATATTATTATGGTTGGCTTTGTAGGATACCTTATATACTGCATTCAAACTATGAACTGTATTGTCATGGGCATAGTATACATTATCGAAAGGTATATGTGAATAAGAAGGCATGATGACTTTACAGCTACCGCAGCTCGCTTGTTGATCACAAAGCTGTTTCCACGATATGCATGGTATCATATACTTGGTACTGATAATGCTCTTACAGGTTGTCACTTACGTTGGCACTCCAAGACAAATCCATGTTGTGAGCAGGTTACAAGAGGTTACGTACTAGTTTTCTTAGATCGCGGTGTCGACAGAAGTCGAAACGGTTGGATAAGACATAAAACGCTTATGAATGACAACATTTATATTGGCAACATTTACAGTGTCACAATACAAACAGAAAAAGGTAACAAAAGAGGTTTCGATTTGGAGCAATGAATTTATTATGAAGCGAGTATATATACAAGACGATATGAAGAGATCGAAAAAAAGCGAAGTGTGCGAAATCGTCACATGATGTTGTTGCTGTTGCTGTTGTTGCTAATGGGTAACAGAAGAGGAAGGGAAAAAGGGAGATGTGAAGAGATAGAAGGAATCAAGAAAGCATTTACAGCTCCTGAGAAGCGCCAGCCTTCTTGGTCTTGGTGGGCAAGAGCGAGGAGTGGATGTTGGGCAGGACACCACCCTGAGCGATGGTGACGTGACCGAGAAGCTTGTTCAACTCCTCGTCGTTGCGGATGGCAAGCTGCAAGTGACGGGGGATGATACGGGTCTTCTTGTTGTCACGGGCAGCGTTACCGGCCAATTCGAGAATTTCAGCGGTCAGGTACTCGAGAACAGCAGCAAGGTAGACAGGGGCACCGGCACCAACGCGCTGGGCGTAGTTGCCGCGACGGAGCAGACGGTGGATACGACCAACAGGGAATTGAAGACCGGCCTTGGCGGAACGGGTTTGGGCCTTCGAGCCAGCAGCGGACTTGCCTCCAGATTTGCCTCCAGACATGATAGTAGTAGTAGTGATAAGAAAAGGTGTGTTGAAAAAAGTTGGGCCTTCAAAAATTGCATAGCTCGGTCTTTATATACTTGTCGTGCCTACCTCAATTTAAATCCCGCCACCCAAGGAGGGGCCCTCAGGGCCGACAGGCACGGTTTTTTTTTCTTGCGTTGAATCAACGCACCGAAGTCTAGTTCGACAGAATATGAAGTTTTTTTCGCGATATCGCGTGGTAGCAGTGAGATGTACTTAAGGACAAAGATAGCCAGGCTGGGACGCGCCAAGAAAGCAGGTGGAGGCCGCCCGCGCGCAAAATTTTTTTTTCTTGGAGCGGAAATTGAATTGACTCGCGCGTCTCTCAGTAGACACCACTCACACGCGCCGCGCGCCACGCGCCAGAAAATTCGATCGGGGGGGACATATATAAAGACCACCACTTTCTGGATAAGATTGACTTGAACTTTTTTTTTCACACACTTTCAAATCACTCGAAATGGCTCCCAAGACTGATAAGCCCGTTGCCGGCAAGGCCCCCGCCAAGACCACTGAGAAGAAGATCAAGTCGGGCGACAAGAAGAGAAAGGTCAGCCGCAAGGAGACCTACTCGACCTACATCTACCGTGTCCTGAAGCAGGTCCACCCCGACACTGGTATCTCCAACAAGGCCATGTCCATCCTCAACTCTTTCGTCAACGACATCTTTGAGCGCATTGCCTCCGAGGCCTCCAAGCTTGCTGCCTACAACAAGCGCTCCACCATCTCGTCTCGCGAGGTCCAGACTGCCGTCCGTCTTATCCTCCCCGGTGAGCTGGCCAAGCACGCCGTCTCTGAGGGTACCAAGGCTGTCACCAAGTACACCAGCTCCAAATAAGCGTACTTCTTTTTGCATTATTACCACACAAACGCACGTACACCCTTTCTCCTTGCATGTCATATCTCTCTTCACTTCCGTCCACTCCCTCCTGCTATCACCTCTTTATTCGCTTTCTCTTTCTTGCTTACGCACTTATCTCCTTGCTCATAATGTCTGAAAATGGCTTTTCTGTACAGTTTTCTTTTTTTTCATTAAAGAACCTTTTTTTTCAAAGGAAGTTGAGAGTTCGATGCCCTATTTTTTTTTAGATGAGTGTCTGTTTACTTCAACGGCAACCAATAAGGCAGCATTCCTTGTTACCGTATTAATTATAGGAGATACGGTTGATTGGAGATACACGCGCGTCATTTATGTATTTGTTTTTCTAGTCTATGTTGATGAATCATCGCAAAGGATAGACGTACAGGTATGAGACAGGTGACCGAAGCTGTTGATCATATATTTTTACCTGTGAGCAAATCATACCTACATGGTTCATAGAGCACAAAAAAGAAGAAAGCAAACTTTTATTTCCATCTACAATAACGTGAGCCATAAAAGGAGAAGGATGAAGATACATCATAAAATTAACCAGGGGGCAGCGTGCTTTCATCGACCTTGTCGGCTTCCTCCTCATACGAATGCTCGGTTTGAGCCTCGTAGTGGTCCAGCACGGGGGATCGGGGCATGGCCATCACACCTAAACAGAGCGAAAAGCAGACGTCAATACATGCTTTCCCTTCTGTTTCCTTCTTACCTGTCCGGGAAGCCTCAAGGATACCGAAAGGCTTGCAGAGCTTCATAAAGGATGAGACGCGACCTGGCTTGGCAGCCATCTCAATCACGACCGAGTCAGAAGAGACGTCGACGACCTTGCCATCAAACAGACGGGTCAGCTCCGTGATGGCACGGAGGTGGGCAAACGTCTCGCGAAGGGCACGCGACGGAGTGAGATCGTCTGCGGCATTCTCTTCAGCACGCTGCAGGTTTTCGTCCTCGAACTCGGCGTCGTCGTCAAACTTGGCGGTGGGCAGCTGCTCGTGGAGATGTTCAGGGCCGAGAATAGAAACCTTGATCAAGAGCAGTTCGCGCTCAATCAGTTTCGTCTTTGTATAATCCAACACAGCCCAGACAGGCACCTAATGACACATGCCGCATATTAATACCATTCCCAAAGCTTTCTGTTATAGTTCACTCACCAAGTCCTCCAACTGGCGACGGGCCTGCTCGATCTGGACATTGTGGCCGTTGAAGACGATCGTCATGCGCGAGAGATCGCGGACCTCGGTGTTGGCCACGACGAGAGACTCGATGTTAAAGCCACGAGCGGCCAGGATACCCGAGACACGGCTCAGAACACCGGGCTCATTCTGGACAAGACAGTTGAGAATGTGTCTCGTTTCGGGAGCTTTGCTCGGTGGAGGCGTGTTGTATAGAATGTTGGACACCGCTTCCTCCACAGAAGGTCCGGGAAGCACGGGCACAGGGCCAAACCGTCTCTGTCTTAAATGCTTCTTGAAGGACATGGCTGAAGTGGCCGAGGCTGGCTCCGATCGTCGTGTTGAGTAGTTCTGGATGCCCGAGATCGTGGCTGCCAAGGGCTGAATCCGCGTACGGCTCACCACTTGAACGGGCTATACGCTCCGTATTAGAATATGGCATTCAAGCACTATGTATGTGCTATGTGCTATGTGCTATGTGCTATGTAGACTTACAAGTCGACTTCCCAGGGTGCGCAACATGGTATTAGGGTGGAAGAGAAAAAAAATCCAGTCTCCTTAGTGAGCCCGCGCATTTTTTGTTTGACAAGCTCTTCTCTTCGGTGACGCCTGTTGAATCATTTTGTACGCGCACCAATCAGAGCTCTTTATTCTTCCAAGGCATCTTCAGTCATATTACGCTGTCATCATATTGATTGAGCTACATAGCTCTAGCTTTCTGCTCGATACCATCACAGTCATTGTATCTGATTAGTATGACTATCTTTTCTTTTACATACCTCTTACGGCTTTCGGATCACCGTGGAATCACGCTTGAGGTTCTCTGGCACTGTGTAGCTGCTGGGTATTGTTCCAGTCGGTGTCGAAAGAAGCTTGCAGCAGTATGGTAGACGTCAGCTGCAATGGCCAGAGACCCAGACCAGCAACCGAGGCAGTATAGTCCCTCTAAGGTAAAGCAAGCCTACTGTATCCGACACAGTTGAAGAATTGAAGCTTTCTATGAAGATGTAGGGACTGACTTAAAGTCGAAGTCAGCCGAATTTGGCTGTGAGAGAGACCTTCTAAATTCGGACACATTTAAATATCACACACTCTTCCATCCGGTACCCTTCCTTACTTCAACATTAGGAGATCCACTCTTGCAGATATGTTATGGAAAATTACACGCAAATATTTTGTTGAGCTAACATAGCTTCAGGGTCTTGAGTAGTGGCACGGCTTTCGGCATGTAAATTAGAATTGCCACCTAGACGGACGGCGTGCGCAGTACTTGCATTTATATGAAGTGTCATG
The DNA here is from genome assembly GCA_023630325.1 of Syncephalastrum sp. PYS2702. Taxonomy (NCBI): domain Eukaryota; kingdom Fungi; phylum Mucoromycota; class Mucoromycetes; order Mucorales; family Syncephalastraceae; genus Syncephalastrum; species Syncephalastrum sp. PYS2702. The sequence goes on from JAMAMT010000092.1 coordinate 55,143, forward strand.
CGCAAAATAAGTGGAATAAGAACTTAGGACTCTCTGTACTGGGTGTATAGAAAGATAGCTACAGTCTATTTCTCCACGTCATATACCTATCTTTCACATGTAGGATACGTATAGATTAAACGGGGTGACGATTCTTTCGCGGGGAGTCGCTCCGTTGCTATATCAAGCTCAGTCATGTCTGCTGCGATGGTAATAAGATATACTGAAACCATGTGGAGCATTGCGATCCCAAAAAAAAAAAAAAAGAAAGAAAGAAGAAACGGTTATGATGCATCCATCCCTTATAGGGAAGTATGAATGCTGGCATCCACACAAGAGGCTGAATACGGCAAGGCGCACTGCTTCACGAAAGAAAGTGATCCGGTGCCCTGGGTCGCGGCGTGGTTGGACAGACTATTCCAGAGTCATTGCTTTTGTGTTCTCTCCAAGATTTTACACGTACACACATATTTGCGCACACGCCACAGAAAGCGTAAAGAGAAAGAAAGAACGAGGTGAAATGAGATGCTCCTTTCTCAGCATGCCGAACCCGGTGTCTGGGGCTGTATTCCTTGAAACGTGGCGAGATAGGGGCATCCTGGTGGCGCCTAAAAAAAAGAGGAACGCTGGAGAAGGCAGAAGGCAACATTATTGGGTTTTTTGCGTATGCATAATTTCATCAGAAGCAGTGATTACTCAGCAACGCACCCTTTGTCATCCTATTGCGATAAAGGGGCGTGCTGAAAGAAAAGAGAGCCGTCTGTTCTGTCTTCGCTTTGCATGGAATATCCTAGAGTGTCAGACCTGAGAATTATTTTTGCCAAGCTCGATGTCATCATTTCTGCGGGTCGGGCTTTGGGGCCGGCCAGCACCATTTCAACTAAAACAGTATAGATCCGTAAGGATGGATATTAAGTAGCTCTCTTAAATGTAACCGGAGCGGGCATACAGTGTGCAGAATATGTGCTCTCAATTCGCATTATGTGACATAATTTTCGAGTAAAACTTGGTGTGCTCCTGATTTGTGGCACATTATAGGCGCATAGCTAATGCACATCATGCGCTTCCTCTACACCAGCTGCGGCCAAAGAACGACACGGGAAAGGATAAATGAATTAACAGTACTTCTTGGTGTCGTTTAAACGGATTTCTTGACGAGGTCACGGGTCCAGTATTACCCCACACACATATTAGCCCAACAATCAAAGCCCGGAGATGTATGCCCCACAACCGAATACACACATAGGCACGCACGCACCGCACATACACATACACGCCATTTCTATTTCAGGATTGACGCCTCGGGTAGATCTCCCACGCTCAGACAGATATCGTCTTTGTGTTATTTCGATATTGACAAAAAATTGAGGGGCAAGTGATCGCCCGATATGCGCTTTTCCTTTTTCTTTCCTTTCAAAAGGTAGAGCGCCTTCCTTTGGGATCTCTGTCTGTCGTATCATCTCCTGAAGATAGTTTGATCGAGCATCCATGCATCGGCCCGGACGAAAGCACATGCTGTCATGAATTCAGCGTAAGCAAATGTTCTCACCCCCATTTGGATGCCCTCCACGCAAAGGGTTTCAGGCGCGGATTTGAGTGCATGGGACGATCTCATTGGTCCCACATTAAATTGGTCCTTTTTATTTGGTGCCATTCCTCTTGTGAGTCGAGTCTTTTTTACTTTTTACATTTTTTAGCGGAGACATTCACACAAAGGGAGAGTCGTCATCCAAGAGAAACATGGTTACGCAAAGCGTAAGCGGGACACCGTTTTTTCATTGCCACTGATGCAAGGTGGGACGAAAACCCCGCATTCGGCCAGTCGTGTGGGGGTTCGTCGTTTGATCCCGGAGATAAGAAAACGGGAAAGAGAGAGAGCCATCAAGGCAGGCACATGGGCAATCGATCATGTTAAAAAAACGAAGGTTCTTTTCTGTCTTTGCACTACAGAAAAGTGAACAATGTGGGTGGAGCATGTTAACAGGGCGAGAGGTACGCAAGGAAAAACAAAAAAAAAACTTTTTTGATTTTGGTCCCACATTCAAAAGAACGATCAAAACGTGGGGGGAAATGATCACGTAAATCCGCCCGCGCAAGAGAGGCGGGCAGTCACTCTAAGGTTGCCCGCTTTTTCTCTTTTCGTCGCCTTTTCCCGGTTGTGTTCCTTTCTGCTGCTGTCGTTGTACTCTTTTTTTTGTTCTCTTTCTCTTTTATTTTTACCCCACAATTCTTCTTTTTTAGTGTATGTGCGTGGATACCACAGACATATTCCACAGCACTGCAGGTGCATATTCTTCTCTTCTGCTTCTATAGAACCCTATTACTACTATTATTATTTCCTTAAATACTATTATGACGGCTTTCAATACTTCTTCGTATTACCCTGACGACACAACTTCCCATACAGTTGTGAATAGTCAAGGAGAGTTACAAGACCCACTCTCCTCTTTTCACATACCATGGTCGCCCACTATGCTCCACCCCTCGGCTGGTCAATCAATACATCATCAACAACAACAACAGCAGCAGCAGCAGCAGCACCAACAACACCAACAACAGCACCAACAACAGCACCAACAGCACCAACAGCAGCAGCAGCAGCAGCAGCAGCAGCAGCAACAACAAGACGAAGGACATCAGTCATTTATGAACGATTTTAATCCTGCTCACATCATCAGTTCGTGTGGCGTGGGACAGGAGCCATTCAATCCATCCATTTATCAGTCGCCTATCTATCAAAATAATGACACTGAAAATACAAGTCAAGGCTCGTCTGCTCATCATCACCACTCACAGCAACAGCATACGGATATTCATGCTCTCTTGGGGGACTCGAATGATCTATGGCACCCGACACATGGCAGCGACGATGATACCTCCCGGAGCCATCATCGGCCGTCCTTCAGCAGCCATACCCCGCAGGATATGGGTCCTTCTTTCAATGACTCGTCCTCCACATCGTCTTGGCCACCCTCATCACATGCACAACAGCAACAGCAGCATGCTGTGCCTCCTACACCGACAACCACAGAGTCACAAGCAACATGGTCCGTTCGGCAGTCTCATATACATGAATCTAACCTGTTGGAGAACGACTTTTCCTTTGATTTTCTGGCTCCTCCTACGAAAAAAACAGCCTTTGAGCCCATGGGAGATCACAGGAACCAGGTAATAAAGCATAAATGTCGATTCCGAAAAAGTCACATGTTGTAACATGACAGTATAGGAGCTCAGGAAAGAGCCAACACCACCCCCACCTACGCCTTTGGCGCCCGCACCTCAGTTGTCAACCTTGCTGCCCTCATCAAATGCGGTCGGGCACAACTATCCCCTAACGACATTCAAGACCGGCATGGTGACGGCTCGGATTATGCAAGAAGAAGCAGTGGCCAACAAGATACGCCCCCAGATTCAGGCGTACTTGATGGCACGAGACCCGGTCGCGTTCGGCGAACGCACAGTTGTGATCTTGACGGGCAAGGTCGCGCAAAAGAGCTATGGCACCGAAAAGCGGTTCTTGTGCCCACCGCCCACCGTAATCCTCGACGGCCAGTCATGGTGGACCCCACCATCACTAAACAAAGAAGACGAGATAATGCCAGCGATCGATCCGCAGACGGGCACGAGTGCGCCACGGCTGACGGTAACCATCTCGGGTGAGTCCTCTGTGGTACAGGCCGGCCAAACCGATTGGTTTTCGGAAGGCGGCGCCTTGGTCGGCCAAACCGGCCAACAACAACAGCAGCATCAGCAACAACAGCATCAGCCACCCCAGCAGCAAAAGAAAAATCACCATGGCGAGGCTGACGTCGACTGGTATCGCAGTAACGGCCGCGGCCTTGCTGGAGGTCGGTGTGTTCTGAGACAGCTGTACATAAATGATGCGGACGAGAAACGCAAAAGGGTCGAGTGCCTTGCGCGTATCCAGCTTGCGAATGGAATAAATCTCGGCACGCTTGCCAGTAAAGGGATCAAGGTCATTAGCAAGCCAAGCAAGAAACGTCAAAGCGTCAAGAATTTGGACTGTATGTCATACGCATAGACCTATGGCGAAGTTTGACATATTTCTATTTCTTTTTTATCATTTAGCCTGCATACACCACGGCACGACCATCTCGCTCTTCAATCGGATACGGTCCCAGACAGTCTCAACAAAATATCTCGGTGTCTCCTCCACGTCGAACCAGCAGCCATTCATGTATCCCGGTAAAGAAAAGACACGCGGGTCATCGCACCAGGATGGCTCGACGTGCTTTGCAGCACGTACAGGCACGTGGGATCCCTTTGTGATCTGGCTGGTCGATACTTCGCCCACGCACACGAACTTCCACCACGCCACGGACGGCACGTCCATGAGCGCGGCAGATTCAAGCACAAGCAATGTGACAGAGTATATTGGCGTACCCGGGACCGAGGATGTACCCTACCCACCCGCGCCTGCGATTGCACTCAAGAACAAAACGGGCCAGCCTCTGGCAATCCATTACAATCAGCACGTTGCCTTGCAGTGCCTCACAACTGGCTTGGTCAGTCCAGTCATGATCATCCGCAAGGTTGACCGGCAGTCGACGGTCGTAGGCGGCGCCGCAACGGAGGTGAGCGGAGGCGGAGGCGAGTATGGCGACGAGACGCTCGGCGACCCGGTGTCGCAGCTCCATAAGGTCGCGTTCCAGATTGTCCAAGAGGCCTCGACGGCCGAGGACAGTAACCGCACATCCTGGATGATGCCACGGTGCAACCGGCCTGTCACCTACCTCGCCTGCCTGAATGATATGGTTGGTATGCATCGCTCGGTGAAGGGCCGTCGTCCACCTGCTGCGATGACCATGCCACCACCTCCACCACCCGCTGCATCACAACGCCCTCGCAGCCGGAGCGATTTTGACTCGACCCTACTCCAGCATGCCAGCTTGCTGGGCAAACGCACGCGGAGCATCAGCGGCAGCGATGACTACCTCGACAACCCACAGCCAAACACAATGGACCTAGGTCAGTACTGGTCCGAGGACGTCTCTGACGCGGCAGTGTGGACTATCATTGGGACTGGATGTGCCAAATATACGTTTTGGGAACCTCAACCACAGCAACAGCAACAACAACAGCAGCAGCAACAAAATGCTTCGCAGCCCTCGCCACCAACCACACCTGCCCCACGGCATCCTGTCACGCCAGTGCCTATCCTCACGCAAATAATACAACAGCAAGGTGGCACGACGCTCAGCTTGTATGGTGAGAATTTTACACGCGACCTGCAGCTTTGGTTCGGCGATGTCCGCTCGCCGCGTACCGAGTATCGCAGCCGCGAGCATCTTGTCTGCCAAGTCCCACCCCAAAGCGATCTCGCTACTTGCATACTCAGCGATGACGCCATCCCGCTTCTGCTGGTCAGAGGGAACGGTTCTGTCGTCTACAAAACCAACAAGACCTTTGCATTCTAAGCAAACCTCCATTTTTTTCTTTCGAATTTGTACTCTATGTTTTTTCCTTTATTTCTTTTTTTCACGACAACACCATATAACTGAACCATCTCCCCCGTTATCACAAAGACACACACTCACAAATACTATGTATATGTTATGTAAGCGTGGGACGCGAGATCCTCCTCCTCCTCCTACTTGTTTCAATAAATCACAACATTCAGAACTACATCAGTAAAATGGATCTTGAATAGATAGGTCTAGCAAGGATATTTGTGAGCCTATGCGAGTGTAAGTGAGCCGATACTATAGAACACGTTCTATTTAGTACGCCCCTTTTCATACATGTGCAAGTAGCATTATCGTTGATATCATTTATAGCGCCTTTCAGGTCAGAAAACTTGGGGAATTTGTGCAGTTTATTCATCACAACTACCTTCTTGGTTCTCCACTTTTCCCCGTTCTGCTAGCTTTTTTGGTGCAAAGATCTCTTCGTAGCTCATAAACGTCTTGACAGAGTAGAGAAAAGAGCATGTGTATCATGAGGGATACGTGCATCTAGTGTAAAAAGAGTTTTCTCACTGAACTTCGATAATTCCGTCCAACACGGAGCCGCTCAGAGAGAAAAAAGTAAACTGTGATCGTTTTAAACATCATCGACCATGATGAGATAACTCTACCCTTCGTTCTCCGCTAAAGTAAAGTATCACGGGTAATATAAAACACAAGACGAGGTGAGTATGGTATACCGTTGTACATAGTGAATAAAGCATTACCCTCTCCGCCGTATTAGTTGGCGTCACTAATTACCTGTATTCGGCGAGTGATGGTCGAAATAGCAGTATAGATGACATTGGGTACAATGAGAGGGGTGATGGATTGTACGCTGAAAAAACCTGATAGTTCTTCTAAGAGAAGAATGCCGTTAGTAGATATCGATTGGAATTCCATTGCAAGCCGCTGTATTTTCAGTCGAAGGATAATCAGGTACTTATATACGTGACATTTTTCTCAATCGCGACACGGATGAAATCACTGTCTCTGTTGATATGGGACTCTATTAATATCTTTTATTCATCTTTCATGGCAGGCGGTAGAGGCTGCCAGAATATTTTTTACCATAGTATATGAGGTTTCGGGTGATCCCACTAAGCGAGTCATTTAATAAATGGAGCTGCCATTGCTCACATTTTTGTCCTAGTATACTCCGTAGTGCATGTGATCAGCACTGACCCTGGCGTGAATGTATTTATCTTACAAGGGCATAACTTGCAGCATGGCTGCAAATGAACATGAAACGTGCTCATGGGGCTCACCAGATTTCTCTAACTTTGCTGCGGTCACAAAAATATTACGAAACGCAAGCGTGTGATATATGTATGTGTGTGAGTGTGTGTGCGCGCACAGGGCACCAACTTTTATCTCCTAGTTCCTTGTGTAGAAAAAAGGGCGTATCTATCTGGAGCCGTATGATATGGTGCTGTGTTAGCACCGGAAAGCTTAAAGAATGGAGCACTTGCGATATAAGAAAATGGATGGAAAAGGGGGATTTTTATGCTCCCACCCTAAATGACTCCATGACATGACGCATACAGTGATTGCCTATACTGGGAAGGATGCTACTTCTCGCCGGATTCGCACAGTGACATCTTTTCTGAATAAAACAAAAGAGAGAACTCATTGCGATAGTAGCTTTATGCGTGTATGTATTATTGATGGAGAAGACGCATATCTACCAAGGTGGGCTGTGTGTGTTGTCAAGGCGATTCAGATACGGTATTTGTAGCCATGTTGGGTCGTGTTTCAGTTGCCAAACAAGGATAGGAAATGAATCGGCGCATGACATCACGCCGTCACTTGACCGGAGGGGCCCAGACACGCCAAAAACGCCGCCAAGAGCGAGAGAGCAAGAAAGGGCGGGACAGACTTGCGTGTCTATTGTGCACCTTTTTTTCCGCTTTCTCTTTTTTTTTCCACCAACTCATGAAGCTTTTTACCCTCACTGCCATCGCCACGGCTCTGTTTGCCGTGTCGGACGCGGCCATGACGAGGTAATGAAGACATTGCATGTCCAGCATGAGGAGGCAGGGTAGCTGCGGAAACGGAAAAAAATGCCCAGACGCACTATTATGCAGTAGAGAGCTTTCCACACGGAGAGACAAGATAGGGTTGCATAGATGGATAGACTTACCTACTTTCTATATATCTATATCCCCGTAGAATTCCTGTCAAGAAGACGGCTGAGACGCCTGCCCAGCGACTCCAACGCTACTCCCACACGGGCGAGTATCTGACCCAAAAATACTTTGGTGCGCAGCGCATGCAGACCGGCGATGCAGTCAAGACTTTCCAAGTCGGCGCTGACGGCTCCGTTGAGCATGGTGTACCCATCTCCAACTACATGAATGCTCAAGTAAGCCTATTTCTCTTATCGGCGCTTTTTTTCTCTAATTCTAATTCTAATTCTCTTTGTCAGTACTACGGTGAAATCGAGCTCGGTTCTCCCCCGCAGAGCTTCAAGGTCGTCTTTGACACGGGTTCATCGAACCTGTGGGTGCCCTCAACGCACTGCACCTCCATTGCGTGCTTCTTGCATGCCCGTTACGACTCCGAACAGTCGGAAACCTTCAAAGAAAACGGCACCGAGTTTGCGATCCAGTACGGCACTGGTTCCCTGGAAGGTTTCATCAGCCATGACACCTTGCGTGTTGGTGGCATTTCTGTCGAAAACCAAGGCTTCGCCGAGTCCGTGAAAGAGCCTGGCTTTACCTTTGCCCTGGCCCGCTTTGACGGCATCTTTGGTCTCGGTTATGATCGCATCTCAGTCAAGGGCGTCGTGCCTCCCTTCTACCACATGGTCAACGGCGATTTGGTGGACGAGCCCGTGTTCTCCTTCTGGCTCAACGATGGTGGCGACGAAGGCAATGGTGGCGAGCTCGTGTTTGGCGGCACCGACCCTGCCCACTACGAAGGCGAGATTACGTACGCCCCCATTCGCCGCAAGGGCTACTGGGAGATCGAGCTTCAGGACGTTAAATTTGATGGCGAGTCGATTGATCTCGACCCTGTCGGTGCTGCGATCGATACTGGATCGTCTCTGCTCGTCGTTCCCACCACCCTCGCTGATCTGATCAACCAGCAGCTCGGTGCTGAAAAGAACTGGGCCGGTCAGTACACTATCGACTGTGCCAAGATTCCCAGCCTGCCCGAATTCTGCCTTACTTTTGCTGGAAAGGACTTTTGCTTGTCCGGTGAGGATTACATCCTCAATGTGCAGAACCAGTGCATTTCCGGTTTCATGGGCATGGACATCCCCGAGCCCGCGGGCCCTCTTTGGATTGGTAAGTTGTCTGTCTCTTTTCTTTTTTCTTTTCTCTTTGTTTATCTTGTACGCCCTTAACTCATTAACTCGTTCCTATAGTTGGTGATGTCTTCCTTCGCAAGTTCTACAGTGTTTACGATCTTGGTAATGACCGTGTCGGTCTTGCCAAGTCCAGAGCCTAAGCTATCCGCGTCTCACTCTGTTCTCCCTCTTTTCATTTTCTGCCACTATCTCTCTTTTTTGTAACTCTTCACTCTATAACAAATGCGATATCACCGAAAAATATCCGATGAATATGTATCGAGTTTCAGGAGCTGTGTAAATGTATTCGTCATCGATATATGATCAAAGAGTTGCAGATGTTAATAGGTTATGGGCGTTGTTACGTTACTTGGTTTCTCCACTCAAAGCAAGTAAGGAGCATCGTTTCGACTATCCAAGGATGACTCGTAACGAGAAAAAAAACATTGCGGGCAATAGACGTACAGTCATCTGTATGTTTTGCTGGTGACACCCACAGTGCGTATGTCCATGTGACGAGAAGACGTACATCCGACTCTTTATTCTGTTACTCATGATAATGGCATGCAAACTGCTGTATCATCAGTGAGTTAGCCGTACTGTGTGCATACACTGGGACTACGAAACGGTAGGCTTATTTACTCTAAACTTGTGTGGTGGTATGTCATCATGATAAGACTCTGTGTTTTGTTTGTGTGAAGCGCTCGGAGGTGCAACTTTTTGGGAGTCGGCCTAAAAAGTTTCTTTATTCTTGCTCTTTTCGAAGAATACAATGAGCTCCATTGCTGAACGGGGACTTGCTCATCTCAAGCGGGTGTACTCGGGTGACCTCTCGCGTCGTCTAGGCGATCGCGTTGCATTAAAGTACTGCAAGCTCGACAACAAAAGAAAATAAAAAAGAAGCAAGTCTGACGCCTACTTTTTTATGCAGCACCGTCAATATTACCAAGTTGCGAGTGGATGCTATCGGTGAGTTTCTTTGGCATTCTTTACGTGTTTTACGACTCATATATGATGATCAGTCAATGCGGCCAACAGCTCTCTGTTGGGAGGTGGCGGAGGTAAGGGAAAAATCACTATTATACTTGCGAGCTGTATTCTGAGACCGCGTCGGTAGTGGACGGAGCTATCCATGCGTAAATATGCGAGTTAAACACATGACATGACGTGATACGCTAAACTTTAACCTTGCATCTATCGATTCACCAGCGCGGCAGGGCCGGAGCTTGTTGCTGAATGCAAAACCCTTCATGGGTGCAAAGCCGGGGTAAGCATGTATATAAATATATATATATATACATGTATATTAAAAGAAGAGTCTTTACGACGGCATAATACCCAACGTTTCATTATCGCTACTCAACCTAGGACGCCAAAATTACCAAGGGCAAGTACAGAAGGAGAGCCATATAGTGTATAGTGGTAGCTGACACGCTGAGTTTCTTAGGCTATAATCTACCTGCAAAACGTGCGTCGCATAGGAAACACATAGCTTTGTACTGACGACCGAATTAGATGTAATCCACACCGTGGGGCCACAAGATGGAAACGAGAAAGTCTTGCAAAGCTGTTACGAGCGCAGCCTTGAGGTGCTCGACGAGAATGGCCTCCACACAATCGCGTTCCCGTGTATCGCGACGGGTGTGTACGGCTTTGACAATGAAAAGGCAGCCAACATTGCGCTTGCCACCGTTCGGTCCTATCTTGAAAAGAAGGATTCGGTAAGTAGGCCAAAAAAAAAAAAAAAGACACGCGAGTCTAATGCATGATTCCATTCCGTAGGTGACGAAGGTTGTTTTTTCGCTTTTCAATCAAAAAGACATCAAGATCTACCAAGGTAATATAGAAAGAAGGCAAAGGCGATTATTGACTCATTTTTCTGCAGAGCTTTTGCCGGTGTACTTTGAAGACGCGGATACCTCTCTCTGAATAATTCCCAGCAGAGAAATAAAGAGGGAATGTACACTACTAATCTAGTAGATCGCGAAGTCCATCTTTATTTCAGAGAAAAAAAATGAAAATGACCATGCAAAAGAAATCAGTGGATATAATTGCGCAATAGAGTGAGACGAGTGGAAAAGGCAAGCAAGTAGAACAACAAGCGATAGAGGAGAGAAGGAAGACGAAGGGAGAAGTTTTGTATGCTATGATGTATCCATGTCCGTGCACGTATGTAAGGTGATATCATGGAAGAGTGAAAAAAAAGAGGCACAGAAATTAGGAAGGACGCGAGTGATGATCATTCGTCAGAAGCTGATTTAACCAGCCGTGCACACCCTGATGACTTGAGTTATCGGAAGGCGTATCTTCTGCACTCAAATCGGAAAACGTACTTGACAGGGAAGATCGTCGTTGGTGGTAGCGAGGTAGGGCAGGTGAGACAATCGTGACACTCTGAAAGGCGTTGACGACATGGTCGACATCGGTGTGTTGCTTATTATGATTGTTGCTAGGTGGACTGGTGTGTAATGGTGTGGAATGGCGGGAGTAGCATGATGTCAGTCCAAAGGCTTCGGGTGAGGCAGCGAAAGCAGTGTGGTAACTTGCGGTGGCAGGCGAGTGGGATTGTGGACTGGTGTCAATGACGAGTGTAGTCTGTGTGCTTGCGTCTTGGCCACGCTGCTTCTCCAAATATTGCTCTAGCGCTTCCAGCTGCAGTTCACGTTCCCGCAGATCGACCCTCAAGCGCTGGTTCTGTATATATAGAATTAGTCTCTCTCTCTCTTTCTCTCTCTCTCCTGTGTTAGAACACTGGAAGTAGCTTACCTGTTCTTCCAGCTTGGCGTGTTTGCCAGCCGCTTCCTCAAGATGGTATAAGCGCATTTTCAAGTCGAAGTTCTCCTTCTTCAAGCTGGTGAGTGCCTACAAAAGAGAGGCTGTTATTTAGGCCATGATTCATTCAAGAGACAGGTCAGGCCTACGTTTTCGAGCTCTTTCATTGGAATGGATTTGTGAGGAGCAGGATGGGGCACGGCGGCGGTGTGGCCTGAGGAGGCAGAGACAGAGGCGGAGGAAGAGGATGAAGAGGGAGCAGGGTGCACTGCAACATTGGGTGTGGCGGGTGGCGGTGTGGGCGGCAGGATGGCTGGGGCTCTCTGCTGAGAAGGTGTGCCAGGCGGCTTCCCTAGCGAAGAACGATAGATGGAGCGGCGACTCGACCGCGGCTGTTCAGCCAAGCAGGAGCGTGTCTTAGCCGAAGAAGAAGAGGCTAATGAGACTACACTGCCATCGTCATGCTCGTCGTCATTAGCCCTGAGTTCGTTTTGGTGTCGCCGCCGATGATATCCGTCCAAAGAGACGCTGGCGCTCAGAGGGGATACCATAGTTCACAGGCGGAGAAATATTGTCAAGGGATGCAGTAGTAAAAGATAGAAGGAAAGGGGGGATTCAAGCCTAAGCATGAAAAAAAGAAACCAGCGAAGAAAAAAAAAAAAAAAAAAAGAGAGAAGGCGTGTCCATGTCGCGCGCGCGCGCAATTCATACGTATCTTCTTCTTTCCTTCCATTTGGACCGCAACTGGCCTGGCCTCATTCTTTTTTTTTTTTTTCTCAAAGGCAACTCAGTCGAACAGGCCCAATCAATGAAGAAACGGCTTTTCCAGTCTATCAGCGACTCTCTGGCTCAGAAACGGCCGCGTCGCCATGATGGTAAGTTCCTGATATCTCCGTCCCTTGGTCTTGGAGTCTTGACAGCACTTCTGTCCTTTTCAAGATCGGTTTCTGTGTCCAGAATGCGAGACTCATCCGTTGGTGCCATGTCCAGGCGGATTGGTCTGTCAGGGCTGTAAAGCGACGATCCCGATTAACGCTCCCGATCTATCCGTGTCGTCCGTGGAGCGGATGCTTTCGCTTGCGCAGGAGAATCATGTGTAACCGTCAGAGCCCTTCTGCATGTGGCTCGTGCTTTCTGATGTGTATTTTAGGTCGTGCCCCAAGCCGGCTGGCGCAGGTGGTGTTGTGCGAACCACCTGCCTATCCGATACCCTGTTCCTGACTTGGAAATGTCCCGGTTGCGGCGAACAAGAAATATTGCTCTAACAATCGTTGTAACCGTTGTACAAAAAAAAGGAGAGAACCACAATTGATATCATTATCCTAAAAAACTATGAGGGGGATGACTGAAAAAAAATGTGTCATGCGGCATGACGTTTTTGAAGCATGGTGAAGGGCTGAAATTAAGCCCGATAAGCAGACTGTTACTGTTTCCAATGCTGCGGAACCGACCACAGTGAAGATTGTCTGCGTGCATGGAACAGATAGAATAAAGAGTAAGAGATAATGGTGAGGGACATTGGTAATGGGGCTGGATGGAAAATGCTGTAGATATACGAAGTTCACACGCGTCAATTCAACGCTCCAAATGCAGACGCTCATTTTGCTGCTATTATGTCAGACCATGCCGACCTGACCTGATGAGAAAAAGAGCAGCATAGCCTGCCCAGTGGAGGGTGTAGGTGGAAAGGCAAAGGACGGCAAGAGCGGATAGAATATCTCACTTTTTATAGGTTTCTGTAGAACAATTAATGGGATACATATAATGGGCGATTTCTAAGTCAAAAGTCCGCTCATTCAAAAAGTTCGAGGAGAAGGAGGGAGTCTTGTGAGAGGCCCAGTCGAGACCCCGCACACATACACACTTTCACTCTCTTCCCAAAAAAAAAAGAAAGAAAAAAAGTCGAGAGTGAAGTCTCCTTGTTCTTGCACTCTTTCTTTTTTGTTCTTCTACACTCTTTCTCTCTTCCTCTCAACCATTACACCATGAATTCCTGGAAGCTTCCTGGTACAAAGAGTAAGTTACAGACGTCATGAAGAAGGTTTTAGAGTGACAACAATTTACATAATGATAATAATAATAATATAATAATAACAGAGCACAAGGAGACGGCACAACCGGCACCGAGCTCATCGCCTTCGTCTCAAACGTCATCACCTGCGCCTTCCACGTCTTCATCGCAAGCGGTCGAGCCCAAGGGAGGCGTGCTTCTCATCCGAGTGTGTGATGCCCGAGGCATCTCGCTTCCTGCGGGAGTGGCCCCTCCGACCGCTCCTCCACAGCATCAGCAGCCATCCGCACTCGCCAACCGCTCCAACCGAGATTCGCTCACTCGCAAACAAAACTGGTGGCTGCCATACGTCGTTCTTGAATTCGACAAGAATGAGATTCTCGTCGATGCACTCGCAGGCGACACAACCAACCCTATTTACCACTACCGAGCGCACTTGTAAGCTATTCGCGTTGGAGACCCCTTATTTTTAATTAACTTTTCTCACTGCTTTGCCACCCCTAAATCATCTTCCTTTTCTTCCTCTTCCTCTTACTCTTTGTAGTGATGTCTCTCGTAACTCTGAAGTGTCGATATCTATATATCTGCGTCAACCACCAAAAGACAATTCCTCCCCTGTCCGCACCACGAACGACTACTTTTTGGGCGCGGTCAAGCTCCAACCCAACTTTGAGACCAACAAGGTCGAGGACCAAGTCCTCAATATCATGGGCGGCACCGGTGTCATGCACGTGCAAATGTGCTACAAGCCCACGCAGAGTCAACCCATCGCCTTTGATTCCTTTGATTTGCTCCGTGTCATCGGCCGAGGAAGTTTTGGCAAGGTAGGTCTTTCGTTATTGTTATTGTTATTATTATTATTACTGCCGTCAGAGCTGGCGTACTGACACCGAGTTAGGTCTACGTTGTCCGCAAAAAGGACACCAACCGTATCTATGCCATGAAGGTCTTGCGCAAGTCACGCATCATCTCCCGTTCCGAGGTCACTCACACCATGGCCGAAAAGACGGTCCTCGCCAAAGTCAGCAATCCTTTCATCGTTCCTCTCAAATTTGCCTTCCAGAGCCCCGACAAGCTGTATCTCGTCCTCGCCTTCATCAACGGTGGCGAGCTATTTCACCATCTCCAGGTCGAAGGCAAATTTAGCGAGGAACGTTCGCGGTTCTATACCGCCGAGCTTCTTTCCGCCCTCGAATGTCTCCACGGCTTCAATGTCATTTATCGGTTGGTTTACAGTATATAAACAAGGGCGTGCATGTATTCACTCATCACTCTTTTTAGTGACCTGAAACCCGAGAACATTCTGATCGATTATAACGGCCACATTGCGCTGTGCGATTTTGGTCTGTGCAAACTCAACATGACCGAAAACGAGCGTACCAACACCTTCTGTGGTACGCCAGAATACCTTGCGCCTGAGCTGTTACTGGGCCAAGGCTATACCAAGACTGTCGACTGGTGGACGCTCGGCGTTTTGCTCTACGAAATGATGACCGGTTTGCCTCCCTTTTATGACGAAAACACAAACGAAATGTACCGCAAGATCCTTCAGGACGAGCTGCGGTTCCCCGATGACATGTCCGACGATGCAAAGAGTCTCTTGCGTGGGGTAAGGCTGTTATATCTATGTATAGAAATATGTATATTCATGGTTGCTACGTTCGTCATAGCTGCTTACGCGTGATCCGAACGAGCGTCTCGGCAATGCGGGACCGGAGCACATCAAACAGCATCCCTTCTTTGAAAGCATCGACTGGCGCAAACTTCTGCAGAAGAAAATGCAGCCCCCCTTCAAGCCGTCGGTTGAGAGCGCATACGACACGACCAATTTTGATGAGGAGTTCACGTCCGAGCAACCGCTCGAATCTGTCGTCGATGAGTCGCAGATCTCTAAAACTATGCAGGAGCAGTTTGCTGGATTCACCTATAATCCAGCCAACGATGGCGTGATGAGTGAAAGCTTCAACGGGTCGGCACCAGGTAGCGTTGGTGTGGGCCATCATGTTTCACACCAGAGTGGACCGAGATGGTAGATGTCGCTTCCCGATATCGCATACAATAAACTGTTTGATATATAAATATAAATATATACATATAGAAATCAATAGACGCATATCACATGGTTGCGATCTCCTTGCGGCCGCTGGAAGAGTAGCGACGTTCAAGGTAGGAAGTAAATGACAGCGGTCAGACGGCACTTCAGCTAGATTACATCAATGGATGGGCCTTGGAGATCTGAGTCTTAGCAGAAGACTCTGGTGATGTCACCTGAAACACCATGATCAATAGATATGAGGCGCTCAAGACTGTACTTCCCGGGAAGAGGCAATGATAATTTGTATGATTATTCAAGAACATGATGCGGGCTCATTAATGGGTGACTATTAGACATCTTCCATCTTATAAAGGAGACGATCCATTCATTCCCTTCAGTTCCTATAACAAAGAGCTCGCGAAGGAACTACAGTGACTTAGTGCATGGATTTCATCGGCTCATCAGGTTTGTATACTTCCTAGGTCTGTTTGCACCTAATCCGAGTAGTATTAAGGGAAACCGATAAACGAGTGTTGCGGAAGCCTAGAAGGGCAGCTGTCTCCATATTATGAACAAGCGCTAGCACTGTACTTTATGTTGTTCAGCAGTTATGCAGGCCGGGGCGTGTTCATGAAAGTTTCGAATTCCGGCGCTGCTTCTTTCATCGGCTTTACTGGAGCAGCAGCTCATGTACTCGTGTATCCTTCATTTGAATTACGCGACGACGCAGACAGGCGGTTAGCACACACCCGCGTGCACTTTACAAGGGAGATTCCAGGTGAAGTCGCTCCACGTATCGGTTACTTATTTTATATGTGATAAATGATCAACAGCATAGCTATAATATCTTCATTAGTCGGCATTCCAGCAACAGGTACAGAAATATGTGCCTATTTTCCAGCAATGGCGCCTCAAATCGTAATCAATCAGGTACGCAAAAATAAGCTTCTAGTGTATAACGGGTTGGTTTTGGAAGAGTGTCACAGAGTCACCTGTTTGGTTAGGCAGAGCTTATTTAGTTGCCCAAAAACACAAGAATTATGCATGTACGATAAAGTTGCGTCAAAGTTTGCACTATTATTTTTACTTCGCTCAAAGAGACTGTTCTCCAGATAGCGACTGCACATCGACTAAAACTGTGATGCGCAGCGGTTCTCTAGGCTATTGTCGACATGAGCCATTTGAATCAGGTACGTTCCGCTTATCACGACGGTCCGTCGAAAAACGAACAAGCCCCAGTGGTGCATGACTTATCTATATTTAAAACATTCAGACGAGTCAATAGGATTGAGGATCATACGGTGAAGAGGAAGTTTTTCCAGCAAATCCAACTTTCCGAACGTCATTATGCCCCAAACGCGCCTAAGGGGGTTGCGATCCAATAGAACAACGCATGCGCTGCTGCATGCGAGCCATATATTCCGTCCCAGTAAGCTGTGTCTTTCCACATAGCTTGTCGCTTGTCCCAGTGGCCGGCAAAGGCTTTATAATCGTGGTATTTGTTTTTCATCATGTTGCTCATAAGTTGCACTTGTGATTACCTTCAGGAAATTACTTGCGTGCGACTGCTTTCTTTTGACTCCTGCTGATGTCAACAGACCGGCTTTGTACCTGGATCTGTCCTGCTGTCTCGAGATAGAGAATTGCTTCTCCATGATTTAACACAGTCGGCGAGGATGTGGCCGCCCGCGTACAAGAAACCGAAGGCGGCTCACAATATAACAGCGCCAAACGCATATTCTGCGATGGTAGCTACGTCCCGGTATCTTCATGTTTATGAGGATGTAGCTGACATGAAGCCAGTGCCAGGGATACATGTGAGCATACTCCCGCTTTCACCATCCGCTCTTGTGTGAACGATAATAAGGTGAGCCTATCAAAGAAGATATACAAGTTTCTTTGAGAAATCGTTTAGTGATACACCGTTTCTATGTTATTTTTTCTCAGAAGGCAGCAGCAAAAAATAAAAGAAGAAAAACAGAAAGGTGGTAGATAACCACGTACTGTAGACTGTTTATCAGCCAAATAGGTGCGTGAGGACTGCTGCGTTGCTTGCGCACACATTTCTGCCATAAACGAAATAGGGAGGCATAGTTCCAATAATTTTTTATAAACACGTGGAACGTCTAGACTCATGCATTTGTGCTCAATGCAGCAGAAATGTACATACACCACGGCTTACTGTTTTATACGCTCCTGCCTGTATATTTGAGCCGTTGACTGCATGACAGCAGCAAGTGATAGTTTAAGTAGTTATTTCAAGGCGCCACGAAATCCGGGAAATATCAACATTCGAACGGGAACTCGGGCTAGGGATTGAGGATCCGAGACCTAAAAATAACCTGCTTTTGCAGAGAGGTAAATTCGTGAAAATCTATCGCTATAAGACAGAGAAAAAGTAAGACCCAGAAAAGGTTGAGAGGAAAATACTTATTATGCAATGAGGTTTCAGAAAGAGGATGAACGAAAGAAAAAAAAAATAGACTGATAGAATGGGGATATTTAGACCAGTTCATCCGTTGGTTCTTATTTTAGGAGCTCTCCCATATCAGGAGAGGCAAAAGAGAGAAAAAAAATTGAGTCTACGTGTGTGTGTCTGCACTTACTTTCGGTTTCCTATTTTTTTTTTTTTCTTTATTTGACTCCTTCCCTACTCCTTCCTTTCTTCGTTATACACACACTTGCTTTTCCAAATGTCGTCTCGCGTCCGATTATTGGCCGTGTTATTACTATTGTCAGTTATCTTTTCACTGACGGTTCAAGCCGCGGATCTTCAAAGACGAGGTACGCTTATTTTCGAGTTCATCCGTGCCTATTCTTCAGATGACAGCCTTGCTCACGCTCGCTTGTTCCTTTCCTTCATTGCTTGTACGGTACTCTAGTTCCTCAAGCAGGTAAGCATTCGCATTGCTGTTTCGCCCGCAGCGGGAGTAGCTCATACAATTTATCATAGCCGGTCAGGAACCCGCTAGCAGCCAGGCACAAGGGGGACAGCAATCACAGTCGCAGCAACAACAACAACCGCAACAGAGCAATGGTGCAGCGCAACCTACGTCGGGTGCAGCTCAATCGTCCGGACAGATGAACACGGCTCCTCAGCCTTCTGGCAGTGCGGTGGCGTCCGGTAGCCAGGCAGCGAGCGGCGGGAGTCAGAACCCGGTTGCGGGTCTGCCCACCTCAGGGTCGTTTGGCAACACGATCTATCCGGGTGGAGCCACCTTTATCCAGCCCACCGGCTCCAAGTCTGTCTCGCCCCTCTACCGCATCGACGCCAAGGAAAACGTCACCTTTGTCTGGTCCTTCACCTCCCTCATGGTCCGCCCTCAGAACCTGACGCTCGCCGTCGTCGGGCCGCAGTCCGCCACCTACACCGTCTCGCAGATGGACGGCCTCGCCACCAGTGCGGTCTGGCACATCTCAGACGTGCCCCAGGCCACGCCCCTCATGAATGGCATGTACCAGGTGCAGCTCTATGACCAACGCGGTGTCTCGGCCATCCCTCAGCCTGGCTACATGGCGCCTGCCACCCGTCTCACGATTGCTTTTTATAACCCGGAGCCCTATTCTGCCATGTCCAGCGGTTCATGTAAGTACAACAGATCTGGCTTTTTCCACTTCGACCTTGTTCATGTTTATTTCTTTGCTTCTTTCTAGCCGATTATTGCCCTACCTGCTTCTACAGTGCTGCACGCAAACTGAAGGATACCTTTGGTCCCATTGGCGTTGCTTTTGGCATCGCTTGCCTGACTTCGGCTTTTGTCATTGGCGGTCTCCTGTATTAGGCTCGCTCGCACGGCGCTGCCGACGAGTAGACATCATAAAAAAGCGGTCTTTGCTGATCTCTCACTTTCTCAATTTCATGTATCTTTTTCATTTTGCCCTTTTTCCTATTATTATTTCACGATACCACCTCCAAAACGATCCAAGTACATAATTCTAAACATGATGTAAACGTCTTTTTCTTTCGCTTTTATCGAATTTCAATGTTGATAATCTTGATTTCGTCGAACGGCTTATCGTTGCGATCCACGCGAACCCGCTCTATTTCATGCACGACATCCATACCGGCCGTGGCACGTCCAAAGATGGTATGCTTGTTGTCCAGCCATGGCTACACAGATACAAGTCAGGACAATCATGATTTACAGTTGACATTCTCTCGCATCGCAAATGCGCTTACCGTGGGCACGGTCGTGATAAAGAACTGGGAACCGTTGGTGTTTGGACCCGCATTGGCCATGCTGAGTGTGTACGGCCGATCATGTCGCACATCGTGTCTAAATTCATCCTCAAACTCGTCGCCCCAGATCGACTCGCCACCCGTGCCGTCACCAAACGGACAGCCCGTCTGGATCATGAAGCCCTTGATCACACGGTGGAAAATCAAACCGTCGTAATAGCCATTCTTGGCATGCGTGACAAAATTCTCGACTGCCTTGGGTGCCACGTCGGGGAAGAGACGCAGATGGATATCGCCGCGGGTAGAGCGCAGGATAGCCTGCGTGCCGAGGACCTGTTTCTTTTCTTGCGTGCCTGCCACGGTCTGTTCCTCCCGCGATGGCTTTTCGTTGAAAACATCACGCTCGCCTTTCTGTGTTTCGTCCCTATAGAAACATGTCAGTCTACTACCATCCATAGATGCTCAGAACTTACTCGTAGGGCTCGCGGCGGGTAAACATGTAGAATCGGTTCCGCTTGAAGGCAGTGGAAAACAGGGTTGGATCCAACATCTCGCTTTCTCTCAAGCCTGTATTGTCGGACGCGGCCATGGCCAGGGTGTAGACAGCTTTTTTCTTGGGTGCACCTTGATATAACGCAACGTTCAGGAACCGATGGGTCTCGGATTTGCCAATAAGTCGTGTGACCTTGTTTGTCCGCACATTGACCACTACATCCATTGCATGAGCATATGCGTCGTCGCATGTTTCCTTTAACTTACTCTTAACGCCCAGCAAGGTGGCATAAATAACAAAGTTGCCGCTCTCGTCAAAGACTGCGAACGGGCTAAGCTCATTTTGTAGATCTCAAAACTGGGATGACTTACCTGCGTTCGCAAAATTGATCTGCTTTGACTTTTCGAGCTCTCTATCGACAGCGAGTCGCCGACCAAACTCCATGTCATCCAGTTTGTAGATCGCAGTACCCGCCTAATTCACAAAATCTCAGTTGACCATCATGGAAGCATACCAAGGACCTACCTGTTGCATCTCGCTAATCACTTGTATGCTCTCATCGTACTTGCGATACATTTTACCAGTCAGGAACTTGAAGATCCGGATTTGTCGGTCGGGAAAGCTCATGGTCACAAACTGCAATTCGTCTTGAGAGAAAGTGATGCATGTCGGTACAGATTTGGTCTAATAGGGAAGCATGAGTCGAACGCACGGCTTCACTTTGCGTCGATGCCTACCTTTCTGAACTCGTAAAGGTCCGTCTCAGACTTCATTTCAAAGGAGACGTCTTTGGGAAGTTCAAATGGCTCTTCAGGTGACCAATATTCGATCATGCCAAGCGAGTCCACCGAGACGACGCCATTGAATCGTGAGTTGAACTACTGAGTTGAGCATGCGTCTGCTGGCCAGATACGAGGACTTACTGCCATAAGATGGACGGGCTGTGTGTGCATATCTGCAACGGTATGCATCGGCTTCCCGTCAGCCCTGCCGTCGTAGATGTGGATGACGGGCGTATCGGCATCCGACCTGAAAAGATGTCAGAAAACCAATATTCTAATTGAATGCACACTTACACAGCCACCTTCGCAAGGGCTTGTCCCTTTTGGTGGATCCAGCACACGCTTTTCGGGACATAGTCAAACTTGATCATGTTGATCATGTCAAAGTTGGTGACATCAAAGACCTTCATGTTTTTATCCTCTGCAACGGTGGCCAAGAGCTCGTGATCTGCCGACAAACTGATTCCGGTGATCGACGAAAGATGGGCGCGATAATGTTTGACAAACTCGATGCCATTCACGGTTTTTTTCCAGAACTTGAGATGGCCGTCGTTCGAGGTCGTAATAATAAAGTCGTTCCTGGTTTCATTAGTATGGCTCGTATGGAGAGTGTATGGACGCGTACTTTGTGACAAGGACGTGGTTGAGCGTGTCACGATGCATGTAACTCTTTTCGTACTGATCGGCCGAAGGCAGCTGGGCCAGGTAGAGGTGCTCGTGCATTAACACTAGAGCAAAGTTCAGTCCATTGTATCATGTTTCTCTTCCTTCACTATATAGCTTGCCTCGTTTCTTGCGACGGGGTGCCTCGTCGGTAGTAGGTGGCAACATGGGTCCCACATCGTCGTCGTCTCCTATACTCAAACACGATCAGCCGTCTGCTCCGGTGATTCTTTTATTTGTATCCACTCGTACCTTCTTCTTCAGCTTTGATGGGGATCTCAGGCTCCAAAGATCGTTTGTTGCTTGGTTGGTCTTCTGCTTGGCTTGCCATTGTGAATTCGAAAAAGAAAGGGAAGTAAAGGCACGCAAAGTGGGCTGTCACCCCGCCCGACTCGAATTTCTTGCTCCCTCCTAGTTCATGCGACCGAAAGCGCTCAGCTTTAGACTCACCTATTCGATAGGTACACACTGTATGTACAGTAGTCCTGAATACACAAAACTATATCTGCCGGTATGCGCACTTTCGGATGATGGTAGAACAAGACCACCAACTTTCCGGTTTGGCTCAGTTACACCCAGTTTCGACTTGGATGCGTGCTTGAAGTCGAATGGATTCTGCTTATCAGTAGAAACACTGATGTAGAGTGGTCTTTGGGATGATATTATTATGGTTAGCTATTTTTTTTTTAAAAAAAAAAAAAAGAATATGTGCAGTTCATAGGCTTGTGATTGGTGACATAGAGAAATCTTGTTCTTTCTCTATCTACTTATGATCTGGTGAAAGTAAGGGAATCTGTGAGATATTTCTCTCCAACCATCCGTAAGACACTCAGATATCCAAATTAAGAGACATATAGTGTTTCCTCGATGCAGCAATTGATCGCTTCCTGACTCGCGGCGAACACCACTTGGCCGTTCCATGCCATGCACCAAGACCGGAGAGAGGTAAACATCTGCTCTATTTATCCTATTGGCTTGTTTGTCAATTCTAGCGAAACGGTTGTGGTGAAAAAGAACCTCGCAGATGTCTATGTATGAATCTTCTCTGAGATGTATCGGCTTCTACCTGTTTTGCTCCCCACGACGCTTCACAATCGCCTTCTTGTCTGTTTAAAAATATCCATCGTAAAGGTTAGAATTACATCGTATGAAAAAAAAATGAACTCTGGCAATACCATATTCCATACTATCAGGACATGCCTATCGAAAATGTAGACGGTCCAGATCACCTGTGATCATGCGCAAGTAGAAGCAGCTGATCGTCCGTAAATGCCATAGCACATGTCCCTTCCTTAGCTGTTACTCGGTGCTGTACGTAACTGCAGTTGCGGACGAAACAATTCGTGTATACACTTTTTCCGGAAAGTAATATTCACGACAGTCAAAGTATCCAAAAGTGCATTGTTTGATTTTG
The DNA here is from genome assembly GCA_023630325.1 of Syncephalastrum sp. PYS2702. NCBI lineage: Eukaryota > Fungi > Mucoromycota > Mucoromycetes > Mucorales > Syncephalastraceae > Syncephalastrum > Syncephalastrum sp. PYS2702. The sequence goes on from JAMAMT010000092.1 coordinate 78,232, forward strand.
TGAAGGAGCATGGCAACTTATCTCTCAAAAAAGCTCGATTTCAGCCCATAGATCGGAACAGCGAGGAGAAGACGCAAGAGCTCTTGGAATGGACTCTTAAATATGGAAAAACAGAGATGGAGTTCACGAGAAACTGTGTCTTTCTTGACGAATCTGCTTTCCATATTAAAATTTGGAACGTAGTATGGCATTGTCAAAGAAAGGTGTACCGGTCAATAATCATAGTTCCTAGAACACGAGCGCGATTTCTGCTGAGGGTCTAATGAGATGCAGTCTGCGACTTCCTGAGCCTCCATCCAACAATTAAAGAGAAAGTGGAGAGATGGTGTTGGACACATGAGCCAAGAAACGGTGACGGGTCACTATGTCAGCTTTCCGAAAGCTACAGCGGATGAAATGGACCGGTATCCGCACATGAACGGTCATTGCCTCGTGGTAGATAATGCTCCTATCCATACATCGGAAGATATAACAAATTACACAGCATCTCGTGGTTACCTGCACTTACTTGCCTTCCTATTCTCCTGAACTCATCAGTGAAGCTTCTAAGTAATGAGCAAACGCTCTGAAGGTGCAAAAATGGTGTCAAAACATGTAGAAGCGGTTCGCTTGTGCATGCTTTTTTATGTAACTTCCACAACTGCAAACGTGTGCTTCGACAAGACAATTAAGCCGTTGTCAAGAGCACAGCCGGGCAAAGGAAAAGTCAACCTGCTCCAATCCTCATTGTTCTAATTTCGTCAGAAGCGACAATCGCTCTGGACCTGGTGCGATATTGATGGTTCCAATATTTAAGTGGCAGCACATGAAGCATGGATTGATAATGAAGGCCTTTGCTGTAGCATTTGCGAATGAAGAAGAAACTAAAGATCAAGAGGAAGCTTTAACGAATTACTATTTTTTTTTTTTTGTAATTCAACATGGCTAATATGTTTTACTACATATGATCATCCAAGGTTGGCCAGTCGGCGAGTACACATTCTTAAGTCGATTCTCTTCCTTGACGACCGTGAGATCGACGTGCTCTTTTTGTAATATCCTGGTTATCATCCCTTGCTTATTGCAAAAGTCCTTTGGAAAAAGGTTACTATCGACGTGGTTTCCGCTTATGATCGTTACCTTGAGCTTTGCGAGTAACACTAGAACATGAAACCAGTGATACATATCTTTGCAATTGGTTGGGACAGTAGTTGATCGGACCTCCACGCACGGAAGAGTAATTTTGTTCCTGATACACTGCACGGTAAACACTGCGCGTTTTGCGAACGTGGACACAGATGCCGAGCGGTAGGTCTTTGTGTCCAATCGCAGGCACTGCCTTGTGCGTTCCATCGACTTTAGCAAATTGACCTTGGTGTGTTCACAATCCTTGATGCTACCGAGTCGAACGGGCTGGCACGAAAACGTTGCTCCAACTTCATTTTTTACCCAGATGACTCGATGAATAGGCGGTCGATGCGATCCTTGACGGATATCCCTATGCCGTCATAAAGTTTGATTCCTGCACTATGGTGGTACACTAGCAGCTGCTTGCATAATTCGGAGCTCTTTTCGCACCTAAGAGCAATCTACTGGAATACTCCAGAGTAAAGGGAGCCGACCTCCAAATTTGGTCTTCAAGCTCAACGTCTCGTGAACACCGGTTTTTTGACTTGAGCATAGTGAAATCAGATCCTGAGCATCTTCTCCGGGTACTTCACATCGGTTTGGCCAAGTGGTGACAACGATGTAGACGAATCTGGGCATGTGCGATGAGCAATATTCAAGATCGCGAGATATAACTTGAGATGACGAAAATAGGCAACAAGATGAGTATGGTTCGATAACTTGAAGTCGTCTTTTTCGTGTATACCAAAAAACAAGCGAAAGAAGGGAGGTTATTCTGGAGATGAGCGAAATGGAGACATGATTGGGCTTGCTGGACAAAGTAAAAGAAATAAGTCAAATTTTCCCTGCCACCGGTAGATTGCTTGAAGAACCTCACTTTATCCTGATCACGATAGCGTATGTAAGTTCGCTTCACTGATGTCTCATTATGACATCACTGCTGCGCTTTACCTCTTTCTCTATCTCCATTACCTCTACTTCCTCCTCCCTCCCTTGAGGCAGTTGGGCTAAATATTGCGTATGAGAACTCAATGTTTCAAGACGAAACTGTTCCTCATAACAAAATAAACCATTGTTTTTCGTGCAGCCCGAATTTATTGTCGCCATTGGACGCATTTATTTTCCAGAAAGAATGCATAACTACACTTACGTCCATCGAATCAGTACGCCGAGATCACCCATTCGTCTTTTGAAAACGATAAATAACCGACGTTGTAGCCCTTCTAGCTGGACCGACTGCTAGTAACGAGTGTAACGTAATTACCAGATATCAATGCTAAGCGCACACCATGTTCTGCTTTTGTTATGGGTTGAATGTATCACGTGGCTTTGACAACACCAAAATGATTTGACGAGAGCTGTTATGAGCTATATCTGCATCTTGTATAAACCATGGTTGGCCCAAAACAAGAGGTCTATTGCACGGTAATTGAGAAGAGAAAAGCACGAGATTGTGAATAAGATGAAATTATTGCCCGTCGTCGGGCCTTGAAGTAAATGCTTTCTGTTTAATTAGAGTCCTTCTGCATGCAAAGGCGGTCCGTGCGGCGAGGATCGCGTTATTCCCACTGTGGGACAGTCTCGCGATGCATTCACGGCATTTAATAAGGAAAAAGACCTTGAAGTGTAGTCTCAGGTTACTGATATGGTGCCTTTGCTGCATCTGGACCGATCTTGCCGTAGTAGAATGAGAAGAGGTATAGACCGATACAGTAATAATTGCGGTGAGCAAGAAGCACATGAAAGGGAAGCGTGTTGTTACGCGGAGTTTCGCCACACGTTCACCTCGGCCCGTTTCGGTAGATACCTTTGCACCGTTTCCTTTATTTTTCCTGATAAGCCTCTCGCTCTCGCTTTCTTTTCTCTCTCTCTCCTCCCTTCTCCTTCTCAGTCTCTTCCCTGTGAAATGACAACTTCAGGACTGATGCGGCGGCCGGCCCGACCGGTTCGCGTAGTGACGGATAGCGAAGACGATCAATCGGATGCCCGGCAACGCAGCGATCTCCGCCTCACCAGCCGCCGGACCAGTACGATTGCCGAAGAGAAAGTCGATGACAAGAAGAAACCGCGTCATAGCTACAAAGGCTTTCAGCACACGATTCCTATCCACACTCTCACAAAAGCTTCGGTGCTCTCCAAGGAAGCCCCTCCTGAAAACTACAACGGCTTCATTCGTCTCGGCAGTGAGTGTGCATAGATCGACGCGTGCTGTATGGTTTAATTTACTATGGACATATGTTAGTGCTGGTCTTGGGAGCAAGCAACATCCGCTTGGTGATCGAGAACTGGATGAAATATGGACTCCTGATTCGTTTGCCGCACAGCTATATTCCGTATCAGGACTATGGGTTGTTTGTGCTCGCCTGGCTGAGCGTGCCCTTGTCGCTGGCTCTGACGCTCCTCGTCGAAGTCGGTCTGTCTCGTCTTGCCGTTATGACCCGCGACAATAAACCTGACTTCCGCTCCAAGGTCGCCATCATCCAACGCCTCGCTTCCATTGTGCATGTCTCACACCTCACCTTTCTCATGTCATACCCCTCTTACATTGTTTACACGAAAATATACCATCCTCTTGGTAAGTGCAGCCGCTACATAGCATGCTATCTCATACACATACACATACACATACACATACACATATACTCATATACTCATATACTCATATAACCATAATAGTCGGCTCTGCGGTCGTGTTCATCTGCTTGATCACCTTTCTGAAACTCGTGTCGTATGTCCTGGTCAACCGGGAGATGCGCCAATTTTATATCGATAACAAGTCAGACGAGTACATGGACGGCGAGGAAGCCAAGTATCCCAACAATGTGAGCTTCAACAACCTCTTCTACTTCTTCTTTGCCCCCACCCTCTGCTATCAACCCTCCTATCCTCGATCGCCCGAGTTTCGCACGACCTTCTTCCTGAAACGCGTGGGAGAACTTGTTGTCTGTCTCGTGATGATGTACGTGCTAACAGAGCAGTACGCCAAACCCACCCTCGCCAACTCGCTCCAGGCCCTCGAAGATCGCGATCTTGTGGTCATCTTTGAACGCGTCCTAAAGCTGTCCACCACCGCCGTTGTCATCTGGTTGCTGATGTTTTATGCCTTATTCCACGCCTTCTTGAATGCACTCAGCGAGGTCCTCCGCTTTGGCGACCGCACTTTTTACTTGGCCTGGTGGAACTCTGGCAACCTTGCTACATACTGGCGTCTCTGGAACAGACCCGTCTATCTCTTTTTCAAGCGCCACGTGTATATCCCTGCCGTCCAATGCGGTATGTCTCCCGCTGTCTGCCAGCTTCTCGTCTTCCTCGTTTCCGCCGTTCTTCACGAAGTCCTTGTTGGTATACCTACCCATGCTATCACAGGCTTCGCATTCTGGGGTATGTTTGGCCAGATTCCATTGATCGCCCTGACCCGTGCCCTCGAAAAGTGGCGCGGAAAAGACAGTGCCCTTGGCAATACAATCTTTTGGTAAGGTTTTCATCGCTGGCTGGCATAAGTTTAACGCGTACAATAGGATTACTTTCTGCGTTGTTGGCCAACCCACGATTGCGCTTCTGTATTACTATCAGTGGGCTGCTGCCCATAAAACGACTGTTATCCCCACCTCCTCTCCTGCATCTTCATAGTAACTTCATTTCAACACTGGATTCTATCTTCCTCTTTATTTTTGCTGTCTGTTTGTTTCCTTGTCTCGCTTTTCTTCTTCCACTCACCTAAGCTGCGCCTTATTAAGTTGGGACATATTATGGCATGGCCAAGGAAAGGTACACCGGCAGTGGCCGCAATTCCCGATACACGAACAACGAGATCATCTTAGGTGCAATTCCTGCTGAAGGTTTAATCAGATGTTATCTTAGATTTCCTCGGCCTTCATCCAGTAAAGAGAAACAAAGGAGATAATGTTCAACAATTGAGCAAAGGAAGAGTTATTGAAAGCTATAATAGATGAAATGGGCCGGTATACACACATAAAAGCTTACTACTTGTGATGGATAATGCTCCTATCCATAGGCCAGATCATATAGCCAACTACTCAAGAGTCACATGGCATTTGTTTACTTCCATATTCTCATGAGCTCAGTCTAACCATGAAATTCTGCTCAGTGATCAAATTTCTCGAGAAGGAAACGTTGATAACTAGGGTGAGTGATTGCTTCTAATAGCCTGAAATGAAGAAATTTTAGAGGGCCGTCAGACATTCTCAAAAATGCCTGGGCAAACGTTGTAATAGACAAGCGCTGTGGAGGAAGAGTATCTGATATCCTGCCGTGCTTTTCTGTTTTATAGTTACTCAATCGATCAGCGCTTTGAGTGTTTTTGAAAAACACTTTCAGCGACGTTTAAAGCTCCAGCCTGTTTTCAGACACGCTATCAACACTGATTTAATTGACAGGTGGTGAAAGAATAGAAACCGGTCGCAAGATCAGTTAATCAGCGGTGCAGCCTATCTCATCACTTTACTCGCCTTCTTTCTTCTTTTTACCACGTCCCTCATCACTTTTCACCATTTTCACCTTTTTAACCATTTCTTCCCCTGAACATAACATCAGTACAAAACCTTCAAAAATGGTATAAATAGCCCAATCCCTTTTCCTTTATACATCCGATATCTCTTTCAACAACCCCAGTTCCTATCCTATTGTCTCCGTCGGAACAGCCTTCTCCAGCGATAAGTACAGCTGCTACATTTATTCTCAATAGACGCATAGCTCCTCTCAATTTTTACAACCTTTTTCTTCTTTTATCTAACTCGTACGCGTCAAGCATATCTCTGTGGTTTGACTGGTGCTCACACGTCTACAACACAGACTTATCAAACTCGGTGCCCAGTAATCTCAAATCCAAGCCGACCCACACTTGGAGCTCGTACTACAGGATACGACTTTTAGAGCAGTTTAAGCAACTTTGGAGATTGTTAGTAGGGGGGACGGGGTAGGTTTGACTTTTTTGCTTTTTGCTTTTGAAATTTTTTTTTTTTTCTTTTTTGCTGTTTTGAATTTTTTTCCATCATATTATTGGGGTCAGCAGAGATCGCGTACTCAATCCCTGAAGCTGCAAGAACTACCCAGAACCTGCTGGGTGCAGTGTGCTGGCCGGTCGTTGGCGTGGCGCGGAGAGGAGGAGGAGGTAGGTTGTCGAGGTCGAGGTGGTGGTGTTGATGGTGGTGGCGCGAGCTCGTTCATCCAATCAATGAGACGCTGAACAAAGGGTTCAGGTTGCTCAAGATGGTTACCGTCGGTGTGGCAGATCCGATCGATGTCGTCGAGGAGGGTAAGGAGGCGAGGCCTGGTGCGGGTCCGATACTCGATGCGCGAAGCCTGACACGGCTTGCGCAAAGGTAGGTTGTTGAGGATATGGTCGACGGGGTTAGGCTCAACGATGGGCGAGAGATCCAAGCGCATCGCGGCAGAGAGACAGTCGAGTAGGTGGTGGCGGGAGGTGCGGGCTGTACCACATTCACAAGGAATGGGCTTGCCGGGCAACCAACCCATCCGCCAGCGCAAAACGCAATAGCGTTCCCTCACGGTCATTGGCAGCCAGAGGATCGGATCCACCTGGAGCCTAGGGCGGCAGCTATCAGAACACCGGCACCAGGACCGGTCTGGAGTTCCTCAAGATTGTGCTCGCGGAGGGCGTGTATCTATCGGTTCAAGACCTTGGCGGAGGTGGGGTGCTTGGGGTCCGGGAGGGCTTGCCAGATCTGGTTCCATTCTCGGAGGCGGTGGAGGCGGGACTTCTTGGAGGACGAGAGGAACGGGCTCATCATCGGCAGCAGGGCGTCAGGTGGCAAGGAGAGGGCGCGGAGGAGGAACTTGACACCGAGGATATGCGTGCGCTCAGACATGGTAGGTAGATTACACATGTGGCGGAAGACTGTGGTCGACGAGGTAGAATGGCCACCAAAGATCATGCGTAGGCAATTACTTTGGCCCGCTTCAAGCATACGAAGATGCGTGCCAGCGAGGTCGGCGAGGGCCAATCCGTACTCAAGCTTGGGTCGGACAAACTGCTTGTAGATGCGGGCAGCGAGGAGACGAGGGATACCGCTCGGGTTGCAGCCGATTGACTGGAGAAGGCGCATGGCGGTGGTGGCAGAGCCGACGTTTCGGGTGACCATGGCTTTGTTCGAGATGCGGGTCGAGTTGTCGAACGGGACACCGAGGTATGTGAAGGTGGTAGCTGTAGGCAGAGGTTGGCCATACAGCTCCAGGGCGGGAGAGGAGGGGTGCGGATTCAAGACGACACATTTGGCGGGGTTCCAGCGGTACCCGAGGGCGTATGAATGGTGTTCGGCGCGGCGCAGCAACAACGGCATCAGGGAGGGAGTAGCGATCAAAGCGACATCATCGGCGTACAAGAGAGAATTCATCCATTGGTCAGTACTTACCACCCGACGAGACGACCCGAGACGACGCGAAGAAAAAGGAGCTGGGGAGAAATCAGGATCGTCAGTAAGTGAGATCGAGCGAAGGAGAGAAGGAAGATAATTGATATAAAGTGAATACAGGTGAGGCGACAGGGTCGAGCCCTGAAGGACACCGGTACTCGGGTGGATGCGCCTTGACGTGGCACCGGACAGGAGGATCTCCATGCGGGCGTTGTCAAAAAGATCGCGAAGAAGGCCAAGCAGCGCAGGGGGAGAAGAGGGTGCCAAGGCACGCCAGACAACGTCGCGGTCGACCGTGTCATACGCCGACTTGATATCCAAGAAGACGAGGACGGGACGGACTCGGTGATGAAGAAGGTGATGGGTCGAGAGCTCGTGCAAGCACAGAGCCTGATCCAGAGCACCGCGTTGGGGTCGGAAGCCACCTTGGGCGAGATCTAAAGGGGTTGAGCAAGCATGTAAAAGGTTAGTAAGACATAATTCCATGATCTTGCGGAAGACGGAAAGAAGGCTGATGGGCCGAAAGTTGGCAGGATCTGTGGCTGGCCCCTTCTTGTGGATGGGGACCACTTGGGCGACGCGCCATGCCTCAGGGGTGCTTGACCAGCGCCAACAGAGCTGGAACAGCCAGGCCAGGGGGGAAGCAAGGTACATGCTGATGGGTGTCAGCATCTCGGCACGCAGGTGGTCAGGGCCAGGAGCCTTGCGGCGGGCGACGGAGTCAATGGCATCCAGCACTGCTGCTCGAGAGAATGGGCAGCCATCGAGAGAGTGTGGAGCGGACGAGGGCGGAGGGAGAGGAACGCGAGAGGAAGGAAGAAACTTGCCGTCAAAGACAGAGCCAAGGTGCGAAACCATGCGTTCGGCAGCGACAGAGGGGCCTCCCGGGTCCGAAAGCACCGGATGCATCTGCCGACGCGAACGGATCTTTTTCATGGTTGCGGCAGTTTTGCTGAACTCTTGTGTGGCGAGTTTGCCACAGAAGTTCTGCCAGGTTTGGCGGCGGCGCTGGCGAAGCTTGGCCTTGAACTCGTAGGCAGCGGTCTCGTACTTGGCCGCCCACACGGCTTTCTTGAGCGGGTCGCGCGCTCGGGACATGCGGCGATAGCAGAGCTCGCGGTGGCGGTGCGCCTCGTCTAGCTCGTCGTTCCAGAACCAGGATGGCTTCTTCTTGCGTGGTTGCCGGCGACCGACAGTCTCATCGAGGGCGCCATGGATGGTGTCGGTCAACGCAGCAGCAAGGTGGTCGAGGTCGGGCGGCTGCTGGGTCTGCGGATCAGCATTCACCATATCCTCTAACTTGGAGGCGACGTGATGGAGACGGCGGCGGAAGGCGCGGACATACTCGGCGTGAGGGTCTGGATCGGCCAGCTTGCTCAGGCGCCAGAGCAGTCGTGGGTGAGCGTCGGTAGGGGGCGGAGGTAAGGAGAGGGTATACGAAAAATGCACAGCACGATGGTCAGAGCCAAGGTGGTGGTCATAATCAACGTATAGGCTGGCATTGTCAAGCGGGTTGGTACTAAGGAAAAGGTCAATGACACTGCGGCTATCCACATCTGTACGATGCGATTGGAAGGTATGTTGTCCAAAAGCAAGTTGTGTGTTCCAGGAGATGAGTTGGTTCATTTGAATCCAGTCAGATAAAACCATACCCCGTGTGTTGGATCTGGAGTCACCCAAGAGTTGTGAATTGCGCGCATTAAAGTCACCACAGATGATCGTGTGGTGCTGGGAGGGGTGGGTGATGAGCGGGATAGAAGACAAAAAGGAAGCAAAGGTATCGGCGGGGAGAGAGGGAGGGTGGTAGACGCAATGGATGAGGGTGTCAGAAATCTGACAAGAGATAAGGTAGGGGGCGGAGGAGGGGAGAACGGAAACGGAATATGGGTATGCTGGGTTAACCAGCAGCGTTATACCATCTTGACCGCGGGTCGAGTGGTGTACGCGTTTGCCGTAATTGTGGAACTGGGTCCAGTGTGTAGGGTAAAGGAAGGGGGAGGGGAGCCATGTCTCTGTGATGAAAATGAATGTAGAGTCAGCAAAAGTATCTGTGACCATATTGATGGTCTCTTTGGCGAGACCATTACCATTCCAAATCGTGATTTTTAAATCATTCATTGGTTGGCGGGTGTGTTGGAGGTGCTGGTGGTGGGGGAGGCGATGGGAGGCTCGGGCTGGGCGGCCTCGGTCTCGACGTCCATGGCAGAGGGGCTACTGGCAGACTGCAGAGCAGCAGCAGCAGCCTTCTCGGCGCGAGTAGCGGCAGCAGGATTTTTTCCTACCTCTTCGGAGGAGAAAAAGGCATCCACATCGCTTTGTGCAAGCCAACCAGACTTGACAAACGAGCGGGCGACGGTAAACTTGACGGGCGCGCGAATAAACGCCAACGCGCGGAGGAGGTTGGTGCGGTGGAGGGAGCGGGCCTTCTCCCGGCGTTCGTCCTCGTCCAGCGTGGACAGAAGCTCGGGGTCGCGGATGATGGCGGGGTCTTGGGGATCGAAACGGTCGTGGATCTGGACGCCACGGCTTCCCAGGTGGGCGGTGAGGTCCTCGGCATATTCATTATGCACGAGGAGTGCAGCGACGCAACGATCCGGAAAGTGGATGTCGAGGACGCGGGAGTTCTCCACCTTCAGGGTTTTTAAAATACCACGAAGGTTGGTGGTTGTCATGCGGTGGCGCAGGTTCTAAGTACAAGTACTTGTACCCATTGTCACCGGAGACGGGTGCGAGTTGGCGGGCGGCGGCGGCCAGTTGGCGTGGGTTTGGGCCACGACGACGGGAAGGAGAGGGTTGCTTGGCGCCGCGAAGAGCAGCAGAGGCGTACGAGGGGGCGGTGGGGGTCTTTTTGTCGACTTGGCAGGTGCGGAGGAGGGGGGCAAAGAAGGGAACTCGCGGGTGTCCTTGTTCGCCGGGTTGGGCGGCGCGTGCTTGGACTTGGCCGACGGGCGCTCACGCCAGTCCTCTGGCAGGCGTTCGGTGGGCGAGGCAGGGCGGCTATCCATGTCTTCGTCATGGAGCGGGGGTTGCTGGTGCGCAAGGGCAGCGGCAAGTTGTTCGCGCAAATGCGCGTTCTCTGCAACGAGTTGCTCGTTGCGTTGCTGGAGCTCCAGGAGCTGCTGCTTGAAGGCAGTATGCTCCTCGTGCTGGGCGCTGTGCTCGTCGAGTGTGCGGAGCACTTGTTTGAGCACATCCGGAAGGTCCGGAATATGCGCAAACGTCTCGACGAGAGACGACGGCTGTTGTTGCTGTTGTTGCTGTTGTGGTGGCTGCTGTTGTTCTAGCGGCTGCTGTTGATGCGGCTGGGGTGGGTGCTGCTCTGGTTCGTTGGTGGGGACGGTGGCAGACGCGACTGCTTTTTCTTGGTCCTTCAGTTGCGATAGCAACTTACGGACCTCGAGGAACGTGGGCTTGTGTGCACAAGTGATACACGAGAACGAAGGTGCGGCCGGTTCAGTGCTCTGATCCTGGCCAGTGTGAATGCGCCAGTTGCCTTGGCCTCCACACTTGTGGCAGACCAAGGCAGAGCCGAGAGATTTGAAATCTCGCTGCAATGCATGCAGGAAATTGGTACCGACTTTCTTTTTGTCCCCAGAGGACAATGGCGAATGTCGAACCGCGGAATTCGGGGCGGAGGGTGTTGGTTTCGTTGCACCCATGGTGCTGGTGGGTGCGGGGGACGACGGGGAGGGAGAGCGGTCTCGGTTTTTCTTAACCGGTATGCGAGATGAGCGTAGATGTCCACCAATTGATTCTGGGTGGCTTCTTTTGTTTGTCGAAATGAACGATTCCGAAATGAGCCCAAATGAAAGGTCGACTTCAGTGGAAAGTTCGAATGGAAAAGGTGCAGCAGGGTTCAAGCTTTGTTCTAAAGACGTTGTCCAGGTGGTTTGCTTATTGGAAGAGTTGTTTTCAAGTACTTCTTTATGTGTTGTCGACTGGGTAAAAGCATATTCGCAGATTTCGGCGGAAAAACGCGAGATGTTGTGTGTGGTGTCTCGCACAGGTGAGAAAATGGCTGAGAGAAGACGTATGTCGAGTTCTGGTACAAACATAAAGAGATAATAAGGCGTCGGATACGGCTGATCAAGTACCAAAGGTGAGTGAAATCTTCTACCACGAAGGTTAGGAAAATAAATAAAGGGAAGAACTAGATTGTTATGCATGATTTTGTGCGGAAAGGTGGAAGGTAGGAACATTAGGGAAGAACATAGAGGAAGATAAAAAAGGAAAGTATGAATTTGATTGGAGGACATATGTTGGTGGAACATATGTTGGTGGGACAGAAAGGAACGTGATGTGATTGTAATTGGCTAATTTATCCCGGAGAAACGTTTTTGCGCCACAAATAATTTAGTATATGGAAATTAACATTTGACGAAAATGTCACGTGGGGATGTAGCTCAGGGGTAGAGCGCTCGCTTCGCATGCGAGAGGCCCCGCGTTCAATTCGCGGTTTCTCCACAGGACTATCAACTAAAATACAATCGTTCATTGTCTTCTTTTTTTGATCGAAAACTTCAAATGTTGGAATCCTTTTGGCCGAGTGGTCAGGGCCAGGTGGACGAGAGGAAACAAGAGAATAGAGGACGGTGGATAAGTTATCTCTTTATTATTTTTACTTCTCGCATATTTATATCTTTTCTAAGGGCTTGGCAATTGCCTGCGAGAAGGGGATAAAAATACAAAAGGTTAATGACTATGACGATACGCATCATAGCCATGAGGGCGAACGAGAGGAGAGGGAGAGACTAATCGTTGTCATATCCACAAAGAGTGGAGGACTTCTTGGAAGGTGCTTCCAAAAGCGGATCCATGACCGTGCAGCACTTACATGGCACTTGCGAAAAGAGGAAGGGTGTTCAGCTCCCGACAAGACAAATGACATTTCTTTGACTCTTTTTGCTATATGGAACTCCTTTTCTTTTTAGCCTCAGAGCCTGCAATAAAAGGCCATACAGCTTGCTGATGAAAAGGACATTGCAGATGTTGCATTCCTCTCCGTCACGAAGGCGATTCAAGGAGAAAGATGTCAGGGCAAGCGTCCCTGATCAAGGCAGTTCGGTTCCTGAAGGAGGATGTAGGAACAGACCTTGTGACGTCCGAGAATATCCTGCCGAGGAATTACTGCTCGAGCAACACCGTGTATCATTAAGACTTGCGTCACTGCCTCCGCATGAATTTATAGTATGCATAAACCGATCAATTTCAACAAATGAATACGCTTTTATGGCGTATGTCACTGGATTGCTGCGGCTTCCAGCAGACGAGGAGCGAGACACCTGCCACGCTGCGCAATGAGGAAAAGCTTAATCTGTCAGCCTCTGAACCACCAGTTCTTTGACTATTGAAAAAGTATTACAGGGTGCTACGTTAGATTATATTGAAACCGTCCGCGAGCACGGGTTACAGCACCGATCGCATATACTGTATTAAATTTAAGGGACGAGCAAAACTGAAATATCTTTCCGTCTTTAAAAATGCTTCTTACGGACGGATGTCATCACGGAATCCACGTAGGCGTCAAGGCCTTTATCCCATGCTTTCATACGCTGGTTAGGCTTACAGACATAAAACTGGCCAGGATCGTCTTCCTCTTCGCCGTCGTCTTCCTGATCGCCATCCGCGTGCTGAGGTTCCATAAGCTGTTTGAGGAACCAGACGTCGTGACTGACAAGGACGAGGGCACCAGCGTAGCCCGACAAGGCCTCGACGAGCATCTCAACCGTGCCCATATCCAAGTGATTGGTGATTTCGTCAAGAATAAGAACGTGAGGTGCTTCGTACAGGAGGAAAGCGAGTGCTACCCGGTTGCGTTGCCCACCACTGAGGGACCGGACGGGTCTGAGGACAACACCGCCACTAAGGCCGATCGAGCCTAGATGAGCTCGACATTCGCCTTCATTTGTGATAGAGAAACGCTCCATCATGATCTCGACCGGCGTCTTGTCCGCGTCGAGCTCGTCGACCGCATGCTGAGAAAAGTACGCGAGACGTAGCTTGGGATGGCGATAAACCTCGCCACGAGTGGGACTCAGTCGACCGGCCATCACGTTGAGCAAGGTCGACTTTCCACTTCCATTTGCACCGAGCAAACAGAGACGGGAGCCCATTTCAATGTCCATTGAAACATTATCCACCAAAAGAGGGCTATCCTTGTTGTAGCGGAAGGAGACCTCTTTCAGTGAAAACACTGGGCCATGGTATCGAAGCGGTGGAGGTTCAGGGATCCTGATTTTTGCTGTCTTCACCGCCTGCTCAACAACAATTTTTTCGCGCATATCATGATGGTAACCTGCCCGATAACTCTGCTTGAAGCGCTTGCCGTCTTCTGTCTTCTCCATACCCAGACGGTCCAGTTTCTGGTAAAAGAATAATAATGAATTGATATATACATACTGCGAAAAGATGGGCTGGCCGATACATACCTTTTTGCGAGAATTTACCATGCCATGGCGCTTGTCATCGCCTGATGCTTTTGCCCTCGCTAAGTTCTGCTGCATGCTAGCCATAATCTGCTTTCGCTTCCGCTCTTGTGCCTTTCAAATGCAAGATTTAGATAAGACAAGGTTAGCTAGAGACAATTTTGCTTACATCAAGGAGACCTTGCTTGCGTGTCCTTTGTTCTTCAGTGTTGCGCTCCCAATCTTCATAATTTCCAGCATGGTATTTGAGCTGCTTGTCTTTGAAGATGATCGTCTCATCTGTCACAGCGTCCAGGAAGGCGCGGTCGTGAGAAACAATGACTGTCGTAAAGCCTTCTGTGCTTGTATTCAGATATTCTTGTAGCCAAAGGATAGCAGGTAAATCCAAATGGTTCGCTGAGAAGGCACGCTTGTCAGTCACATAGTTTCGAGGCGGCATTCCTACTTACTGGGCTCATCCAAAAGAAGAATGTTAGGTTCCATAAATAGCGCTTTAGCCAGCGCCATACGCATGCGCCATCCACCAGAAAACTTGGAGACCGACATGGCTATCTGCTCATCGCTAAAACCGATACCACGCAGGATTTTCTGAGCTTTTGACCTGAGGGCACCGATGTCAACGAGCGACGCTCGTTCGTATACTTCAGCAACGACACTGTTCGTGACCTCGCCAGTGACGAAGCTCTGGGGATCCTTGGAAGCAAGGTCTGCATGGGCTTTTTCACATGCAACGAGTTCCCGACGAGCATCACGGCCACGTGCACCCGAGCGCTTGGTAGCAATCTTGTTGGCAAGATCTAGCTTTTCTTGGCTGCGCGTGAGCATGATAGAATGGACAGCCTTATTGAGTTCGGCGGTGGGCGCGGTCGTCGCGTCAGGGGCACCACTGCTCGCCACCTTTTGCAAGACTACAGCAAGAGGCATGAATACACCATTGGACAAATCATAGGAAGGCTTTACTTTCTGCTTCATGAATAGCATTCATGCTCTCGCGGTCAGCCGACAAGACTTCATCCAAGATGGTCTTGTTCTCGTCCGAGACTTGCAGCTGCGCAACGTGAAGAATATTCACATTTTGCGGGAGGCCAACCAGAATGTTATCAGCCATGCACCGCATCAAGACTACAAAAAAAAAAAAAAAAGCTGTTCAGTAATATGCACATATTAATGCTAATAGCTTGATTACCTGTTTTACCGACACCATTCTGACCCACGAGACCATAGCGTACGCCGGACTTGAGACGCAAATGAGCGTCAACAAGAAGATCAACCTGGTTGACGGTAATATTGACGCCGGACAAATCAATCTCTGTCGAGCTTGTTTCGAGGGTCTCAGTATGAAAACGGGACTGCTGGGAAATGGCAACGATAGTGGGCTCTTGCTCAATTCCAGCGCCAGTTTTGGCAGCAGCAGCAGCTTTTCGACGACCACGCGCTGTGCCTTTCTTCTTTGCCGCCACATTGCTGTCTTCTTCATCTAGTACAGGGGTTCCCGTCGTGGTCTTCTCTTCAGGCGGCGGAGGAACCACTGCTACTTTTGGTACCCATCCCGCATGTTATTCCAAATGTCATCGATATAGGATGGCAGTAGGTAGAGTACCTTCTGGCTCCTTCGTGATACGGCGCGCTGCTGCAGGCGAGACAGGTGCAGTGGAGATTTTTGCAGAAGTGGGCTTATCAGCAAAGGCGCTGTACAACGCGTCTATCTTGGGCTTGGGCACATTGGCGTCCAATAGGAACTCCTCGGTTGCCTCCCGCAAGGCGTCCGCGCCACTACCAAGATCGAGATCCTCAAGCATTCCTGTAATGTAGTCGAGGGTGTCGTTGTCAAGCTCGATGTCGAGCTCATTAAGCTGCTTTTGGAAATCAGAAGCTACTGTCATGGTGTTATAGGAAGAAGAAGAGACGAAGGTGGGCCCGTTATGTAGTTTTCAAATTGTTTGCTGCGGCAGGCCCTTTCTGCTGCTGCGGCAATGAAAAGTGGGGGATGTTCTCTCTCTCTGTCTCTCTCTCCGCTATTTTGCGCGTACATAAGAAATACAAACTAAGCGAATCCATACTCTTACGCACGACTTTATCATTTTTACAAGAGGTCCCTCTTCTCTATTCCCCCAGTAGTCAATTTCATCAATGACGGCGTACGACGATGCCGATACAATTGTAGTTTGCTTTTTACTTAATCAACCTAGAAAATAGAAGAAGTACAGCCAGTGAACTCTCGTACCCATCCCACACGAATCGAAGGTGCAATATACATCTAAGCGCAGAGAAAAGAGTTGGGATAACGGATGCCTATCGATATGGTTTAATATTCTGGGAAAGATATACAAGATTCCAGTTTTCTGGGACTGAGATCAATCCCGATCTCGTGATTATTTGCTCCACACCAGCATCACGCATGTACGGATCTCACGTGCATCTGTATGCAGTCGAAACACAATAACTTTCTTTGCCTGCTGCACTGTCCTCGCGAAACACCACTCTGCTTTTGCATATTTAATCCATCATAGGTACAGTATACTATATATTTCGACAAGAGCGTTTATTACTTATTAGGCAGCGCATTTTTTTTCTTATATAGTGATTATGAAGACCTCATGTTACATAGTGTGTGTGTACGAATCATGCACAATGCTTTGTATTGGCCCGGCAACAAAGTTTCTTTACCTTGGCTTTTGCTGGTAATCGCTTATTCTCTAGCTCTACTCTCCTTGCCAGCTTCTTTAACGTTTATATTCGTCATTTACATGCGCACATCCTTTTTGTGATAAATGTATCCAGCGTAAACATAACAACGACCTCTCTTTTTATTTCGTGGACTGACTGCTGGTCAAATTGTTTTCACCATTGCTTGCAAAAAATGCCCCGGAATTCAGTGGATCACGTCGTCTTTGAGCTGACAGCGAAATCCCCATGTCATTTAAAGTCGTGTCAATATTCTGAATTACTAATATTTGGTCAGATAGTATACCCTTTGATGTTGGCCCCATCAGACTGGGGTTCCCAAACCTATGACTCCTGCTTTTATCTGCCTGCGCACGTGTGCTGAAACGCGATCGCTCCCTAGAAAGAAAGACACAATCAGTAATACCTAGTGTATCACATAACTCATTTAATTATGGTAGATCCAGCTTACAATTGTTGCATTAGGTTACTCGTTATTTCATAAATCATATGTCTGAGCTGACCTACCAGGTCAAGCGCTCGAGCACTGTGGGGGTAAACTCGATCTGAAACCAAAGACCGAAATGACACAATAATTTTCTATGGAGCCATCGTTGATAGCAGCTTTTTCCACCACATGATTATGATACTGCAAGGAATGCACTAGGAAAACGATGATCTCTGACTGAAAGGATCAAGCTTCAAGGATCAGGCTTCGAAGGAATGGGTGCCAGCCGATACGCTGCCAAAAAAAATTTTTTTTGTCAAACCAAGCGATTGGTACGAGAGCGTGTCATGATGCACCTTCCCCTTGCACAGTGGCACACCCGAGGAATGGTTAACGCCTTGTTTAATACGTGGGTACACATGAGCATAAAATCAAGTAAGAAGCAAGGGCAAACAAATGATTATTAATACATGTATGCAGGAATTTAGTATCCAAAATGTGCGGGTCTGGCGCAAGCGGGGGTTATGACTCACCACACAAAGCTCATGCTGCTGCCGTGTCTCCGTTGAGCCGGATGAAAAGATTTACTATGTGAATGCATAAAACTAACGTGCGCATGGCTTCGCCATGGACGTTGAGAGGTTAGCGAGTCCGCGGCTTGGTCTCGATTATGACCCGATACATATACGATCAGGATGTGAACTGTGTCCTCCGAATCAGTATACTACTCAGGAACCCACTACTGGGAAGCTGGATCAAATCAAATTCGGTTACAGCAGCGTCAACCTTTCTCCGGACGAAGAACGTACACTGCTTTAAATATCAAGGGCGGGCCAAAGAAAATCGAAACGCAGACTCTTTTTTCTCCACTTCTCAATTGCTTTTTTTTTCCTCGGTGGCTGGGCTTTATCATTGATGGCGACCGTGCATAGCAACAAGTCGGAAGCCTCCACAATGGCGAGCAAAGAATATCAGCTGGATCAAGGAGAAACCGGAAAAGGAAACCCTCATGGGGATCCACTTGAAAAAAATCATGAAGCGCCTAAGAAGAGCTCAACTGACAACGACGACGACGACGATGAAAGCGAAAACGAAAACGAGTTCAGTACAGCCGATTATTTCTTGGAGACGGGTGCCTTCCCTGCGTTGGCATCCCTGGATCCTATCACACGGACGATGACAGCTCAAACCCAACAAAGCATCCGTACTGCGAGAAGCCGCCGTGCATCGAGACCCGTGACAGGAGATATAGAAAAGCAGGACAAGGCGTATGAAGGATCAGACGAGCAAATCGAAGAAGAACAAGTGGCTGTCTGGGATCAGCCCTGGCACACCGAAGGGTGGCGTAATCCTGGCTGGCTCGTCGTGCTTGGTACATTCTTGGTCAACTTTGTTGTGGCTGGTAATAGTTTTTCTTGGGGTGTTTTCCAGGAATTGTAAGTGTGACACAAAACTTCCCACGATTCTTCCCACGACTCATTTTTTTTTTCCAGGTACTTGAATGAAGTCTACAAAGGTCAGGCCACGCAATTCAACATTGCCTGGGTGGGTACCATCTCCAACTCATTCTATGTCGGATTCGGTGTTTTCTTGACGCCACTCTTTCGTCGCATCGGATTTCGACCCACCATGGCGATCGGGACCATTCTTGTCCCGCTTTCGCTCGTATTTGCCAGCTATCAGACAAGCATGTGGCAGCTCTATCTGTCCCAAGGCGCACTTTTCGGTATTGGTGGTGCTTTTGTCTTTTCCTGTTCGGTAACACTGCCGACCCAGTGGTTCTATAAGAATCGTGGCCTTGCTACCGGTATTGCTGTCTCGGGAAGTGGCATTGGCGGTGTTGCATTGGCACCGTTAAGTCAGTATCTGATCATCACATACGGTTTCCGTGATGCACTCCGTATCCTGGCTGCCATGTACTTTGGAATCCTCTGTGTCGCCGTTTGCCTGGCTCGTTCGCGCTGGCGCCCGCCTCCGTCTCCCAGCAAGGGCATCGGTTCTTTCTGGGATCCAAGCATGGCCACCATGTCTTTTACTCTTCTTCTTGTCTTCTCCTTCCTAGTCACCTTTGGCTATATCGGCCCCTTCTTTCTTACCCCAACGTACGCATCTTATTTGGGCGAAAGCGCAAAAACTGGCTCAAACCTGCTTTCCATCATGAGCGGTAAGTCGCACTCGGTTTTACGTTTTGTGAAACTCATCCTTTCTTTTAGGCATGAATGCCATTTGTCGTATCACCCTGGGCCTTATGGCAGATCGTACTGGTCGTCTGAATACCATGTTTGTATGCACGCTATTGGCAGGTACGAAGAGGTAGTAATATTTGTGTGTATCCACCTAACATCTTTACAGGCGTTTTTACGATGGTCGTTTGGCAATTCTCGCAGTCGTATGGCGTGTTTGTAGCATTCTGTACACTTTATGGTTTGACGGGCGGTGGCTGGGTCTCTCTGTTTCCGGTTGTCACGGCCGAGGTCGTGGGTGTTAAGAACATTCAGCGTGGTCTTAGTCTTTGTTACTTTATCACGATCTTTGGCAACCTGGTTGGAACACCTATCATTGGCCAACTGCAGACTTCCTTTGGGTGGACAGCTGCCATTCAGTTCTGTGGTGCTCCTACCGTCGCTGCTGCCCTCATCATGCTTGTATTGCGCTTCAAACTCTATCCCAAGCTGTTCAAGCGAGTATAACCCATCCAGACGCATCTCCCGTTTTGTAAATAGTTTGATTCTTTTGCATCTTCTTCATGTAATAATAGCCTTGCTAGCATCATAGTTTAATAATCTTAACATTCCGTAACTACGTAATTACATAAGCAAGACTTTGGAGACCCGGGTTCAATTCCCGGACAGGGCGTCTTTATATCAAGATCCTTTTGGCTGTAAGGACGGGCCCAGTTGGATAAAGAAACCAAAAGAAGAATGGGCCGGGGAAATTAGGGAGCAGCAAATAGTTTTTAGATGCCAGTCTCTCGAGTGACCCGATTTTGTTAATGATCGCCCTTATTTCAACAGTATACGTGTACACTTCCCTATTTATATTTCAAATTTACTTGGTCGATGATATGTCGTATACGTCCAAATGATTACGAGATCAATGTGAGTCATTTCCCACATAGTAAGTGAGACAAATTTTGCCAGGTAAAGCAGAGAATCCGAATAATCGCGCGACCCTTTGAATAATAAGATACATTGCGTTTTCTCATATTCAAATATGAGAGCATTAGGTACGTGTGGATGTCAATATTTCCGTTATATCAAGACTTGAATGCTATTATGTAAGATTTCTGTTATCAGAAAATAACAATGAAGTGAAGTCTGTCAATGACTGCTAGTATGCAACTGATTCCTGTTTCTAATCTATCAGTACATGACTTTGAAATCTTGCTACCCAATCAAGCTAAGCTTAGGCACAAAGACTGTTAAGCACCTGTTTCGAATATGCAGCGACAAGCTATCACTGATCTGCTTCCAAATGTCACTCGAATAATAAAGATACCGCATGTGCATATAGCGATGATGCTCGGAGCGCGACGGGTGTCCATGGCAACTAGGCGCCTTATTTTGTCGAATTCGACTTTTATCTCGGAAGCGCGATAAGGTGGTTTCATTCTTGCAAACGGCGCACGCTCCTCTTCCACACATAACATACCTTATGGGCATCAAAGGTCTCCACCATCACGCAAAAGCAGCTGAAGCCTACGACGAAAGTGTTCCTCTCATCCAACACATGGACACCGCAAAGGTGGACATGATCTTTATTGACGCATGCTGTATGTTCTTTACCCTCCTACAAGCCATCATCGGTCCAAGCTTGCTCATATATGACCTCAAAGCTAAGAAAGGTTTGTGGATGAATCTCATACACCGTACAATCCTGCTAAATAATTTCAACAGGTGTTGATGTGGTAGGCGCGTCTCTGGCCGAACTGGAAGCAAATTTGGCGCAAGCGGTGGCGAAGTTTGTTGTCGAGCTGAAACAGCACTGCCATCGGCTACTGTCTCCCACTCGCAAGGCATGTCTTGTGTTCGATAGCCAGAATGACTTTGGACCAAAGAGAGTCACAAGCGCTCAACGAGCAGCAAGAGCCAACCAAGCACTCAATGCAGCAAAGGATTCACATCGCAAGCGTCGCGCTCTGCACCGTGTTCTCTCCCATGCACCTGCATACACTCGCTTCACAAGGACGATCAAAGACTTGATATTCCAGGTACGACACACATATATTAGACTTTGTTCGTTAGCTCAGCATCTTTATTCCATCCTTTTTCCCTCTCTAGATGTTGCCACAGCACGGGTTTCACGTACACGATGTGAATAACCTGGAGCCTTTGTCTTTTCTAGTGGCGGACCGAGAGGCCGATGCACAAGTAGTATACATGGCAGATATCTGGGCAGGCAACGCAGCAATCCTATCACGCGATGGCGATCTTTTCTGTTACGGAGGAGCACTGGATTGCATGGTACATATTCTGCACGGGACCATATAAAAACGTCTGACACTTTATAATCACTTTAGCGGATTCTGAACATCAAGTGGGAAGAACCCAATCTGCCGTCGAGGACAACGACTAAAAGGCGCCTGCTGACGAAACTTGGCTTGACAGACGAAGAAGGAACAGGTTTTAAAAATGTACGTTTATGATATGACGGTACCATACTCGTCACATATAACGACTTTACTTCCAGGCCGAAATGAGATTGGCCGTCGTAGCAGCCTTGGCCGGGAACGACTATGCAAATAACCCAAGAGGTGTTGGCTTCAAAAGTCTTTGCACGATGGTAAAGCAAGTGGACATTTCTCGTCAAGATACGACGGCGGATCTTCTTATGGAAAAGGTCAGTACATATGTTATTGGAGAAAGCAGTGCGTTGACGAATCCATATGCTTTTCTTGCAGCTTTTGGAGATGATCTCTCGTGTGTACGAGTTTGAGAAAATCCGCTATGCCACAGCACTTCTACAGTTCTGTCGACCGCGAGTTCTTCAACACGCTTTACAAGAACCTTCATTTGTGGCAACAATACCTGTTAAAGTCGACTGCAGTCTTTCTGACCGAATGTATGCACCTGTCATACGTAAAAATGGTAAACAATATATTTGGTTTATTACTGTATGCAGCGTAAACTGACACCAAATTTCAATAGTCCCTCCCGGTCCTCAGAAACAAGGGTCACGATACACGCCAGTTGCGACTTGTTTGATACCAAAAGCTTTCACGCAAGAAGAAGAGACCGAGCCTGTCAAGAAAAAACCCACCCAAAGCAAACGTGAGCGCGGCAGTTCCAGCCGAAGTCTCAATACGCCGAATGACCCAAACGTCGCCAAACCGCGCAATTACAAGAGCAAATCGAAAACCCTTCCCCTTGGGCCTGAC
>JAMAMT010000093.1:0-100512 GCA_023630325.1 Syncephalastrum sp. PYS2702
TGCACCGGTGTGCATGATAGTAAGTTCTCGCGTCAAGAGTACATGGTCTTGGATATCACTAACCTTCTTCTGATATATACTTAGCTTGACGTCTTCTTCCTTGCCTCTCCTCCTTTCTTCTCTTCCGCTCGCGCCTCTTCCACCTCTCTTCCGCTTGCTGCCCTCACATTAGAGGTTTTTTTTCCGCTTTTTCCTCTGCCCGTAAGTGAAACAGATCCAGGTCTATGCATTAAATATGAGACATTAACACATGTTTCAGTTCGGCTCCTTTTCCGCTGCTCCTTTGCTCTTCTTCCTCTCCGCTTGCTCTCCCTCTCTCCTTCTTCCCCGTTTGCGAACTTCTAGCCTGCGGTCGGTGGCCGGGACCACCGTCAAAACTACCCCCCCAAAGACATGTGCCCCCGCGCCAAATGTCTGGCCCACGCCCATCGGTAAGTGCTCTTGGTTAATAATATGAAGCTGAGACTCAAAAATGCATTCTGCTGCACAGCTTTAGATGAGGCAGTGGCCAACACGCCGTGAGCGTGTATTGACGACCCCGGTTTCGGCCGCTGGTATGTAGAATAAAAATGAAGGGTACTCCACGAGAACTAATTTCGGAACGAAATTTCGTAGGCTAGTTACTATAAAATATCTAATGGAGAAATCACTCCTTAAATAAAGTGTGATTGATCAGCAAGTAGTAATCTGTCGTGATTGATAACTGGGTGATTATCATCAGCAACAGATAGCGTTGATATGTGTTCAGTATCTTGTCATGTACGCAAAAATGAAAGGAGATGCTTTACTTGCACATATAGCTCAAGACGATATATCTTCGTTTATTTAATATACGTAAGAGTGAGTATAAAGCTTTGTCAAAGGTACTGCTCCAGGCTATAGGAAGTGAAAACTTAAACAGTTTTCATTTACAAGAACAAAATGATTATATGTGATATACAACGGCATGCACAAAGGCACTCGCTTAGGCGCTTCAGGGGGGCCATCTATTGGCGCTATTTGACCGATATCATGGTACGTAGGCGTACTAATATTTTCGCAGGTCATGCTGATTGATAAAAGATTTTTTCAACTCCCCAGGTACAGCATTTATGAGACCTTATTATATGACTACTTTACTGGAACCATTGCTTAATCAGGAGTAGATAGTCGAAGCTATCGTAACTCGTCATCGACATCCGCGTCATCTTTAAAGTAGCCGCACCATTTTTTTCACCATCTGTCTCGGATAAGCAAGTTATTGCGATAAGACCACAAGTGTCATATACATATCAGTCTATCTAGAGCATATTCAGTATGATTCTTCAGATAGAATGAGCGTGCTCGATATACCTGATGGTAGCCGAATGCCCGGAAGCGAATAAGTAGGACAAAGAAAAGACCTGCCAAGCGGTAAGCAGCATTTGTTGGGCGCCACAACGCCTTCTATGTTTTTTGTTTGTTACCTAAACTGTAACTTAAACGTCACTACCCGAAGTGAGCTACCCAGGTTTTCTGCACCCTACAAAGGAAAAAAGCCAAGAACGTCCGGAAAGATGCAATGTACGGACTCTATTTGATAGCCCCACGCTATGTTGAAAACCAATATATGACATATTTGGAAGAACTAGCATTGTGATCCCTTTATGCTTCTTACTGTGTTACAGTGTGAAAGGAGATCACCGTCAACTCGGTGCTTATCATACTAAACATTAATATCAACAGTAAATAGACCGTTCCTCTTTTTCTTGGGGGGTGGGATGGCATCCGATCTAATTCTCGACCCGGACACGGCGGTCTCGACAGTGGCGAAGGAATTTCCGGTGCACATACATATTATCGTAACTTTGTCTGTTGTGGTTACAGGCTAGTTATTTTAATTCAGCCCGATGGGACGATGTACTCTAGTAAGAAACGGATTCATATAAAAAAAATGTCTACGTACAAGGTAAGCGTTCAATGCAGATCGTCATTGATTCCTGTAAAAGTTGCTTACTCCATGTGGATGACATGACGATTTGTTTTAGGGTGACAATAGGACAAGAACGTGTAGACTGACGCACGGACAAAGAAATGAGTTTGGCATTACTATCTGAAACCATCGTAAGGATAGTATAAGGTTCATAGCAGAACATGGCTAGCTTGACGCAATGCAGGAGGGACGAAAACCCACTGTCAATTCCATGTGGTTGAATATTTTAAAATGTTACATGTGTCGACGTGATCTTGCTATTGAGGTAAAGCATGGAGCCCGGGAATTAGGTTCAAGCCGAACGGGGCGGGCTGTGTTTAAAGCTAAGGGACAACAATAAATTTCATCATTCCATATAAAAGATCCCGTGATGCGGGGTCAGCATGTCATAGGCAATTATCTACGATCAATTTAAATTCATTCTCTCGCACACGGTTTTACCTCTCTTTTCCACCTCCTTTGACTTCCTGTCTCTCCCTTGTGACTCTCTATAGCGTTCAAGAAGAAGAATATGGCGGATGATCATATTTCTGAGCGCACCTCGCTGCTGGATCGAAGGCGGCAATCTAATCGACGATATGTCGATGACCTCCTCCCTCCGACATCCTCGATTCATCCTACGGATGATAGCGGAAGAGGTGGCAATATGTCAGCTCCCGCGACCTTTATTACTCCCCATGCATCGACGCCCGCTGCTACGAGCACTCATGGCTTTAAACTGTTCAACAAACGTCACGGCTCTTATGACGAAGACCGTCAAGGGCTCTTGAAAGAAAACACAGGTGTGCGTGTGTGGTACGAGTCTTATTCAACTATAGGTACGCAATCCAAACCTTACTTGTCGCCTTCGGTGAATTTATCTATTTGAAACGCTCATTACTTTTCAGACTGGATTCATGACCGTATCAAGGAAGGTGTTCGTTTGCGAAAGCTACGTGAAACACCGGGTATGCGCGGACAGTGGGCCAAAGCCAAGGATGCGTGCCAAGCATGGATCCTGGTGATCCTGACGGGCGCCACTGTGGCCTTCATAGCGTGGTTTATCGACGTCGTCCAGGAATGGATGTCAGATCTTAAACAAGGTTATTGTACCACACAATGGCGGTATAATCATCAATTTTGCTGTTGGGACAAAGCAGGTAAACAAGACGTCATAATACTTTCTAATAATCTTGTTTATTCTAAATATTCTGAACGAACATCATGCGCTTGTAGAATATGAGGCATGTCCTGAATGGCGTAACTGGCCCGAAGTTTTCAACGTTACCAGCGAATCTGGCGGATACTACACAGCGATGGTCATGTACACCGTCTTCGGAGTAAGATTTGTCTCTTTTGGACCTGCTGGTGTTGCGCGTGATCTTCTCGGATAGCCTCCGCTCACAAGGGAATCTCATGCACTCTCTATTGTAGCTCTTATTCTCACTGGTCGCAGCACTTATGGTCAAGTACTCGGCGGAGAAGGTTGTCACACGAGCAACATCCTCTGCATCGATGTCATCATCACGACCGACCGACTCCAAACCAACGACACCGCTTATCAGTCCGCCCGACAGTGAACCCTCTAAAGCAGAACTCTCTCAGCCCCAACCTCAGACAAAAATCGCATACTATAGCGCGGGCTCTGGTATTCCGGAAGTCAAAGTCATCTTGGCCGGCTTTGTCATCAAAGGCTTCCTCGGTATTAAGACACTCATCGTCAAGAGTGTTGGCATGGTAAATTCAAATTACATTTTACGCATCGATACGTATTTGTAGAAATGTAACACATAATGTACAAACTGTTCCCTTTAGATTTTCTCGACCTCTTCTGGTTTGACGTGCGGAAAAGAAGGACCGTTCGTGCATCTCGCTTGTTCCGCCGCCAATATATTTTGCCGTCTTTTTCCCAAATTTAACAAAAACGAAAGTGAGTGAAGCTGCAATGTAATGCAAATGTGCTGGTACAGGGGCTTACTCTGTTGCAGGTAAACGACGAGAAATTTTGTCTGCTTCTGCCGCGGCGGGTGTTGCCGTCGCTTTTGGTGCGCCCGTGGGCGGTGTTCTGTTCAGTTTGGAAGAAGTCAGCTATTACTTCCCCATCAAGACCATGATTCGTAGCTATTGCTGTGCGATGGTGGCTGCCATGGTTCTTAAGGTGGGTTTGCAACTAGGAGCCGGTTGAAAATTTAGTTCGTCCCGCAAGAATGATATACTCACACGGTTTCGCTGTTATTAGATCACCGATCCCTTTGGTACTGGGAAAATTGTTCTCTTCCAGGTCCACTATGACAAGGAGTATCACCTGTTTGAAATGGTGCCATTCCTTATCTGTGGAGCATTTGCGGTAAGTGAAATGTAGTAAATAACCCGGATATGTTTCTGAGACGACGTAATATGTAATCCCAGGGCTTCTTCGGCACTGTCGTCACCTACTTCAATATCAAATATCAGCATCTGAGGAAGTCGACTTTCATTGGAAAATACCCGGTCATCGAAGTGCTGGGCATTATGGTGTTCACGGCCGTCATCAGCTTCTGGAATCCCTTCTCCCGCCTCAGTCTTAACGAGTTTGCAGCCAACCTATTCTCCGAATGCTCACCTGGTAACGATAACGCCGGTCTGTGTGCGTAAGTGTCTCAAAAGAAGAAAAGAAAAGATTCTTCATGTTAGCACGTGGGTGTCCGCCCATGAAATCTCATTGCTTGCCTTATTTTTACCAGGAATGATGTCTCTGAGATCCCGCGGTTGCTATATCTGCTTTTGACAACACTGGTCATTAAGATGATATTGACCATGGTCACGTTCGGCTGCCGTGTGCCGGGAGGCGTTTTCCTCCCAGGTCTTATAGTCGGCGCGGTCACTGGACGGATCATTGGACTCATTATGCAGTATCTTACATTAACATACCCGACTCTGTGGCCTTTCACTGCATGCGCAGCTGACCTGGAGTCAAGAGGCGAGTGTGTTATCCCTGGTGTCTACGCTATTGTAGGTGCCGCAGCAAGCTTAACAGGCGTTACGAAGACGACAGGTTAGAATGGTGATGACACAAAACAGAAGAAGTACGATACTGATCCACTTGCTGTCTTCTAGTATCACTGGTTGTCATCATGTTCGAACTAACTTACTCGCTTACCTACACTGTGGTATGTACTTCGCCACGTCATCTGTTATCTAAATCTTATACTCAACTTTTGTGTAGCCTATTATGCTTGCGGTTATGATTGCCAAATGGGTATCAGATGCTATGTTTGTGGAAGGCATCTACGACTTGCTCATTGATCTGCAACTTTATCCGTATTTGGATGCTCGCAAAGAATACGCGCACGTGATTTCGGCACAAGACCTGCTCGAGAAGAATCATGCCACAATCGATGCCGAGGTGACAACGACGGTCGATGCACTGTACGAAAAGCTGGATACCCTCGGCGAAATGGGCTATGGCGAAGACGGCGGCTTTCCTCTGCTGAGCTCCGACGGCCAGTATCTTGAAGGGTACATTGCAACGAGTGAGCTTTCGCACGGGCTGGAACAACTCCAGCGCCATTTCGAAAGCAGCCCATATCCGATGACAGATGAAGAGTACCGCGAGATCCCTTGCTCTTTCCGCAGACTGCAGCCACACCAGATAGAGAGCAGTCCCGAGTTACTGCCAACCCGCTCCTCCCCGCCAGACGACGAGGCACGCAGACCGCAACAGCCGCTAAATGACTTCTCAGTCTATGTTGACCAGGCACCGCTGACTATAAACCAAAATGCGTCGATGGAGCTGCTGATGGAGCTCTTTACGAAGCTAGGTGCACGCTACGTATGCCTGATAAGCTCCCACGGACGGTACCTGGGCATCATTCACAAGCGGACGCTCCTTGCATACCTCAAAGAACTGGAAGAGGGCGAACAATGAATGTCACGATGATTAAAATCGTTTTTTGTAGATTATCCTATATAGATATATATCTAGAAGCAAGTTCCTGTACAATAAAAAAGATACCTATCTTACTGCTTCTTCCCAATTTGGGAGTCATAATATTCTTATTCAAGTGGGCGGGGCGCTTCTTTATTACGCAGATACACACACACACACCACATAAACACCCGAAAGTACAGGACGTGGCAATGTACGATTTTATGGAGTACTGCCTTCGGTGTTTCTACCGATCAACGGGCTGGAATGAAGAAAATCAGTACTCGAACCTTTGCTCCTGGTCAAGGGCCTTGTTAGATTTCTACACTCCTCATGGACTGTCGTTGTATCTCGCCAAACTTCCTACACCCCAATTCAAGCCAGCATACACCATGAACGCTTTACCATCCCTCAATGGCAGCATCGGATACCTGTATACCCATCAGCCGCTAAATATAGGCACCAGTGCAACCGTCGACTTCAAAGACTTGATCGACCGGTTTCGCGTCGTGCATACTGCACCTTCACCCGATACAGGTAGTGATAATTGAATATAGTCTTTATCACTTTATATTACGGTGTCGCTCATTTTTCTGTTTTGACAGATCCCGTCAACAATTATCTGCTGTATGGTCGCCTTTTCTTTCCCGGCGCCCGATTGGAGGCCATGTATGTACGACGATTAACACCCCATCTCCAATATCTGGTCACCGCCGTGAACCACCCTCGGTCGCCTACCTTGCCTCAGGTGGCAATGCAGCTCCAATACGACGTTGGCAAATGGTGCTCTGAATGTTCTTATACCACCGATGATGGCCTCCTCGGTATGCGCGCACTGTACAACTTTGCCAATGATTCTCTCAACGGTCAATGGGCTCTGGGTACCGAGCTCTATTACGGCACACTCGATAAAAGCGGTGGATGTACGTGGCCTAGGCATGTCAGTCGTAAAAGATGTATACTGACCTTTACATACTTTAGTATCCATGGGGTTACGATACCGTACGTCGCCCATCTGCTCACCACCCATCTGCTTTACCTATACCTTGAACCCCTTGGTCGGACATATGTCAACTGCTTATGTTGCCCAGGTCTCAGAAGAACTTGTCATGTGTTCTCGGTTTGATTTTAGCATTTATTCCTATGAAAGTGATCTGGCCCTTGGATTTGAATACCAGGCCAAAAACAGGGGTGACAATCCCGAGAAGACAGAGAAACTGGAAGGCCTGATCAAGGCGCGTATCGGCTTTACGGAGGTAAGTTTTATAGGGAACAGAACAAAGAAGGTCGCTGAAGGGTTATATTAGGGCCTGGCAGTCATGTGGGAGGGTCGCTACAAAAAGACCTTGTTTAGTTTGGGCTTGACCGCCGACCTGTCCAGCCGAACGAGCCCGATCCGCACCATCGGTATCGAAATGCAGTATTTTTCATGATCTCCTCCTACACTCAAATACATATGTGTACATACCTTCATCTTCTTTCTTTTTTTATGGCCTGATAAAGTAAAGCTTTGAATATCCAGATGCGGGCCTGACCGAACTATAATTTTAGTGTACGCCCGCATGCATCTGACCCTTTACTTGTCATGGTAGGTGCCAATGGCGTCTGACACCATCGTACTCTATGGAGTGAGATTGTGATAAGCTTGCAGATCTATGGTAATATTATAAGGTTCGCCAGCTTTTATAAAAGCCCCTCGTGGGCTCCCTTGCATAGTTGACAAGGAGAAAGAAAACAGGTTTTGATACGCACTTAAGCTCGAACTTTATGTATCAAACTACCCACAAGTTCATGTCACAGATACTGCGCTTATGCCTTAGAGGTGTTTTCAGGCTATCGACCGTTTAATACCGGCTTTCACAATATGGTGAAGGCTGGCAGATGATGTGCTATAGAAGTTCTTTATGAGATATATATTACCCAAGTGACACGGCGACACAACTTCGGAATGACATTTGTTAATATGGTGTACCTCCTATCGTACCCATTGCTATGCTCTAGAACCAAAATTGCCTATATCAAGCATTCTGCGCATTACGTAATTTATGGCTTTCCTGTCGATCAAACAGCTACAACTTATCTGATCTGCACAGGTACCGAACTGTCGGCTTTCCCAGAAAGTAGTTGTGGTTGAGACACAGCTATTCATGTCAATGTTTTTATGAAGTGCACGGTGCTACGAAGATTAAAATACAAAAGCACGAGAGTGCAGAGGATGTGGACTAGGATTCAAAAATCAGATTTTGATAAAATAAGTTCATGACTTGCCCTGACTAGAGCGAGTCAATGGGAAGTGTTTAAAAAAATATGAGCAAGTGGCTTAGAGACGCAAAGCAGAAAGCAGGCAAATGAGCGGGTAGATTTGGGGGGCAGAAATTGTTACTGCAGACATCGACCTCCTTCGCTTGCACTTTCTCTCTCTTCTTATCTTCTTATCCTTATATTTCGCCCACCATGTCGACGACAAATGACCAGGTTGACCAGAACATTGAAATGTGGAAGATGAAGAAGCTCATCAAGAGCTTGGAAGCCGCACGAGGGTACTATTACCAAATAAACTTTACTGTGGGTTTGACATGCTGACCTATGATATCATTGTAGCAACGGCACTTCCATGATCTCCCTCATTATTCGTACGTGAACTAAAGAATAAGCATTGCGAAAGCAAAATGCAAGAAAAAGAGAAGAGCGCTAACTGTCAATATTATGTATAGCCCCCAAGGATCAGATTTCACGAGTGGGCAAAATGTTGGCCGATGAATACGGTACTGCTTCCAACATCAAGTCCCGTGTCAACCGTCTGTCTGTCCTGTCCGCTATTACGTCTACTCAGCAGCGCCTTAAGCTTTACAACAAAGGTATATCCATGAGCATTGCATTTGTCATGCATCCATTGGCACGGTTCTGACCCGCTTCTAGTGCCTCCGAATGGCCTGGTCGTATACTGTGGTACCATCGTGACGGATGAGGGCAAGGAGAAGAAGGTCAACATTGACTTTGAGCCACATAAGCCCATCAACACGTCCTTGTATCTTTGCGACAACAAGTTCCACACCGAGGCCTTGTCCGAGCTTCTCGAGGCTGATGCCAAGTTTGGTTTCATCGTCATGGACGGTAACGGCTCGCTGTTCGGTACTTTGTCTGGCAACACTCGTGAAGTGATCCACAAACTTCAGGTCGATCTGCCCAAGAAGCACGGTCGTGGTGGTCAGTCCGCCCTGCGTTTCTCGCGTCTCCGTGATGAAAAGAGACACAACTACGTCCGCAAGATCGCCGAATTGGCTGTCTCCTTCTTCATTACCAACGACAAGGTGAACGTCGCCGGTCTCGTCCTGGCTGGTTCGGCCGACTTCAAGACCGAGCTGTCCCAGTCCGATATGTTTGACCAGCGTCTGCAGGCCAAGGTCGTCAAGGTGGTCGATGTGTCCTATGGTGGCGAGAACGGCTTCAACCAGGCCATTGAGCTCTCGGCTGAGTCGCTTTCGAACGTCAAGTTTGTCCAGGAGAAGAAGCTCATCCAATCTTACTTTGACGAAATCTCACAAGACAGCGGCAAGTACTGCTTCGGTGTCGAGGATACACTCAAGGCATTGGAGCTTGGTGCCGTCGAGCATTTGATCGTGTGGGAGAGCTTGGACCTCAACCGCTATGTGCTGCGCAACCTCGCTGGCGAGACTATCGTCTACCACCCCACCAAGGCCGAGGAGAAGGACCGTGCCTTTATGGCCGACAACAGCCCGGATGCGCCTCCCAACACCGAGATGGAAGTGGTCGAGATGAAGCCTTTGCTTGAATGGTTCGCCGAGAGCTACAAGGATTTCGGTACAACCCTCGAATTTGTCACCAACCGATCTCAGGAAGGTGCTCAGTTCGTCAAGGGCTTTGGTGGTATCGGTGGTATCCTTAGATACCGTGTCAACTTTGAACAGCTCAACTATGAGTCGGATGAGTTTTACTCGGACGATGATTTCTAAATGTGTATCTTCTGTCTGCTTTATTTTCCCCCGCAACACACACGCACACACACACATTCTGTCTCTTTCTGTCTCCCTTCCACCCCTCCCCCTTCTCGCATATACGCAATCTTGCACCCATCCTTTTTACACGCGCGGCGCACGCCGAATCTCACTTCCGCGCAGTCCAACAAGACAAGTAAAATACGTTCTAGTAGAATCCATTTCTTTGGCGTCTCAATAGCGCACCCGTAATACATGCAGTCAGGGCCCCGAAAATGGCCACAGCTAGATTAAATGCAATCCCGAATATATGTTTCTCGTCACCTGGGATCGTAAAGAGGAAAGAAGCGCCTACGCTGCCCATGTTGCCCATCATGGATACGATAGCAACAGCGACAGCACGGACAGTAGGATCGGGAAAGTTGACAGCGGCCCAGCTCATGGCCACCGGCGCCTCTGTGCCTATACCCGCTGCAATAATGAAGATGCTCGCATATGCGCCTAGATTGACATGTCTAATATGAGCTTTGTCCTCAAGGAGGTACCACTCCCTCATTTTTCCCCAATGAACATACCCCATATGAGCGCGGGGGGAAAGGCCAGGAGCAAGCAGTAGCCAAACGCGACCAGAAGTGAGCCAATGCCGACGATGAGCGCGCGCTTGTGAAATAGCTTGTCGGCGAGGACGCCGCAGACGAGCATGGCGATTGCAGCGACGACGCAAGGCGGTGCGGTGAGAAGCTGCGCCTGGAGGACAGGAAAGCCTAGGCCATGGATCAAGAAGGGCGCGAACACACTCAGGCTCGTAATATTGATTGAGGTGAGGAGATGGATCAAGGAAAACATCCAGGTCTTCCAATCCACGAGGGCTCCCCTGAGTCCTGCCTTGACAGATGTATGGGCGTTCAGGGACTGAAAGGGCGCCATGCGCGCGCGTTGTACCGCCTTCAAGTCGTTTGAGAGCCAGCGTACCTCATCCAGGTCATCAAACAAAAGCCAGTACGAGATGAGTGCGAGAAAGACCGTGGGCGCGCCCTCCATAATAAACAGATACTGCCAAGGTCGTTGATACGTGGCCGGCATCAAGCTGGCTGCATACGCGATAGGCCCCGATGCCATTCCAGAGAGGGCGCCGGTACAGATCAGGATAGAGACGCGGAACCCAAGCTCCTGGGGTTTATAGATGCGTGTGAGTAGGAACAGGATACCAGGGATGTAACCGCTTTCTGAGGCCCTAGATAGAAGCAAAATAGAAAGGTGAGGACGATTTGACCTTGTTGCCTTGCCTAAAACGCAAAAATATACCCGAGGAGCAAACGCGTGGCCAAGAGACTGCCAAAATCCTTGACAAAAGCCATACATAGGGTGATAAGACCCCAGGTGAGCATAATGAAGGAGAGCCATTTCTTGGCCCCAAAGCGCTTGAGTAAGATGTTGGCCGGGACTTGGAAAAGAATCTTATCGAATGCGCGTACGTATTAGCTCACATGGCATATGTGAACTTTCAAATGTGGAGCTTCCACTTACATAGGTAATAAAGAACGCCGAGATAGCGGTGCTGAGTTGTGGGCCTGTCAACTATATGACCATTTACTTGTGAATACGCCTGTTGGGTGAGTGTTGCTTCTATTGCATTTCCCTCACCTTTAAATCCTCCTGCAGGCCTGCTAAACTGGAGGTATATAAGATTGAATGGGTTAGTGGCTCGACAGCAGAAATGTCTGAGCAGAAACTATACCTTGCGTTACCAATGTTGGAGCGGTCCAGGAAATCCGCAAAGTAAAATACACAAAACAGAGGAAGGATATGAAGGTCGATGCGCCTGACGAGCCGCCGCTCCTGGTCCGGGTCCACCACGCAAATGCTGGTCGCAATGGTGGAACTGTCGGCGTATTCTTTTTCAGGACACTTCTGTTGTGGGTCTTCGTCTACGTCAAACTCGACCGCACTGTCTGCCCACGTGCTGCGGGCAGTATCTTCTTCGTAAGGTGGGATATGCTGTTGCATTGAGAGTGCAAGAAGACGAGAAAAGAGAACCACTGCCAAGACGGTTTATAATAGGCCCTTTTTATGCACTTGTATATTTATTTCATGATCGTAAAACTAAGGAGTAAGCGTCACCCCTTCTGCTCCTAATAATCAATAAGTGGTGGATGGCAAACTTGGCCGACCAGCCAGTTTGGCCTTGCCCAACCATTTACCCGGCGGGCGGGCCCCCCTTCTCAGTCGGTGCCTAAAAAAATATCAGGCAGTCTGTGGCCTGGGGTCGCTGAGACGAAAAAAGTAAAAAGAAAAAAAATTTTTTTCTTCGCTTAAAGTCCTCGCTTGCGGGTGGCGTAAACACACTTCTTCGTCTTTTTCTTTTACTTTCTTGTACACTTTTCTTTTTCTTTACATAAAGGATACAAAAGGCAAGTTGATGTTTGAAGAGACAAGGAAAGGGTTCTGTTTTCCTATCTTGATGAATCAGATTATTTCCGAATCTCATCAGGGTTTTCATGTGGACTCTTTGTCTTGTTTTGGAATTCCTCGTATCTGAACCACAAAAACACGTACCCTTTCCTTTGTCCTGTCTTTTCATCGCACAGTGATACTCATACAACCCTTCGGGTCATTAGGTTTCGCGCTTTTTTGGCACGCTTTTCTTTTTATTCTTTGTGCTCTTTCACAGCGGCGCGTGGTATCAGCCTCAGGCTGGTCACCCCGCGCGCGCGCCCTCAGTACATCCTTGGTAAGCCATCCCCACCATTGTCCTTTGTTTCTACTTCCTTTCTCTGTCTACCCTGATGATTTTACCCACCTTTATGCCGAAGTATAATGTGGAAAACTTTTACATGCATCACCATCTGATCCTTTTCAACCTTCATTTTTTCTTTTTAATCACATGCAATCCAAATGATATGTGCTGACCACTTGTAAAGCTAGGAGACCGAGTGGCTGAAGTGACTGTGGAGGGGTGGTCTAACTGTATATATCAAGGCAAGTGTCAAAAGCAATGGACTCGCTGGCAGTGCATGTGTCTGTGTATTGGTTTGTTATGATGAACAAATTCAGTTCTGCTTCTGCAAGAATATTGAAGACAACCAAATTACCAAACTTTCTGATTGCAAACCAATACCGTACACATGTTGTCTGCGTCCTGATTGACTGTTTCATGTGTCGCTAACCAAGTGTTCTCCTATCTAACAGGGTAAGCATCTCTTGCTTTATTTCACTTTTTTTCTTTGGATGGCTCTTTCCTCCGGTTGGATGAATGATGATACCAGTTACATCCATTCTATGATCAGTGGTCCACATCTTTTCGGCCGCCGCGCTGTCTACTGCCTTGTTTCCAGGTTCTCTGGATTCCGGAACGTGTCAGTGCACAGGAAGAAGAGGTGGGGAGACATTTGGGTTGCAGTAGCGCAATGTCATCCTCGTGGTGAGTCTGCGTTTGCTTGCCGTGTTTCTTTCTGTGGCCTCTAGGATTTAAATGTGCTCCTGAATCCTGCCTATTCCACCATTTTTATGCTTTTGTCAATTTTGACTCTCGGAAATGGGCAAGCACTGACGCTTTTTGCATTGTCTCTAGTGAGTGGGTCTTCTAGGTATTTAATTATATGACAATAAACAAGGGGATGGATTTGGATGCTTTAAGATCAAGTTTTGGTTTTGGTATTATGTTGGGGAAATGACAATGGCTTGGGCGGCTTCAATGACGGCGTTGGAAGGAGGGGCGATTTCGTTGAGGGTCGAGAGACGGCGCGTGAAGTACTCGGCGTCGCGTATCAGTCTCTCTTTCCCTTGCTCGGTGTGAATTTGTAGCCGTTCGATCTCTTGCGTGAGCTGCTTTGTGAAGGACAAGAAGACGTTGCCCATGATTTGCTAAAGGGATGTTCAGTACCGCACATGTTAGGGACGATAGGCTTACCTCCAGATCTGCATGGGGCAGGTATTTGCTCAGCACCTTGTGGAGCGTCATGGTCTCCTTGACGAGGGTCTCCATGTAGTTGTGGGCCCCGCTCTTGCCTGCTACCGAAGGCGCTTCCTCTGTACTGTCCCAGTCGATGACCTGCATCGCCTTGACATGAACAGACATGCGCTCGTTCATGATGGCAATCAGCTTGGCATGGATCTCGCCCTGGTGGTCCTTGTAGTCCTTGAGGATGCGGTCAAACTCGCCGAGTAAGACACCGTGCTTGGAGGGCATGTAGCGGCCCACGCACTCCTTCAGGGACGGGATCAGTCCGACCATGATGCCCAGTGACTGGGACGCGAGCGCGAGGTGCTTGGCCGAGATGTTCTTGAGACCGGCCGACCGCATGGCACCCGCACCGAGGATTACTTGACAGACCCGCGAATTGAACAGCTTGAGGAGCTCGACCAGCTTCTGCATGATATCGGTCGTCATGCCTTCCAGATTGAGCATGCAACGCAGATAGTCTTCAAACATCTTGATGATCAACAGCCCGCAGCCTACGACAAAGTACGGCGTGCCGTGCACCACCAAGAACTTTGTGCTCTTTTGCTCGGTCCGTGGGTCTTCTTGATCAAAGGAGGTCATGTTGCCTTCGCATATCCGGTCGACGATCTGCTGAAAGTCCGGCGGCACCTCGCTCGCCACCCACTGCTCGTTTTCAATCAGTTGCGCTTCTTGCTTGACCCGTTCCATGTGGAAATGATCGATGAATGCCTTTTGCTATCAAAACTTTGAGTCACCTCGTCTTCTGTTTCATGATGGATTTCCTCTTACCTGCGTCAGGACCGTGCCTCGCAAGCCAAAGCATGTCCGGCCACACAGCGACTCACATCGCTGGATAAAGGTACGGATCACGCTCGATAGCCGGTAGAAGTCAGTCGGGTTCAGCTGAGCGTTTTGCTCGCCTCGGAAACCAATCAGCTTGGCACAGCGTACGTGGGCCAGATCGGCCGCGGCAAACACAATATCGGCCGAGTCCTTTCGAATGGCATTTTGGCGTGGGTCATCTTTTTCCATATGTTCTTCCACAAGGGCGCAGATGGCGCGGTGGTAGAGCGCAGCACGCTGGATACCTTCCGTCAAGGCGCTGAAAACGTCAACCAACATCTTGAAAAAGGCGTCAAACGGCATCGTTCGTAGTTGTTTGGTAACCGAGTTCGGACTAGAACATGATCAGTACCGGTCATTCGCGCGTTTATGATGCACCACAGCTTACCTCGACGCGGCATTGTCGCTTGGGCTACCGGATGGATAGTACTATAATGTGTCGCAAGTGATCAATGACACAGGGATTAGGAGAGCGTGTCCTCCCTACCTTGCGTACGATTTCCTTGATGTCGGTCAAGAGCCGATCTCGATAGCCTTGCAAGGTGGAAGCAAGCATATCAGTGCGCACCAGTCCAAGTGTGCTGGACGTCAATCGCTGCTTGAGATCGTCTTCGCCGTCTGTTTGAGGTGGGTTCTCGCCTGTTTGTAGGTACTTTTGGGCTGTAGCAAAATCGAGTGTTTCAATCCGGTAGGTTAAATCGGAGAGGAGG
Organism: Syncephalastrum sp. PYS2702; assembly: GCA_023630325.1. Classification (NCBI taxonomy): domain Eukaryota; kingdom Fungi; phylum Mucoromycota; class Mucoromycetes; order Mucorales; family Syncephalastraceae; genus Syncephalastrum; species Syncephalastrum sp. PYS2702. Next base: position 15,290 of record JAMAMT010000093.1, read on the forward strand.
ATGCTCATGAAGTCGTGCTGCATCATGATGCCTACTGCCTTTTCCATCTCGTCGAGCTGCGATGCAAAGTTTGCCAAGGCTTTGATGCCCTTGAGCTGCAAGCCGTCGCGGCCCTCTTGCAACAAATGGCGTGTGGCGTCGATTAGGTCGAGTGCAGCAAAGTAGTCGCCTTGACCCAAAAGGACCTGGATCATGGGTTGAGTCTCTTTGATTTCCTTGATGAGCTGGATGGTCTCTTGGAGCTTTTGCAGGTTGCGTCGCTTGATTTGCAGTTGAATGACCTGCATGCCATCGCTGCATTCGGTGCTTTGGATGTGCTTGATCTTCTCGCGGATCGAATGGATTTGTGAGACACAGCCGAGGGTTTCTTGGTGCAATGCTTGGAGGTTGGACAGAGCCTCGAAGAAGGAGGAGGAGCGATTCTCGATCTCACGTATCAAGTGGACCTCAACGGTGTCAAGGTAATACGAGAGCTTTTCCTGCAGGATGCTGTTGGTCGACAGTGGGGGGTTAGGACCGGTGTGACCGACGATATCTGCTCCTTCGCAGACGGCGTCAAAGGTGGCTGGATCCTCGAGATGGAAGGCGGGATCGAAGAAGACAGCAGGCACGTTTTCAATCATGGGCAATTCCCGTGGTGGCGGGGGCGGGGCGATGTCGACAGTGTCAAGGGCAAGACTCTCGCTGGAAAGGATGTTCTGTGCGTATGGGTTGCGTCCACTGGTGGGACCGTCGAGGATGGTATGGAGTGAGCCGTAAGGTGAAGCCGCGGAGCCGGACAGGTCGTCTTCGTTGGATAGCTTGTTGCTACGGTAGCGTTCAAAGACAGGCTGAATGTGGGCAAGATACGTCTCAAAGTCGGACGACCTGACCTTGGCAATCGATGCTTTTGGGACAGGAGGCACTTCTGCTTTGCTTGGTTTCGCGCCCGTTTGTCGTTGTTTGGCAGGGTCATTTAGAACGCCTGTCATATAATAATCATAGCATAAAATAAATATATGTATATCATGAATACCGTTCCATCTGTCAAAACAGAAAACAAGCAATAAAAGTTACCCGAGATGGCATTGAAACCGATATCGCGCGTCGTCCACGGCAGGGAGGTCTCGCTCATGGTGCTGAAGTTGGAGTAGCCGGAGTGGCGACGCGTGTGGGCATTGTAGCCGCCACTATGCATGAAGCGGTTCAAGGGACGACCATGCGACGATGCAGACCGAATGGACGGTGGCCTGCTGGAAGAGCCGTCTTCGCGATGGAAGGAGCGTTCCCGCGCCATAACGTGGACATTGGGCCGAGGCGAAGTGGCAGACGGAGGCGAGCCAGAAGACGAAGGGGCTTTGTTCGGTGGTGAAAGATGACGGCGGGGGGATGAAGTCGAGACGGAAGAAGGAGCTGCCCAGGAGGACGAGTGGGAGTGTCTACTTTGTTGTTGAGCGGGTGGTGATTTAGGCTGCTGTCCACCTGCTGCTTCCCCTTGTGAAGGCGAAGTCGCCTGTGATCGCGACTGCATGACAGGCAAAAGAGTCGGCAATGAAAGGGGAAAGCGAACTTCAGACTCGCTTTCCCTCTTTGTCTTTTTCTCCCGCTAAATCCTCTCTCTGTGTCTCTCTCTTTCCATCCATTGCTCGTGTGACGTTGATCTTCACCGACACTTTTTATATAACGCATCCTGTGCTTGCATGGTTCCATTCTTTCTCTCTTTTTCGTGGCATGCACTTTTCATCCTTGCCTTTATTCGAATAGTCGAGGGGTGCCTGCTCTTTTTTGTGCACCTGCCTATCCCTTCTATTCCATTAATGGGCTGTGCTCATGCCTCTCCTCAGTTTCCCCATCACCCCATGGATATCATCTCTGCAAATTATGCATTGCATGTCTGTACATAAAAAGTAGCGTGGATTTATTTACATCAATCGCCTGTGGGTGCCATGGGGCAGGCTTTCGTCCGAGAGTGCGGTGGCACCAAACGTCTCGTCGACTTTGCTCGCAATGGACTCAAACTTGCCCGAGTCGATCTCATGCATGGCATCCATGTCTCGGCGGACAGCGTCCATAGCGCTTTGGTTCAGCTTGTGGCCAAAACTGTTTCTGCGCTTCCGCTGCTGCTGTGGCATCGCCTCCTTGATATCACTCGCATTGGGAGTCGACTCGCCTATTTGTTGCTCGGTATCCTGCGCCTTATTTTTGCTTTCAAGAAGGGTCGAGTGCAGCGCCTGCAATGTTTTACTCATAAACTACTTGTTCATTGTTCTTGGATATAATCAGTGCCCACGTACATGGTCAAAAGAGTCCACTGCATTGTGAACAGTGTTCTTGAGGTTCTCGTGGCGTTCCTTGTACTGCGCTTCCAGTTCTGATACATACAGTACGCTCAGTCCATTGTTTCCCTCCATCGTCTTCTCTTCTCTGAGGCAAATTGTGGTCGCATACCTGCTTCAGAAATATCCTTGCTGGGATCCATGATGAAAATATTCAATACAAGGGCTTGTCGAAATGGGCAGATAAATTTATTTTATACGGCCTCCTCTCTGCTCGAGTCATTATGAGGTCATGCACTGCAAATATTTCATCCATGCAAGGTAAAAGCGACAAATTGGGTAATCGCATGTCATATGCTATGCTGGATATTCATCAGTAATCCATCATCTCTTTCCAACACAGCTGCTGTTTCTTTTCTGCCATTGCCTTGCGTGCATTCAGCAAACTTCGGACTCACTTTCAAGCCTTTATAACGCAGCTCCGTTATGTATTTCTCTCGGCGCACGGATCATGCAAATTTTCACTATATCATTTTACATAATATGCAGCTGGCTGCTTCCCACGTGAAAGAACCAAGAAAGATCGCTATGCGCATATAACAAGCATGTTGTACTTCAGTACCATGAGCCCTCGACGTTACATTCACTCGTGGCGCGCGATGTAGAAGTAGGGAATTGTGTCCGCGACTTATAACTCAAATAGGCATTCCCCTTTTCATGTGCCCTCATTTATTGATGACACCAAACAGAAAGACGATAGATGCGGCAGACCATTCATGACTCTAGACCTTGATTTTTGTGAGAAGAGCAGTCTATGGTGATACAGCAGTCTCTATTCACATTTTCTCATGTTTCTCTGAACTTTAACACAATAATATGAATATCTGAGAGTAGATCTCTTCACCGCATCAAATTAAGTGGCTTTTTTACTTTGGGGTTCGGTCATACTCGTTATTATGTTGGGCTCGTGTATTTGGGGCACCGGCGAAGCCATGAATGCGTACGTTTTACAGACAAGCATGAATTTCTACTGGTGCAAAGAGGGCGACCCTAGAAAACAATCTCCCCAAGACGGAAAGTCCTCTTTTGGCGCTCCGGTTACCCGGCCGACCCAAGCGCAACAACGCAGAACCCCGCAAATAGAAGCTCATAAAACAGCTCTCGCCAATCTCAATCACTTTTAAGAGACGCTAAACCAAGACTCATCATGTTCACTGCAAAAAAAAAAAAAAATTTTTTTCCGTCATAGTGTAGTATGACAGGAAGCGGTATCAATCTTGATATGTATGCTACCCTGAGAGAAGCGTATACATTAAACCCATGTGTACGTCTCACGGCCCTATTTAATTGAAGGGTCAAGCTCAGCTTTGGCCAATACCATGCATTTTCCTGTAAAAAATGCTTTCTCGGGGGTGGGATATGGCGCTTGTTTGTTTCATGGCGAGAGCAAATTGAAAAATAAGTAGTGAAGTTTCCAAACAAGGGGATTGCAAGGTACTGTTATGTCGAAAATAATCACCCTTAGAAGAAACGAATATGCCATGGAGTATCGGGTAAACTGCGACCGACCGATGATCGAGACACTTTGTTGGTGCAACAGACAAAACAAAAAAATATCAAAAATAAGAATATACAAAAAGGAAATAGGCGCTAAGAGGTATGCAACAAGAGGAAGACAAAGATAATAAATAGTAGTAAGTTAAGAGTTGTCAGTGATCAAGGAGGGAACGTCGGATTCTGAGGCGCCATCCGAAGCAGAAGAAGTTGTACGGGACGTGGGCGTCCGGCGAAGACTGGCCGAGGGAGTGAAGAACGAATGGGGCTGTGTCTTGGCAGTCAGGCATTCAGGGCTGGGAAGTCGGAAAGCCATCATATCCTCGTCAAGTTCAATCCAGTGGTCTCGTTTGCTGTCCTCGCATGGTGAAGGCGGCAGGTAAACACCCGAGTCATTGATGGTCGAGAGCTTGTAAATCTCGCCCTTTTTGGTTTCCTTGAGCGCTTCTACGGGTGCCTTCTTTTGCTGGAACGAAGGCATCGAGATAAACATTTTCTTATTATTACTGTTGTTTGTTGTGGGGGTAGTATCCTGCTGTTGCGGTTGCTGTTGTTGATCATCGGCAGCGACTTTATGGCCACGTTGCCAGAATTTGCCAGCTCGGAGCAAGGACGAGGCACGATAAGGGCTGCTGCCACTGTTGTTGGTTTGATCGACAGAGGACGCTACCGCAACGGTTGTGGACATGATAGCTTCGTATGTTTATGGTTATAGAAAAAAGAAAAGAGTAGTGTAAAGAAAACTATTCGGGGGTGAGGATTTATATAAATGGCGAGATGGAAATGAAACCTTTCCATTTGGGTGGCTCGCTCGGCCGCATATGACGTAACAAATGTCCTTTTCTTCCTGCTTCTTTAAAAAATTGTCTTTTTTTTTCTTGCTGAGCAAGCGGTGAGCGCCTGTCTCATTCATTCTTTGGCTGCGACTAATATATGCGCATTGTATGGCGAACTTCCTTTTTATCTTTTGCACCATTGTGGAAAAGCTACTCCAAGAGGTCGAGGAAATAGTAACCTTACGCTGCTGAGCAATAAGGTACAGATATACACTGCAGCGGTATCGGCAAGTGATGCATACCGCGCCTTTTCCTGCATTGTTTCTTCTGATGATGATGATTGAGGCCATAGGTAGCTAAAAAGGCAGGTGATACAGAATGCAATAGCGTTCAACCGTTGATTGTGTGATGAAATGCACGACGGGCGAACAGGTGGTCACGCCAATGCTGTAATCATACTCTCACCTCTCTGGATAAGCTTCTTTCATCGACATGAAGAAAAATAGACTGTGGCTCTTACATCATGCTTTTTTCTTACTCTCTTTGCTGCTTATTGTCCTAAATTTGGGCAACCCATGGGCTTGTTCTTTTTTTAATCGTGTATATGTAGGCATATAAGCAAAAAATCCGGGGTACTATTTGCCAAGACATTTCTCTTTCTCACCGTACTGTACCACGCATGAAAATAACACCTTGAATGGCGATCGCGTGGAGTACGTTTACGTTTCTCGCAAGTGAAGTGATTATTCCTTCCCGTACTCTTTGCTATTATACTCTATCACCTTGTTTTTGTTCCATGAGGCCCTTCGTCAAAAAATCCTCTCATACGGAATCGTACGTAGCAGATGCACCATTGCGTACAAGATACTGGATTAGGTTCAGGCGCCAATACTCGTCGACTCGGCTTGGGTGCTCAGTACGTGCCGTTGCTACTATTTTTCTCCCGTGCTGTCTTCTTGGCATGTCTATCTCGAGAATAAACAGCTGTGATCCGAGATCAGTCTTTTATCTGGTGCCAAAAGAAGCGCAAATGAGTTACAGACACAGGAAGCTTAATTGTACTTATCTGCTGGCCAACATAGTTTTACAGGAAACCTAGACTTTTTGCAAGTGGAGGATTTCTTTTGAGTTGGGCGCGACGAACGAACGATTCAGGTGGGATTCGAACTCAGGAAGCAACTTCTGCAGTCTTTTCGCTCTTTACGAGAAAGTAAGAAAAAAAGAAGCGATGGGTCATTCCGATCGATCGCGCGACGAACGTCGACACCATCACCACAGACAGCACAGAGACCGATCGCCTTCGCCTTCTGCCGAACGTCATAGAGAGAGAGATCGTTCACCCACTCGTCGCCATAAAAGTGGCACCTCTCACCGTGATGATCGGGACCGTAAAAGAAGAGGCAGATCGCGTTCTCCATCAAGAAGGTGTCTCACTTCTCTCATGTCACTGTGGCACGCGCTGAACTTTACTATCTAGACACTCCAAGCGAGCGCGCTCAGTCAGCAGTGAGTCTTCCTCGGCATCGACTTCCTCATCGGAAGAAGAGGAACGCCGACGCAAGAGACACAAGCACAAGAAGGACAAGAAGAAGGTATCATTCAGACTACTCACGGGGGGGGGAGTGATGACATGGGGTCTGATCCACTCGTTATGGACTATACAGAAGAAGTCAAAGAAGAAGAGCAAGAAGAAGGTCGGCGACGAGTGGGGCAAGTACGGTATTATCCACGAAGCAGAGTAAGAAACCATACATAGTTGTATCAGCGTGTTCCTAACCGATCTCATTTCTCAAGTATTTTCACCAAAGAAGCTGTATGTATCAAATGAGAGTAAGCAGAAGGGAAGGGAATTCTGATGGCTGTCTGTATAGGAATTTCAAGCTTGGTTGACCGAACTCAAGCGCATTGACGTCGAATTACTGCCGAAACACAGACGCAAAGAATTGTTTATTGATTTTATGGATGGTATGTCTTGAGGAAAGCGCAAGCACAAAGAACGTCATGTCCTGACACGTCATTGCAGACTATAACACAGCTACTATGCCGCATGAAAAGTAAGGACACAAGGATACGGATAAGCCTCGGAACTTACCACACAGAAAAAAAGGTATTACAACTTGGGCCGTTGGGAGGCTCGCCAGGAGGCCATTCGGATGGGAGAGAAAGTACCCGAGAAAGTCAAGGGTTATAGCTACAAAGATGATGAAGAACAACTAAGGTGAGTCTGAGATAGGGCAAGTAAACACATGCGTACCTGGGCAGCTAAATGTTTCCAAGACAACACCATAGACAGAAAGCAGCCAAAGCAGCAGCTGCGGCAAGCCAGGCGAATACACCAACGATGACCAAGGATGAACTGGAGGAGCTTGCCAAGGTCAACCGCGAACGTGTCGAAGCCGACCGCCTCCGTCGCTTAGGACTGACACCACGAGAGAGCATGGGTGTGCGGTATGAGTATCAAGAGGAGTGAGGATAAATAATGCTGTAGTTTCTACCTTCCCTATGCAATTGCGGACACCAAAAAAATATTTTTTTTTCTTTGTTCTTTTTTCGCCTGTTTTGTGCCTTTCCCGCCATGAAGCAATTCGATCGCAACGATCGTAACCGTAGTCCTAGCAACAACCGCAAGTTCAACCATGGCGGCCATTTTCAAAAGCAGCCTACTGGTCGTGTGCAAAAGAACAAGCCCAAGCATCCTCACCAGCACTCGCAGCAACTCTCGCAGCAGCGGCAGAAACAGCAACAACCGCTTCGCAAGCTTCCACCGATCACGCCCAAGAAGCTCTGTTTCCAATGGCAAGCACCCAAGCACGTGGGCCCTGGCTTAACAAACGGTCAAAACACTTGCTTTCTCAATTCCGTCCTCCAATGTTTATCGTACACACCTGCCTTGGCTCAGTACTTGCTGACAGGTGATCACCAAAAAGAATGTAAGGATCTATGCATTGTTTTTGGACCGGAACACTGCTTGACAGCTTGTCGTAGGCCTGATCCGCTCAAGACAGCAAGGATTCTGTGCTCTTTGCGCGATGGAACGCCACGTGAACCGAGTGCTCACCTTTAACAGCAAACGAGGTTCAATCCTTCCTTCTTATTTCACCGGCAACCTCAAAGGTACTAGATTACCTTTTATGCACAAGAGGTGTTGTCTCATTATTGTGTGCATCTTAGCCCTCTCTCCTACTTTACGACTCTACCAGCAGGAAGACGCTCATGAGTTTCTGACCTTCCTCTTCACCGCTTTCCAGAAATCCATTCTCTTTGGCCGAGGGTAAGTAGTACGACTTCTGGATAGCCATCTTCTCATCTTTTATCTACAGCAAAGTGGAACCCAAGGTGGAAGAGTCGACATGGATCCATCAAATCTTTGGTGGCAGACTGCGATCACAACTACGCTGCCATGGCTGCAAGGCGACCTCCAACACATACCAAGCCCTCCTCGACCTCAGCGTCGATCTCCACAAAGCATCGACCATCAACGACGCACTTAGAAACTTCATTGCGGTAGATCCCATTGATGGATACAAATGCGAAAAGTGCAAAAAGACCGTGCGCGCCGGCAAGCAAATGATGATTGAAGAGCCACCCGCCGTCTTGAACCTCCATCTCAAACGGTTCACCTTTGACATGATGTCTGGCCGCATGCGCAAAGTGTCTACACGAATCCGATACCCCGAGGTGCTGGATCTGGCACCTTTTGTGAGCGGCCAAAAAGAGAAATCGCTCAAGTATCGCTTGTATGGTGTGCTTGTCCATATGGGCTCCACATGTGGCTCGGGCCATTATTATGCCTACGTCAAAAGCTCCGATAATCGGTGGTACTGCATGGATGATGAGGACGTAAGTAGCTCATGACTTATGGCAATCTTGTGTGGAGGCTCACAGATATGACTACAGGTGCGACCTGTCCCTGTCAAGCAGGTGTTGGACCAGCAGGCCTACATCCTATTCTACACCCGCGACACTCCCGTGGCAAAGGACAAGGCAGAGACTTTTGCTGCCACGAAGGTCGACGCCCAAGCTGCACCTGCGCCTGTCGCAAACGGAGATATACCCAAGCCCAAGCAGCAGGACTTGCCTTCTAACAAAGAAAACACGAGACCATCCGCCATCTCGGAAGAAAAAGGTCTTAACACCGCAAAGGCCAACGCAAAATTGTCGCAGCCCGCCACTCAAGCAGCTGAGGAAGATAGCGAGGTTTCGTCTGTGGGAAGCACCGAAAGCACCAGTGGTACCGAAACCATGTCCAGGAAGCGTAAGGCATCCGAGCAAGCTACACCTGAAATCTTCAAGGGTCGCCTGGTGGACTGGCACGAAAGCACGGTGTCCGAACCCTATGTTTCCATCCGTGGCGGCCATTCTCCTCCCACACTGTCTGCTGCCTTGAGCGACCCAATGACCTGGAAGGTACGGGACCTCGGCCGCCTCTACAACGACGATGATTCCTCTCCTCCAACCAAACGCCCATCCAAGCCTTGGCTGCAAAAGGCTCGCTGGACCGTAACACCTAATTAATTCAACTTGCTATCTATACAACCTACATCCACCGTCGCCGCATGACACTTTATACATCGCACATCCATACTCATCTATCTTTCTTCTACTCGTACATTTCTCTTTGCTTGTTTTTCCTTTCGTCAATTGTTCGTTGTCTGTATCACTACACATTCGATTTCAATATATGCATAGTTGCCATTATTCTCATCGAATGACGTATAGCTACTAATTGAGCTTCTTCAGTGTACTTATACGGCTTACCGCGCCAGGGAGAGTTGAAAATTACTCCCTTGACATGAGTGTCCCCGATATACGATCGTACTATGCAGCTTGCACGGGTGGGCAGCCGTAATGATGCTAGTCTTACACATCGTATGCATATGCACGAGTGTGTTATAGATTTATTCCCACAAGTCACCCCGAACTCGCTCCTGCATCACGGAGAAGTTGCTGTGCACGTCGCATGCTCATTGCGTGTTATTCGTGTTATTGCGCACTCCCATCTTGCAGAGGCTGTTGTAGATATCTGGCATAAGCTCTTTTTATTACTGCGTACGTCTAATGAGCGATATGTACGTACAGGCTGGAAAAATATGACCAAGAAGTTTACTTAGATGCGCGACGATGGATGTGGAGTAGGCTCTGGGGAATCCCCATTTAAATTGCGGGGTAATGTTTGTCCAGGGACCGTCCCTAATCAGGCATCTATGGAAAAAGTTCTCCGGCAGCCAGGCCCTCGCGTCCGCCCTCTTTTGCATGACATTACGCCAACGAGGACCAATAATTGGCCACAAATCACCCATTGATCACTGCTAACATCTGGGCCATTTGTCCTACATAGGCACTGGTTTGGTTGGCGACGGTTCTGGCGAGTAAAATCTTGCCCGCATCCAAAGCACCATACAAACTAATAGACATTTTAAGTTTACGGCGTCAAATAAACGAATGAAGGATAGATATGCACTTCATTGTCGCACAAGCAATTATTTTTATTCCTATCACTGACACAGTGTGAGCAGTAGCAGATGCAGTTAGATACATATATGTCACACCACTGTAAGTCATGGATACTAAGTACATTGCTTTTAACTAAGATGTATGACGGTAGAATCAAGTAAAGCTAAAGGTTTGAGATCATAAATAACTTTTATTCAAACAAAACGAGGAGCGACTTGTACACTACAATTTTGGAGATTGCATAATCACATCGTTGGATACTGGGGCTCTCGGCTGTTAGCAGGTAGAGCGCCGTATGTTACATCAAGGGCAGTGAATTAGTCGTCGCAGACAACGAAGGTGTCAGAATTTTGCGAGTTGTCCGACAAAATACCACCGCCGAGGAAACCGTTGAGCTAAAATATGTGAGTAGAGGTGTATATGCATTATTGTTTCATCACGCCATACCACGCCATGGGTGCCACCCTGATTGTTGCTGCCACCAACGTAGCAGTTATCGGCTTTGTGCCAGTGAGGAGCGGCATTCACGTTCGCGGCCAGGAAGACAGTAAGAGCGGCAAGAGCGTAGAAGAACTGCATGTTTAGACTATAGAGAAGAGTCAGGTATTGAAGGGCTTTGTGTTGATGCTGTCTTTGGTGCTCAAAATCCGTCGTCTTATATAGCTTTTCGCATTTCAGAAATGTTACGCAAAAATTGGATGGGGTCTCTTCACACACCACCTAAGAGTACTCTGATTGCAAAGCCTTTCTCCTTCTCCTCGACCCCTTGCTTTCTCTCTCTGTCGAGGCTCTCCTACTTGTACTCAGGGTATAAACAAGAAAAGTGCCGAAGAGCCTCTCTTACTAGTGCTCATAATGATTACCCATGCATAAGGACAGGTCAGATGTGCTCCTTTGTTATGAACAATTTCAGTGTATCGTATATGTTGGCGCTCGTGTTTGTGCATGTGTATGCGTATAAACCTTCTGGTTGGGCATACATCGACCATAGCTGAGCAAAAAGCAACCTCTTGTTTCCATTTTCTCCTGTGCGCAGGAACGCCAGATTACAGTGACATCAAAACAAACAAACCAAACAAATGTAAACGCAGCATCAACTACACCAACAGTGCGGCATAGAACGCCGCCGCCGCCGTTGCCACCACAGGGACAAAATTCATGCATCCTTTCTGATTTGTATCCCCGCTGATAAACAGGGTACAGACTCACGGTTTCCTCCTCATCAGAATACAAGAGAATGCAAAGTGAAGCAAAAACAAACATACAAAAACAACTACAGCGTCTGTAGTGGGAAGGTAAATAAACCACGCTGCTGCTGCAGGAACGCGCAAGGAGTATTAACGGTCTAGCCCAAATGTGACTTGTTTATTCAACGCGTAACAGATGCGCTATACGAGTGATTAGGGAGATAGTGACCACGAGAGGGTACAATATGGGTGATATTGAGTACGCTCGCTATTTACTCGATGTCGTCATAGGCATCCTCGCCGTTGTCCTCGCAGACGATGTAGCTCGAGGACTTCTGGGAGTTGTCGTTCAAGAGACCGTCGGCGAGAACGTTGTTGAGCTAGGTGAACATGCAGGGATCAGTGCATCAGAAAGTATATGTTTCTAAGAATACTTACGAGACCGCTGGTGTCACCAATGTTGCCGTTGCCATCGATGGAGTAGCAATCCTCCTCGCGGTGGTAGTGGCGGCGGGTCGCGGAGACGTTGACGGCCATGACGGCGGCGACAGCGAAGAGAATGTAGGAGTACTGCATGATTAAGACAATGGTGTTGATGATATTCCACTGACCGATCAGGCAGACCTCTTTTATACTGAGATGGCCGTTGCTAACAGAATTTCTCGTCCCCAAGTATACACATAAATCGAATTTTAATACAAGTGGCAGAAATGTGCTTGCCGCATGGTGTGGCAGCAGCTTGTGCGCGTACCACGGATAATTCACGGAAGCGGAATTTTTCCGTTTGGTAACATTCCTTACGACGACAACAGCAGCGGCGATCCGTTTCCAAGGCACATAATCATTATAGGTGTGCAATGTCCCGCAGGCACTAGCTACATATACAATGTGTATATATTTGGTAATAAGATGCACAACGGGGAATGGCATGCATATTTTTCGTACAGGCCTTGTACAGTACGTTTTACCATTGCTAGAAAAGATGGTATGAATAATAATTATTGAACTCTATTCTTAAAATGCAGCAGCTGGATAGCTGGTATGATTCTGTACATGTAAACATAGGCCGCTTCAATATGTCAGTATGCTTGTAGGCCTTGAATAGCAACGAAGCAAAGTACGCAGAGCAAACGTATGGTACAGTTTAATGAGACCAGTGGGCAAATACAAATGGATTTAGGAGATATCACGCCTTATGGTATAATAATAATATATTGGGACAACATAAAACAAGACTACTATCGCACGCGTTTTCTCTCCCTTCAATCTTGTCAGGCTACCAGTATCCATGACTGAGTTATACTAACGTATGTAGCGATCCTCCGTGCTGCTTGCCTCTCATGAAAATTCTACCCTGTTTCAGTGTACACGGCAAATTTTTTTGCTGGTTCATTGCGCAGAATGTCAATAAAACGTAAAGCTTAAAGATGCTAATCTGAACCCGGGTTAAATAGTATGCACAATCTACTCAATTTCTTCTTAAGCTACTTGTGTGTATTTAGCCAGACAACGACAATGTGTGTTCTAGAATCAGAACTAGGCAAGAAAAATAATTCTCTTTTGTCCGAAGACTTACTTGATACCTCCATAAAACGATGACAAAAGTAACAAAATAAAGCAAGTGTAGGTTTATTTCAATTCAGTTTTTCACTGGAAGATAATGTGCCAAAGCTTACTGTATATTCTATAAAGAACATAACATGGATCTCTGCCTAGCATACACTTCTTTATTGCTCATATCATGGGTATATTCAGTCTACTTATATTTTTGTGTCTGGAACGTCGGGATCACCTTCAATACTAGCGCTCTGAACGAAGTGCATCAACCCCATCATAATGAACAAGGTCGTCCGGAAGCCCGTTTCGGCATGCCGAAGCCCCCTTATTTACATCCTGAGTCTCAGATCGTTAAATGCTAATTTTTATCAACGATGATAATGTATGACTTTTGCTCCCGCTAGCTATTTGTCAACCTCTCTCAAAAGAAAAAGTACCTCACAAGGACGGATATTGAGGATGTTTTCGTTGCTATCCATTCTGACCGAAACTATTAGGGCAAGCCCTTAATTTACGGGAAACGAGCCATGAAAACTTGCCGTGTATTGTTGCGCGTTCCAAATATCGGGAGCTGTAGATACTATTGACGACTGCATTATTCTGCAAAACTACAGTGATCTGCAGGAAAATTCGAATCTTGTGGGGGGAGGAAGTGGGCAGTCCCATTTCTTGGCAACGCACATTGTCGACCTACGATGGAAGCTTGTTCTCGTGCTTTGTTCGACAGTCTCTTTCTCCACCCCAGTCGACATACGTTATGGTGACACTATCCGAATTTATGAGGTGCAACCGCTGAGCATGTACTCTATGGATTTTGAAATTATCTATCATTTGGCGCACCCATTGAAGTAGAGTTAACTTTGGGCACTTCCCCCCCCCCCCACGCACACACAAAAAGCGGTTTTGAATAGCCGGTCGGAAAGGAAATTGTTGATGTCCATGCCTTCCCTCGGTCTTCAAGCATTCAATTTGGTTTGAGCGAGTTTGTCCCGACTCACCACTTTCATTTTATTTTCCACAATACAGGCGCCATGTAGGGCCTAAAGCATCTAGCGCCGTAGTCATAGCGCTCTATCTTATCATCATTATACACCTTCTGGTTGCCGTAATCACTCGCCGTAATCAATCACTTTATGAACAAACCATATAAGATGCGATGCCTGATTGAAATTCTACATAGATATACTTTATTTGGTCTTTTGAGATATCATCATCCCCAGCACCACCGCTTATTGCAGGAATCATTTGTATGTAACAACCCTCATGAAGACATTATGGTTAATATAGTATTTTAGGAAAGCGTAAATAATTTCTAAACATAACAGAAACCCGGTTATTTCTCGTGCTTGCTCGGTCGCTGCAAGTCCAGTGCTTGGGTCAGGCCATAGAAAACCTCCCAATTCTCGATTGTCTTCTTAAAGTTTTCGGAGCCAGGGCCTTCAGCAATTTTCGAATGAGTCCGAATATTTGGAGCGACTACTCTGCATGTACATACCATTTGAATAGATGAAAACGTCAGCGAGGGAGTGTACGCCCTGATCCGCAGACACAGGCAAGTTACCGTGCCATTCAATGCCCTCTATAGAAATATATCATCTGTAAGACTTCTATGATGGCTTCTTTGAAAGACTACTTACGCCCATAGTTGCCTGCCTGGTCTTTCTTATTCGCGACGTAGACGGACTTGTCAGTTGAGGAAGCAACAGATGGTGAACGTGTTCCATCCATTCCAAGGAGGAAAGATTCAAAGTGGTCCGGACCATTGTTGGTGCCTGCGGCCAACGTGATTTGAGGGTTCTGAAGATATACAAAAATATGAGCCACAACACATTATACAGCAGTTCGCAATGCATACCCAATTATCAGGAAAACCATCACCATCATGATCAAAGTAACCGGGCCAACCCGAGGTCGCATACGTGCCTACGGATTGACGCATGGCTTTGTCGTTGCCAGCCTTCTTTACAATATAGTCGCGATCAACAGAGCCCCAAACGTCGAAGCCATGCGAATGGTCGGCGGTGACGATGATCAGCGTGTCTTCGTATTCGCCGTTGTCCTAATGAAGTGAAGTCAGAAAGGAATATCAGCACCTTCTGAGCGAGTTCGCTGCCGCACCGCTGTGCGCTGTATATTTTCTATATGTCATATATTTACCTTCAGCCACTGGACGGTCTTCTTGACAGTGACATCCAGCTCGATCAGCTCACCCCAGGCGCGCGTAAAGTCTAACGGATGGAGTTGCTTGTCAACAGAAGCAGCCTCGGACATGAGGAAAAAGCCATCGTCCCCGCCACGCTTTTGCAAGACCTCCAGGGCCTTGATTGTCATGTCAGCCAGACCAGGCTGATCCGAACCTGCACGTAAATAAAAAAGTAAGAATGAGAAAATATTGCCACAAACAAACCGTGAAAGTTCATACCAAGTTGGTCCTTGCCACTCATATCAGGGGCGGCGCCGTTGCCTTCGGTGTTGTTGACAAACAAATTGCGCTCGAACCATCTGCATGAAGATGCATGAGCAGAATATTTTCTGATTTTCGGTCGACTTACGTGTCCAAATTATCCTTGCGGAAAACACCTAACAGCTTGTCCTTCTTCTTGTACCGGTTCAGGTCCTTCTTGTTGTGTACAACCCGGTAGCCTGCCTTTTGGAACTTTTTATAGTAGTCTTCGCCGTTCAAGGCTTTTTCACCCTTGAAATACTCGGCTCCACCAGCGAGCCAGACATCCGGGAGTACTATTGAATGTTCAGATTCATGATCTATAGCTCGCCAATATGCCTTCTTGCGTTTATACCTGCATCTGTCCAGTTGCCGATACCGTGGAGGAGCTGGTCAGTGATCTCGGCAGAGAGGCCACGTTGACGAGTATGACAGTAAAAGGCAGCAGGAGTAGCGTCTTGGCCATAAGCGGTGGAGACGAGACCAATAGCTATATTGAATTAAAAACCTGCATCCACAAGCAATGTGACGTAGTTACCTTTGTTGGGCTGACGACGACGAATCAGCTCAGTGACGAGTTCGACCTTGGGATCATCCATGCCGTCAGCAGACGAATCAGCATAGACGCCCAGGGCATTGACATTCGATTTGTGACCGGTCGAGTAGGAAGAGGCACTGTTTGCACTGTCGGTGACAAGACCATCGACCGAATTTGTAATAACGTGTCCTAGCTCGTCAAAGTCTTCAAAAGAGAGCAGGTCGTGGTATTTTCCAGAAGTATGAAGGCGAGCAAGGGCACGCGCAGCGGTGATCATCTGTAGGGGAGCATAGGTAAACAAAGTAAGCGGTACGGAACATGCATAATTCGTAAACGACATACGCCAACATTAGTTCCATCCGAGATGAACAGAATCGCGTTCTTCGCTTTCTTCTTGGGCTTCTTGGGCTACAATGTACGTAAAATCAATATCATAGTCCAACTAACATAGAAAATAATACCTCGACAACTTTGTAGCGCACAGTATAAGACTGTTTGGAGCCATATTCGACCTTGACCTCATAGGTGCCGGGTCTGTCAAACTTTATCTTGCGCCAAATGCGAGAAGCAACTGTGACGTTAAGCGGCTTCGCCTCTCCATAAGTGGCCTCGATGGAATTTTTCCAGGCGAAATCCCAGTGCTCGAGCGGCGGGTTGTTGTCAAAGTAATCACTTGCTTGCTTCCACGCACCATTTTCGCGTCGCACGAGTGTCTTGAATTTTGAGATTGGCTCAGGTGGTGGTGCGGTGGTGTTGCCATCCTTGTCATAGTTGTGAAGTTCGATACGAAGGTCAAAATACGCTCCCGGCAGGAATTGCGATCTAATTATTTCAAATCAGTATGTCGTGTCAATTTTTTGCTATCACTTACACATCAGGTGGCAAGATGCATGCGTGGGGGTCTGGACAAGCACCGAGACGCGGATATTGGCCCTCTGGGTCAGGGGTCAATCGGTATCCACCGTGTCGACTAGCAGCAGCTAGAGCAACGCTGCAAAGGGTCGCAAGAGATGTAATGAAAACAGTCTTCATTACTACGTGCAGAGCAGTAGAAGAGAAGGGTCGGATCGATGTGGAAGGTTTTTATTCAGGAGATTGCATTTATATATGTACGCTGTATGCACAGATAAATATTAAGAACATCAAACTTGCTTACCGGGTAATCTGATAGAAAATAAAGTGAGACTTTCGACGTCGTCCATTGCTCTGCGCACGTTGCCATCCAAAACTGTTCTCTACAATCGACAGAATGCTTCCTGGTATTCTGTTACCTACAATGATCAATCTTTTGCACTTTGTGCGATGCTTGCTTTCTCTTATTGCTCGGATTACTTTCATTCCTTCATCAAACATATGTATTTTCCTACTTGTCTGATACTCGAATGTCCAAGCTAAACTTATAGAGCGCTCTGCTAACGTTTATTATGTGTTATCAGATCCGCAAGTGCCTACATGTTTCCGTTGTGCAAGTTACCAGGTGTTCGCAAATCCTGACGAAGGCACACAGACTCGAGATCTGAAAACTCCGCATCCAATGTTGACCAGTGGCATTTCAGAAATGATACACATGGGATCCACACATTTTACAACGGCGTGCTACTCGAGCACCGTTCTTCCGGATTCTCCGCGCTCTTTTGTAAATTATACAAAGGCAGATCGTCAGTAAAGCGGCTTTTAGGTGTCATGTTATATCTGCGGTAACCCCCAAATTTGTCACTGAGCGCGTGTTTAGTGATATCCATAATAGAATAAAATATCCTTCAGTAGTATATGGTAAAAGATATGGACGCCTAGATAGTGTCGAGCTAAGCCTATACAATGACCGTTATATCAAGTAATGTGTATTTTTGGGGAGAGCTATGTAAATCATTCCTTCCGGATAATGGGTTTAACGTCTTTCAATACGGACACGGCCAGCAGGGATCTTCATCGCGTCATCGGTAGAAAAGTAGGGCGGGTCGATGGGAGAAAGCTTATAACTGCGCAGCAGCACGGAGATGAGAACCTTGGCTTCTTGAACAGCAAAGAAGCGCCCAGGGCAGGCATGCTTGCCAAGGCCAAACAATAAAAAGTCTTCGCTGATCTTGGTGGCTTGCTTGTCCTGTTTAACGAATCGGTAGGGATCAAAGCCAAAATAGTTTTGGCTAGTAGACTGGGGGAGGTTGTTGCTATGATGGTTGCCCCAAATATTGATGATGGCCTTCTCGCCAGGCTTTATGATGGCACCGTTGCTCAACACAAAGTCTTTCTTGCCCTCGTAAGTATGCGATAGTCCGAGGTAATCATTGCGGATACGGAAGGATTCGCGACACACGCTGTCCAGCTTTTCAAACTGCTTGATCATCTGGCGAGTCATAACGCGCGCGGACGAGTCCTTGGGAAGACCATGTTCTGCCAGCACAGCATCTTGTTCTGCCACGAGCTCCTCCATGAGCTCGGGGTGTTGCAAAAGACGGTACAAAACGACGGTCGAGTTCTCGCTAGTAGTGTGTAAGGCAGCAAATATGAGAGCCGTGAGCGTATCAATGACATAGTCATAAATCGTCGACTTGGTTTTGGCGTTGGGGTAGCGCTCAATAATGTCCTGGAGGAGATCGTCTGGGCGTTGAAAAGCGCTGCCTTGGGATTTCTGACGGGCAAGGCGGTCGTCAATGGAAGGCTTCACCGCAGAACGCAGCTGGCTACGATGTTTCTTAACGACGGGCGAGGTCTTGCCGATGTACCACATGCGAAGCGAATTCAAACGCGGAAAAGGCTCCAGCCATGGCTTGGGGTTAATTTGGGACCCGACCTCGATCACCATATTCTTGAAGCTGTCAATCAGCTGGCTGTTTTTGGCCAGCTCCGGACCGACAAAGACCGTGGCGCTCGCTCTAGCGACCATGTGCTGCACAAGGATATACATGTGCATCAAGTCTTGGCTACCCTTAGTATCCACCTCGGTCAGGATCTCTTTTGAAGCTTCCTCCAGTTGCTCATTAACACGCTCAGTATACATGTCTAGCCGCGGGTTCAGGCAGCGCTTCACGAGGTCGGCAATACCATGGCCTTCGTCGTTCGCGCAGTTGCACAGCTTGGACATATCAAAGCGCTATATAACCACAGTAAGGAAAAACATGTCAGATAATATGATCAGGCCGATGAATCTGAGTTGGATAATAACTTACGTCCTTCACTGCTGTGATAAAGTTAAAATCGTCGTTCAGAAAAATCTCGCGCACATATGAGTCGCTGACAACGGTCATCATCTAGTACGCCCCAATGTTATGTAAGCATACGTCTCACGAGGCTTTCCCTCCTGGTTTACCTCTCCAAAGAGATAGGCGCGGTACACCGGGCCGTACAACTTGGCATATTTCTCAATGAAGGCGCGTGGGTTGGCACGGTATTCTTCTGTTGAGCCTTTGAGGGGTAACGTATATGGGACGGTGGGGATATCATCCTATAAGCAAAGGGGAGTTTGCACTGAGTTAGCATTATCTGCATAAGGAACGAAGGAGTTTGATAAAATGAGTCCGGGGTCGGGCAACCCTTTCTCTTCAATGGATCCGCCTGCCTTCCCAACACTAACCTTTCTGCGACCGGTATACACAGTGCGCGTCAACGAGTAGGCGGAAATCAGCGCCACGGCAGCCGTAATGCCATAGATACCTTCGCGCGATGTCAAGAAGTCCCGGATTTTGTCTTGCTTTTGGAGAAGTGCGTTCATGGTTTGTATGCGTATTAAAATTATTTGTGATATTTATGATAAAACCGGTGTCGTTTTAAAAATTCAGAAATCGGTCAAGATATTTCCGCGCGGGGGTGGTCATCTGCTCACGGCCCGATTCGGGCCGTCAATATTCAGCCTTTGATCCGTCAATGGATAATGAAGTTAAATAGAGAATGCCTCGGATCCCGCGTGGAGATCATTTTCTGTTCACAATATTCACATCCAACTGCTTTCCCGTTGTTTCTGCATAGAAACTGCACGTACATTTTGAGCATACGAAAGAGACACATCTGCACCTAGTTCGTGTCTTGATAAATAGGACGAATCTGCGATTCTACCTCCGTCACGACATTGGACATACGAGGCAATGGGTACACATTGTAGCGCAAAGCCGCGGGATCACGGACACGGACTGGAGTGAGAGAATGAGCCAGTGAATGCGGGTATGTATTACTATCACTCATTTTTCACAGTGATTTCTTCAGGCATGTATGGATGGGTTAAAGTGCTATGTAGTTCGTCCAGTCAACGCGAATCTTTTTTTATTATTTGTACAGACATAAGATGGGACGTGTCGCAATTGGATATTTGCAGTGTGGTATAGTGGTATACATAGAAAATGGAAACGAGCAGTGAGCGGCTGTATTACCTCTTCATCTCCTCTTCCCCACGTTAAGCCGCGTACTTTCCATATTCTTTTTCCATATCGCTTGGCGGCGGACGCAATTGGATCACGCGCCCATCGGGGCTGAGTTCCACGCCAAGCATGGAAAGAAGCTGGACGTCTTTTACGCTGGACTTTGAACGCTGGGGCCGTAAATTGCTGAATTCGATAATGTTTTTGCCGGAAGGTGGCATGTTGGCCATTTCTGCAGCGGGCGGTGGCGCAGGTGGTGGTACGGCGTCGACAGGCGCAGGTGGTGGTGCGACGTGCGGGGGTACTATGATGAAAGATGTGCCTGCAAAGGAAGCAAAAACAAGCATCCAGTGGATCTGTGTTTCGCATTAGTTTTTTGTCTTTACCGCTTCTGCTTTTGACAAGCGATACTTGCATAGATAATATACATGGCGAAAACACATATGAGTGACCATTTGACTTGATCGTTGAAGAGGCGGTCGCAGTTATAGTAATCCTGGTCGGAAGCCACGCTGGTGCCATTCCCGAGGGCGTCCTGGA
This sequence comes from Syncephalastrum sp. PYS2702, assembly GCA_023630325.1. NCBI lineage: Eukaryota > Fungi > Mucoromycota > Mucoromycetes > Mucorales > Syncephalastraceae > Syncephalastrum > Syncephalastrum sp. PYS2702. Next base: position 35,943 of record JAMAMT010000093.1, read on the forward strand.
CCGACGTCCGCACGTCGTTGATGCACCAGTTACGAAAGGCGCCCGGGTTGACGATAAATATAATGAAATTGACGAGCACATCGATAAGAACTATAGCAGCTGTGACACCAATGGCATGGACCATCGACCGTACGCGTGGAAAGGACTGTGATATATAGATGAGCAGCCGTCCAATCACAATATTTTTACTCCTCAACTTACCGGCATAACTTCAACGACAATAAATCCAGCCACGCTGACCACGCCAAAGATGAGATTCACAACACCGAAGACGATAAGCGGAACCTCGTGCAGATATGAGAAAAAGGCTACAACGAGTTGATGTGAGTTGGTTCTTCTCGTTTCGCATTGTGTGCGTTATACGTACGGCTCCTGTTCATGAAAGAGAGAACAGCAAAGTAAAAGCTGAAGCCCTGATAGATAAATGGACGATTGAGCGCTCAAAGATCCTTAAACTCTTGCTCTCGTTTGTGTTGATCTACTTACTGCCCAGACCAAACAAGCTACGCCACTACCATGGTGATTATTAAAGCAGCCGCAGCATTTAAGCGGCATCACTCGCGTCCAGTAGTAGCGAGTAGCGAAATCCTCAAAAGGTCCCAACATAGCTTCATAGAGGGAGGATGAAGGGGTGGCAAGATATGAATAGAGAAGAAAAGCAAGACGAAAAGGGGATCCAAACAAAGTGTGGATTGGCTGGCATAGCGCTGCAGGGATTTGTCTTTCTTGGGAATGATTGAAAACAATGGCAATACCAAAAATAGAAGGTCAGAGTTGCAAGGCAACTGCAAAATATCCTGAATCTACTCTTGTTTCTTTTCCCTTCTGTATCTCTTCTTCCTTCTCATGATGCTTGAGCCAGTGGAGTACAATTCGTCAATGAGAGGAATTCTCCAAAAGAATGTAAAAGTCTGGTAACTTGTATGGCTCGCATCTATTTCCCCCAATCCAAGAAGCGCACATAGATCACGCAGAGTAAGGTTTTCATCAGGGGAAGTATATTTTGATATGCTACGTATGTATAGTGAAGGATGCAAAGTCTCGATACCGTTATTTCTTTCCATGCGTGTTTTGGACATGCTGCCGAATGGCCGCCAGCGGGTTCTGCTTGAACGCTTGTAACTGCATCACCTTTTGGAAGCGTACGATTTCCTGCAGCCTAAATAACTTCGCCATCAATTTCCATATATCTCAATGAAGCGTTGACCTGGCTTACTCTTGCTTCCTCCGGGATTTGTTATTGGTAGGCGTGCCTTTTATGGATGTATTAGGCTTCGGCTGATCTCGCGTGTTGTCTTCCTCGGGCACAATGTTGTTCAAGAGATCGTTGAATTCACTCAGATCGGCGCGCAAGTGGCCTTTCTTAGTCTTCTTTTGGGTTTTATAGGTTGTGCTGAGCTCTATTCAAATATGAGTGCTTGTGTTTAGAATAAGGCAAATGCTTTACTTTGCATAAAAGCCTCGTGGCGTTCCTTGCGTTTTTGATCTTTGGATTGTGTTGTCTATGGAAAACTTTAATGACAATGAAGACAGAAGGACTGAGGTGCATACAGGAATGCCATTGTCGGCAGGTTTATTAGATGCGAATGACTTGCGAGCAGATCTGCGCTCCTTGGCTCTGTCGATCTTTGGCATGGAAGAGGGTAAATGAAGAGTGTGTGTGACTGCATCGTACAATTCGGCCTCTTAAGATTTATCATGCGGCGCGCAGACGGGTCTTGCTGCGGGTTCGATTTTCTCTTCCTTTCTCTCCACGTTTCTTTGCACACAGCGCAACACAACCAGAACACAGCACAGCACAGCACAGCACTACACTGCACTACACAACACTACACAATGTCATACGGTGCTCCACAGCAGCAGCAATATCCTGTTCCTCCTCCAGCCTACGAGGAGGATGCTCACCAGCCTCTTTTTGGAGACCATGAAGCAGGCGACGACATGTACAAGGAAACCATCGCAAATAGTCCTATAGAGATCCGCATGCGTATGTTGCACTTCCCTTCTCTTACATACACAAGGCTCACTCTACTTCTTACAGAATTTGTACGCAAGGTGTACTCCATTCTGACTGCACAAGTGCTCAGCACTGCTGTGCTCTCGGCAGTGTACATGTATAACCAGAACGCCAAGCAGTGGGTCCAAACCAAGTAAGAAATCGAATGTTCTACATCCACTTTTCATATCATGACAGAATCATAACCGCTATTTCTCTAGTCCTTGGATGCTGTACATTTCCATGTTTGCCTCACTAGGTGTCCTCTTTGCATTGATGTGGAAGGCACGCTCCACTCCGCTCAACTACGGTCTCCTCGCCGTCTTCACCTTGCTGGAGGGTCACCTTGTTGGCACAGTCGGTAAGCAAACGTCAATTGACTCATAGACAAGGTGTTGATGCCATTTTCTTTTACAAAAGTGACATTCTATGATCAAGAGATTGTATTGCAAGCATTGGTTATCACGTTTGGCGTCTTCTTTGCCTTGACCTTGTTTACTCTGCAGTCGAAATGGGACTTTAGCGGCATGGCACCATTGTAAGTAGCAAATTGTATCTGACACAGCCGTGCTTATTCATTTTTTCTAGCCTCTTTGGTGGTCTCATGATCCTCGTCTTGGTCTCAGTTGTTCAAATCTTCATCCCATTTTCCGAGGGTATTCAACTCGCCCTGGCTGTCGCCGGTGTCGTGATCTTCTCTGGCTATATTATCTTTGACACCTACCTCATCTTCAACCGCTACTCACCTGAGGATTATATAATGGCCTCGGTCAGTCTTTACATGGATATCATTAACCTCTTCTTGCGTATCCTTCAGATCCTGTCTGCCATGCAGCGCGACTAAGGTTCCCCACTCGAATCACCCTTAGCGATATCAAACAAATTAATCAAAGGAAACCTCTTTTAATTTCAATGTAATGTCCGTTGCTATTATGTGTCACTGTTGGCATCAATAAAGTGGCCTGCAGAGCGCTGTTCATTTTTGACCTTTTGTCACATATGTCATGTGCTTGGCTGATCTTTTGTGTCGTTGTTGTGAGTGCTTATTATAATCGGGGCGGCCGCAGAAGAAGCACCTGACTTCTTCCCGGTATATAAATATGCTTAGAATACAAGGCTGGGTAAGGTAGGAAGTAATTGAAACAATCATATATACAGTTACTTAACGCTGTTGCATCGCCACGCATTCATGCGGTGATAGAGTCTTCATATAAAATAAACAATACTGCATTCATGCTGTTGGGCATGATAGGGCACAGGTTAGCCAGCTAAGGTTTAGCATGTTGATATTTGCGGAATAACAATGCCTATGTGACTCCCCTGTTTCTACTGTATGTACTGTATTATTTCATCATTCTACGGATGCAAACGACTTACGCAAGACTCTAAGACTTCTATCGGCATATATATATTGAATACATTTATTCACCACCTCGCTTTATTTCCAATTAGGAGCATCAAGAGGAGAGAGACTACAATCGTTCCAGTTGTAATGTTCTATTCGAGACATATGGTGGGTTCGGACTATATTTTCTGTAATCATTTTTCATATATTCAGCAGATATTGAGTGCGTGTCTGTTTCGTGGTGCGTGAAACGATAGAGAGGAACTCAGCAGGCAAAAGAGCAGCAATCCCGCATGGGGGACCCTACGGCATTTATCGCAGTCGTCCCAAGGTGTAGCAAGCACATAAAACAAAATAATAATTCAGTCACGTGTCCAGCGCAAGGCCTCACCACTCATTTAAAAGCAAACCAAATCAAGGAAGTTTTGCTCTGGGACCAAAGACGTAAAGATATTAATACACCTTTTCAGGCTACATGGATATACAATGGATACCTTTCTGCTCTTGAAAGACTTGACCTCAGCTATGTAATCCGGGACGTTGCCCAGTTGAACACAGAGGTATATTTTGCTCACACGCTGCACAACACTGTGTCTACCTTTTCATGCCCATTTTTTTTTTTTGCAGGATGCTGCGCGCTTCAACAGATTTTTCTGCAGAGCGCTTTTTGATTGAGTAGCTCCTGAAATCCTATGCTCCGCTTAATATATCCTGTCGTATATCTGATAGTATAAAACAAGCACCAACGAGCTCGGGTGGCCACCATCCGTCAATTTGCGTGGGGTCCTTGTCGAAATGCTCTTTGTAATTTTGTACAACAAGGTGGAAAGGTGACGGTAGAAAAGTATGTTTACACGTAAGGTAGCTTTTGCCTTTATGAGCACTATACAGCAGACAAAATGTCGTACATGCCGTGCATTAGAATAGATAGACTCCCATGCCAAAAGAACGCATGGATCAGGCGGGGCCAAGCGGGGTAGGGTTTCCCGGTTTGACAGCTTCAAGCCAAGCTCAGAAATCAGAAAATTTACGGAAAAACAAAGTGCCAACAAGATGTGGAAGCATAAAAGGCTGACATAAAGGAAGGAACAAGTATGTTTAAAAAGCAAAAGAAACGACGGTGTGAGAAGTAAAACTTACAAGAAACGTCAGGTGATTTAAATTGGAGGGGAAAGAAAGGGTAAATGTGGGGTGTCCCTGGGAATTCACCTTACGAAAGCTGTTCGGTAAATCTTTTGACAGTGAGAGATTGTGCTTACACAACCAACCCCAGAGGATTAAATAGTCTTCCGGATCCGGCAAATAGCGGGCTTTGTACCCCTTTCTTTCTCTCTTACTTTCCCCCACTCTTTCTAAAATGTCCAAGACGTACACCCGTCAAGAGGTTGGCCGCCATGCTGTCGAGGGCGACATGTGGATCATTATCGATAACGACGTGTATGATATGAGCACCTTTATTGATATGCATCCCGGTGGTGCCTTCCCCATCCTTGAGTTCGCTGGCAAGGACGCCACGGATGCCTTTTACGGTATGCATCGTCAGGAAGTTCTTCTCAAGTACAAGCGCTACAAGATCGGTACTATCGAGGGCGAAAAGGCTCAGATTACGATCCGTCAACCCGGTGACCTCTCCAAGGTGCCCTATGCCGAGATGAGCGTCTTTCAGGGTTACAAGTCGCCATACTTCAAGTACGTACTAGAGGATCGTCTATGGTCATGAAATGTATCTGTACTGACATGCCTTGACAGCGAGTCGCACTACAAATTCCAGGCTGCTGCTCGTAAATTCATCGAAGAGATGACTGCCGAAGCTCAGGCGATCGATGATGCCGGTGAGCGTCCCTCGGACGAATTTGTCCAAAAACTCGGCAAGAGTGGTCTGCTCGGTGCCAATATCGGCCCTGGCCCCTGGTTGAAGGGCGTCGTCCTGCCCAGTGGTCTGCGTGGCGAGGATTATGACTACTTCCAGTAAGTTGCTCAGGAAAGAGGAGCACTCAGCGCGGAGAACTTGCGTATTGATCTTGCCGATAGCGAAATGATCCTTCACGCGGAATTCGCTCGCTGGGGCACGCCCGGTCTAGGCGGTGGTGTCCTGGGTGGCATGAGCATCTCGCTCCCCGCTGTCCTTCAATTCAGCAAGCCCCAGGTCCGCGACCGGGTTTGCCCTGACGTTCTGGTTGGCAAGAAGCGCATGGCGCTTGCCATCACTGAGCCCTACACTGGCTCGGATGTGGCCAACATCAAGACTACGGCTAAGCGCACCAAAGACGGCTGGATCGTCAATGGCGTCAAGAAGTGGATTACCGCTGGTCGTTGGGCCGATTACTTTGCCACCGCTGTGCGCACCGAGAAGGGCATTTCCATGTTGCTGATCGAACGTCAGGAGGGTGTTGAAACAAAGGCAATTAAGACTGCCTACTCTGCCAGTGCTGGCACGGCTTACATCACCTTTGAGAATGTCTTTGTGCCTTTCGAGAACCTCTTGGGTGTCGAGGACCAGGGTTTCAAGGTGGTTCTGTCCAACTTTAACCATGAGCGTCTTATGATTTGCGAGGGAGGTGTCGCCGCTGCCCGTCTGATCACTGAGGAATGCTTCAAGTGGGCCACCCAGCGCAAGGTCTTTGGCAAGCGTTTGATTGATCAGCCTGTCATCCGTAACAAGCTGGCGAAGATGGTATGTCGTCTCTCTTTATGGTTCCTGGTTGGATACTCATCCGCTATTTGCCTAGATTTCTGGTGTTGAAAGCGTACAAAACTGGCTCGACAACATAACCTATCAGTTCTCCAACATGACCTATGCCGAGCAAGCTTCTAAGCTCGCCGGTCCCATTGCTCTCTTGAAATATCAGATCACAGTATGTGTCTCCATTTGAAAGTCGCGGATACACAGACACTCACCATTTCTTATCTTTAGCGTGTCGAGCATGACGTTTCCGATGACGCTTGCCAAATCTTTGGTGGTCGTGCCCTGACCAAGGTAAGGGAACACAAATGGCCGAAAATCAGGTGCTTAACACATCTACATAGACCGGTATGGGCAAGTACATCGAGTGCTTCCAGCGCACGTACAAGTTTAACGCCATCTTGGGGTAAGCCTTACCTAACAGATGAAGTGCATAATGACTCAACTTTTGATTTTCCTACAGTGGCTCTGAGGAGATTATGGCCGATCTTGGTGTCCGTCAGGCCATGAAGAAGTACCCTCTCGATGCCCGCTTGTAAAATAGAAAAAGCAACACACACACATAAAAAAAAAAAAAAAAAAAAAAAGAGCCGCTTAAGGCGTTTAACGTATGAGATACCTGAACAGTCATTTTCATCTTCCCTTGACTTAACTTTCTGCTTTTATATAAGACGAGAACATTTATGCTTTATCAACTCTTCATAAATGGCCCAGTTATTTATATGTGATTGACCCATGCTGGAAATAGTGAAAGCGGTCCTGAATTTATGTATTCTTGCAGGACACGGCTGTCAAAGCCACGTCTCGTCTACTTCTTTATTTGACATGTGGAGGTGTCAAGCGCGAGGTTTGTCGCTGACCCGCCATTCGTTCTCTGCAGCTGCTCGACCGCAAGGCATTCTCTCATGCCGGTCTGCTTCGACTGTTCCGAATGCACCGCAAAAGAAGCATCCTCTCGACTTTGCTGCGATCGAACAAAAGTGGAAGGCACGATGGAAGGCATCGCCCCCTCTTGCTCCCCATGCCAACAACAGCAACGCACAAAACTTTTACGTCCTCTCCATGTTTCCCTACCCGAGCGGCATGCTTCATATGGGCCATGTGCGCGTCTACACCATCAGTGACACTGTACAGCGATTCAGACGCATGTGCGGCTACAACGTAAATACAACACTATACGAGAAAAGAAAGAGAGGACAGAACCTAACGTGTGTTCCGGCAGGTCCTTCATCCTATGGGCTGGGACGCTTTTGGACTCCCAGCCGAGAACGCAGCCATTGAACGTGGTATTCATCCTGCCGACTGGACAGTCAAGAATATCGAGATCATGAAAGGGCAGATGGATATGGTTGCCCTTGATTTTGATTGGAGCAGAGTAAGCTATCCTGTTCTTCTTATTCATGATTCGAAATAACCTTCTTTTTCTCTGCAGGAAGTCGCCACGTGCGATCCCTCCTATTATCGATGGACCCAATATCTCTTCTTGGAAATCTACAAGGCGGGTCTTGCCTATCAAAAGGAAGCTGTTGTCAACTGGGATCCCGTAGATCAGACGGTGCTCGCCAATGAGCAGGTAACGGGTCGTCTACCCTTCATTTATCCATAATGACTTACATCGCTCTAGGTGGATCCGGAAGGTCGGTCATGGCGGTCGGGTGCCGTCGTCGAAAAGAAAAAGTTGAAGCAATGGTTCTTCAAGGTGACAGAGTTCTCTGAGGTAATCATACACTTATGGTACTGTGTCACCGACGGATACTCATCCAGACTTGCAGGACCTTCTCAAAGACATCGACCGCTTGGAACATTGGCCGGAGCGTGTCAAGCAGATGCAACGGCACTGGATTGGCAAGTCCAAGGGCGCAGAATTTGAGTTCAAATGGGTAAGTTCACGTCAAAAAGAATAGAAGAAAAGCGCTCTGAATGTCCCGTGTTAGGCAAAGGACAGTTCGATGGCACCTCTCCAGGTCTTTACGAGCCGACCCGATACCCTTTTCGGTGTACAGTATCTCGTCGTGTCTCCCGAGCACGAGCTGGTGAACCGCGACACGCTGCCTGCTGAACACGCCGACCGTGTGCTGACCTTTGTCAGAGATCTTGAGAAGGCGCGCAATCTTGAAAACGCGGAGGAGAGTAAAGAAGGTGAGTGAAGCATGGTACAGTCGTCGCATATGTCTAAACGGGGTGGATTAGGCATTTTCACCGGCCTCCACGTCCTTCATCCCTTTACCCAGGAAAAGGTACCCGTCTATGTTGCACCGTACGTCGTTTCCGACTACGGCACAGGGGCGGTCATGGGCGTTCCTGCGCATGACAAGCGCGACTTTGAGTTCTTTCACGTCAACAAGGTCGCAGACGAGCTCAAATTTGTGGTCGAGCCTAGCATCAAAGAAGTGGACGCGCAGCCGGATCACAGCACGCCCTTCACGGCACAAGGTGTCCTCACGGCTTTATCTGGACCCTATGCAGGCATGAAGTCCAAACAAGCTGGCAAGGCGATCTTGAAGGATGCATTGGAAGCTGGCTTTGGCAGATCTGTGACTAAGGTAAAGCTTGCATGATAGGCATGCACAAGGAACTCACCGTGGACTGTAGTATCGTCTCAGAGATTGGCTTTTGTCGCGCCAGCGTTACTGGGGTGCCCCTATTCCTATTGTGCACTGTCCCACTTGTAATGTAAGCATGGATCTTTTTGAGTGCGTCACCCGCGTATTAATGCTTATTCCAGGTCGTGCCGGTGCCGCAAGACCAGCTGCCAGTCCATCTTCCCTTGGATGTAGAACTGACGGGTAAAGGCGGCTCTCCATTGGCGCGCGCCGAGGATTGGGTCAACTGCAAATGCCCCAAGTAGGTATATTGGACACGCAAGACACACAGTCTAAACTTTCTTGTGCAGGTGCAACGGCCCTGCTAAACGCGAAACGGACACCATGGACACGTTCGTTGACTCTTCCTGGTACTTTATGCGATATACCGATCCGCACAACACCTCTCTGTACGTCTGATATGATTCTTGACTTGGAGCTTGGACTGATCCTTCTACCCTAGCCCATTCAGCCCCGAGAAGGCATCTGATCGCCTGCCTGTGGACATCTACATTGGTGGTGTAGAGCATGCCATCCTCCACCTTCTCTATTCACGCTTCTTTTCCAAGTTCCTTCTTCGGCAGGGCGCCTACTCCGAAAGCCCTGATATCAAACCTGGCAATGGTGAACCATTCAACATGCTTTTGACTCAAGTAAAGTAACAGAGCGATCGAAGAAAGGTCTTTTTCTAATCAGTGAGGGTGTAGGGCATGGTGCACGGCCAAACATTCAAAGATCCACAAACTCAGCGTTTCCTCAAGCCTGAGGAAGTCGATACATCAAGTGAGTTAAAAGCGCTTCGTTTTATATAACGTTGCTTACCTCTGCTCAGACCCTGCACAGCCGGTGATAATTGCCACGGGTGAGACGCCGCTGATCTCTTTTGAAAAGATGTCCAAGAGCAAATACAATGGTGTTGATCCACAGGTGTGTATTTTTTCCTCTCTCTCTTTCTCTCTCTGTCTCAGGACTCACGAACAAATAATAGGCGGTGGTCGAGGCCCATGGCGTGGATCCCGTACGCTTGCACATGCTTTACAAGGCACCGCCCTCCGAAGTTCTCGAATGGGACGACACGAGTATTGTCGGCATGCAGCGCTGGCTCGCCAAGGTCCACAAACTCGCCAGTGCCGTCACGCCAAGCAGCGACGCCGTGCTGCCTCCGCTGGAGAAGATGACCAAGACCGAACGTGATGTGTATCGCGAGGCGAATGTAACCATCAAGCAAGTGACCGAAGCCATGTCAACGACTTACAGCTTCAACACGGCTATCGCGGACCTGATCAAGCTGTCCAACTTTGTGAGTGCCTCGGGTTTGGAGCCCTCTTCCCCGGTGTATCGCCATGCGGTAGGTTCACTGGTGACCATGATGTCGCCCGTTGCACCCATCGTGGGCGAGGAGTGCTGGGAGGTCTTCTCGGGCTCCAAGCAAAGCGTGTTCCAGCAGGCCTGGCCGACGTGGGAGGAAAAGGCGCTCGAGAAGGACACAGTGACGTGTGTCATTCAGGTAAATACAAAGGGTGATAGGGTGCGGCTTGGATCTGACGTATTGTTTCCAGGTGAATGGCAAGACCAAGTTCAGCTTGGACGTGCCTGTGACGCTGCTCAAGGAGGAGAAGACGATCGAAACGCTGGCACGCGAGTCGCCGCAGGGCCAGAAGTGGTTCGGCGACAAGGCGGTGCGACGCGTTATCATTGCCAAGAAGGGCGAGCTCATTAACTTTGTATTGTAACATAGATCGCCATAGAGTACATAATAAATAGGAATAAGGGAATTCATGTGTGATTCGTATTTAAAGTTTGGTATTATGTAGCGTAAAATCATGCCCAGCAATGCTGGTCGCCTTTCATATCAATAAGAAAATTAGAGGATTCGGTTCCCACGAACGATTGGCGTAGTAACATATGCTGTACCTGACGTAGAAAAGAGCACGAGAAGCTGCTAAGCTCGTCCCTGTTCTTGGCCCTGGACCCAAGACAATAACACAAGACAAAGGACTCCGCCACATGCTGCGAGGGAGTCCGTGCTGATTCTCCAGGAAAGTGGTTAAAAAGCCAGATTGACCCAAGACGTCCCTTTCATTATTATTCCTTCCAAGAAAATGTCCGCGCTCGCCAAGCAACGTGCAGTAGGGAATCTGGAGAAATACCAACTCTCGAAGCAATTGACCAAATCGTATGGTACGGTCAACGTAACGTGTCTCCTGCAGCATGCAGACCGACCCGATGGTTTGGATACGGCCCCCGATGCATTGAAGAGCTACTACGTCGAGCAATTCAAAACTGCCCTGGAAGGCGTTGTCTCTGACCATCCTGCCATGCGTGTGGCCGTATCCGAACCAGCGCAAGCGACGGCCCACTTTGTGCCAGTGACAGTCGACCTGAACCGGGTGGTCCGGATGAAAATAGCCGAATTCTGGGATGCACAAGTGCAGGCGTCTCTTATCGCCGAGGAATGCAAAGAAGAGTTTGATCTTGACGATGCGACCCTCCCGCTGTGGCGGCTCACGGTCCATGCCCACCCGAGTCGGGCTGGGGAATGCCTTGTCACCTTTTCTGTTCAGCATGTGATCGGGGACGGTACCAGCTTGAAGGTCTTTTGGCAAGACTTCCTCAAGAAATTGAATGGAGAAGCATGTCAGGGCACGGGTCAAGACGGGATGCCACCGGCATTTGAGAAGCGCAATGGACCCAAGATGAGTGTGCTCGATACGGCGAGTTTAATCGGTCAAGTGATCGGCAAGAAGTTACTGCCTGCAAGCTGGCAGGGACCGCCCACCTGGGCTGGCGACGCGTGTGCCACCGGGGCAAGCCACGATACAGAAGCCAGAGTGGTAAAGCTGGAAACGGAGACATGGGCAAAGGTGTGCAGGCGGGCCAAGGAGCACGGTGTGACACCGCATGCGCCACTTATGACCAGCCTCTTGAAGGCATGGGCAGAGGTATACGGAAACGCACCGGCTCTCGAATCGGTGACACCCATCAACTGTCGCCATATGTGCGATCCTCCCGTGCCAGGCAACGAGATGGGCAACTTTGTGGGCAGCTACAACGCAGTGTGGAAGCGCCAGGAGATCCAAGACGCGGAATTCTGGAGTCTTGCGCAGCGCTATCACAGTCAGATGCGTGCGGAGAAGCGCGAGGCTGCTAAGCAAGTCTTCCAGCTCGACTTTCTCAAGCCTTATCCGGAAGCGTACCGTCAATTCTGGCAGGACAAGCGCAAGAACCCGATGGGTCGTTCGGGCGGGCTCGAACTCTCTGATCTCGGCAAAATAAGCTTGCCCACCCCGGATAAGGCGGCATGGACCGTCCGCGAGATCTACTTTTGCCAGAGCGCGCAGATATTCACGACGGCTCTCGGGGTGAATACAGTGACGGCTGCGGACACGATGCATGCCACCTTCTGCTGGCAGCGGGGCGCGCTGCACGACACACAGCCTTTCATCAGCGCCTTTCTTGCCCAGCTAAGCAGTTGCTAAAAAAAGAAACACGGCCGGAACGACTTCCAGGTCCAGTCCCTTTAGTTCCTTTTTGTACTACCCTTTTTACACCTTTTTTTTTTTCTTATTTCCTTATTTCTCGCTTCTCTCTTCTTTTACTCTTTTACTCTCTCTTTCTATTACTCTACGCTCTACTTAATCCCAACAATGGCTGAAGAAGATTACGATTACCTGTTTAAGATTGTTATTATTGGTGATTCGGGTGTCGGCAAGTCGAACCTGTTGTCGCGTTTCACCGCAAGTATCCTGTTTTCTCCTCCAGAACTCGAGGACTGACACTAATGATAAAAATACCGACATCATCAAACAGAACAACGAGTTTAACCTCGAGTCCAAGAGCACCATTGGTAAGTCCCATCTGATCAATATATACATGGAATACATGAGCTTACGTGTGTCTCCTAGGCGTCGAATTTGCCACCAAGAACGTGACAATTGTAGGTTCAAAGCCTTCTTGTTGTGTGTCTGTGTGCGTCAGGCGGAACCTGGGCTGAGCCAGACCAAACTTTCTTTTTTGTAGGGCGATCACCGAATCAAGGCACAGATTTGGGATACCAGTGGACAAGAACGCTATAGAGCCATCACCGGCGCGTAAGTCTTTTTCTTTTTCTTATCTTTGGAAGGGGAAATACGGTGATGGCATGACGTTGCATGTATCTCACGCGCACTCTCTTTCTCTCTTTTCATTTGTGTTTATATTTGCGCTATCTATGCAGATATTACCGCGGTGCAGTGGGCGCCTTGTTGGTCTACGGTAAGTGTCCCTGATAATGGGAGAGAGAGCGAAATCAAACTCAACGGGCCATGACAGACATCACACGACAGTCGTCGTTCCAAAACGTCGAAACTTGGCTGAAAGAACTCCGGGATCACGCGGACAACAACATCACTCTGATGCTGGTCGGCAACAAGTCGGATTTGGCAGAGACGTCGCGCGCCGTGACCACGGATGAAGCCAAGGACTATGCGTCTGAGGGTGAAATGCTCTTCTTTGAGACCAGTGCGCTTGATTCGACCAACGTCGATGTGGCCTTCCAGACTGTGTTTGAACGCGTCTATGAGACGGTTCCCAAGACGATGGCTCAGGACAATGAGGCTGGTAACCTCGGTGCACAAAACACGATTAAACTCAAGCCCCCGACGGCGGGCGGGGAAGGTGGTCGACAAGACGAGGCCAAGTCCGGTGGTGGTTGCTGTTAACTATATAGTTCCATGTTCCATGTTCCATATTCCATATCACACACACCTACACACACACACACACATGCACGCACGTATATACAGTAGCATCAACTCACTCCCCCTGCTTTGAACTTCCCATCGCTCGCTCTGTTTATTTTCCCTATACCTTGATTCTCTTTCCTTTATCTTTTTCCCTTTTTTGCAAATAGAAATATGATGTATAATTTATAGCGTGTATTTGCCAGGCCAGCTGTCTACTGGGTGGCATGCTATTCTTGTTCCCTTGTCTCAACCGAGTGCGGCGTTGACTTCCCTGTTCCCTCGTTTCCTGCTAGGGCTGAAGTAACTTGGCCTCATGTGAGATAGGGTATGGAGAACTTTAGTGTTCATCGGCAACATAGCGCCTTTCTTTACAGTAACAATCGATTGAAACACCATCACTCCACGACCCAGGGATGCTCCTCAGCTCGAGGAGAATAATTCGTCAGACACTAGTCCGAGGGCATCCGGATTTACTGGGTTTGACATGCACTATGCGAGAAACAAGAAAGTCATCGTTCAGTTTGTACTATGGCGTGCTGCAAATTGGATAGCATTCGAAATTTTCGGCCCTAGTTCTTAAATGATTCATGCAGGAATGTGTTCCTTTAGTGGAGGCCGGGGCTGCCGTGGCCACATCGACCAGACTTCCAGCACCCTGGTCAAGAGTGTTATGGATGATAAGGAAGTTAGCATCTCTGAGACCGATTGGCCTTCGGAGGGGGATGGGTTCAAGGCGCTCGAGGTGTCAATTGAAAATGAGAACAAATAACACCAAGCATGCTTTTTCGTGCTTTACAGCGCGGTGTCAAAATGTTTTACTCAGTGATTCAACGGTTGATGAGGACGACTGCTACTGTCCCGATGTAGAGGTAGGCGTCCTTGACTCCAGCCATGATTAGGAGCAAGGAAGGAAGGAAGCTCAAGGCGGTTTGCCAGCAACAGTATACTTTTTTCTTGCATCTGGTAACATCGCTACGCATATATTTATTATTGTATTGTAGCCACCTTTTCCCATCGTGAAGTCAAGCGGACGAAGATGCGGCACCAGCGATCAGCGGGGCCCGGGTAGGCGGTTCTTCACCAAATTTGGCAATGTAGGCTGCGCGCTTGGTGCTGTCGAGGGTATCATTAGCGATATACGAATCGCACGCATAGCACCACAGCGAGAGATCGCTATAGCTGAGACACACTGTGTGACCCTGTTCCTTTTCGCAATGTTGCTTCATGTGACCTTGTCGGTACCGCGAGCAGAGGATAGCATCACAGGTCAGACATTGCCAGTTCTCTTCGGGTTCGCCGCACTCGGCGCAGGGCTTCTCAACAAAAGGCTGACGCGGTAAATCGGTGGGTACATGGCTGCAGTTGGTAATAGGTTCAACAGCAAACCCAATGTCGTCGTCCATTAGGGAAAAAAAAGGAATTGCAAAAGACAGAGAAGAAGAGTCAGGAAGGCATAAAGACAAGTGCGGGCCCAAGAATTTATAAGTGGGTGTGCCAGCGAGTGTCAGTCGCAGGACGCCGCAGTCACTAGGCCGACTTCCTGTTTCGACCTTTTCTTGATCGTCCTGACCTGCTGTCTTACCGATCTACCATGGATTTAAACAGATGGGTCTCTGACAATGCCATGAAGGTATGTTCTTCTCTTGCGTATCCCAGTAATGGGGTTGGATCGACTGACGCACGCTGCTTGTACCTTGTCTAGTTATTCGGCATGTCCGAAAAGACCATGGTCGACTTCATTATAGCCACAGGTAGACAGACCGCCCTACCCTTCTATACGCTGCATTCGCTCATACTTTTTGCATTAGCTCAAAAGGCATCTTCCCCCGACGCTCTATTCACCTCACTCCAAGGCGCCGGTGCGCCCTCTGACAGCAACGCACAACGATTTGCATACGAACTCTTCGGACGTGTCCCTCATAAACAGTCGAAATCAGCAGCGGCAGCGGCAGCAGCAGAAGCTAAAGCCCAGCGCAAACGAGAAGAGAAGGAGGCGGCCAAACTGCGCAAGGCAAACGAGTCATTCCGCACCATTCTCGAAGAGCCAGCAGACACGTCGCTCGACAAGGACGAAGAACGTCGGCTAAAGAAGAAGGAAAAGAAACTGCGCAAGAAGCGAAAGCAGGAGAGCACATGGGAGAGTGACGACGATACAGAAGTCAAGACGACCGAGCGGAAGCGACGGAAAGACAAGAAAGGTAGGTCTCAACGGATGGGGGTGTGTGTGTGTATGGCGAAACAGAGCGCAGATGACTGATATGCCCTAGATGCGGATGCGGGTGCGGAATCCGGCGCAGAAGAGAACAGCAAAGTCGACGACGAAGAACTCGAACGCCTGCGCGACATTGAAGAGCGTGACGCTTTTGCAGAACGCCTCAAGGAAAAAGACAAGGAGCGGACGAAAAAGATGGTCGAGGACCGATCCTCCAAAGAAGGCAGCGAGGCACGGAAACGACGCAACCTCGCAGACGACAAGGAGGCACGCTTGGATGCTTTACCTGGCCTGCGTGAACGCTCTCGACAGGAATACCTCAAACTGCGTGAGACCCAGCAGCTCGAACTCTTGCGAAAACAGATCGAGGACGAAGAGTTTCTCTTCCGCGACCAAAAGCTGACCAAGCGGGAGCGGGAGCAGCACGAGTACAACAAAAAAGTCCTGGCCCTTGCCGAAGCGCGTCTCAACATTGATACCAAAGAAGACGCCTATGTGATGCCGGAAGACTACATTACCGAGAAGGGCAAGATTGACCGCAAACGTAAAGAGAGTGCGCTCTACAAGCGCTATGAGGAAGAAGACCGGTTTGTTTCGGAGCAGGATCAGTGGGAGCAACTCCAGATCCAAAAGTCGGCGGCCAGGGCGGCCGAGGAGGAAGAGGCTGCGTACGATTATGTGTTTGACGACGACCAGAAGATAGACTTTGTCATGGCCGCCAAGATGAACGAGCAGCAGTCCGAAGAGGACCGGGACCTTATGGAACGCATCGATGCCGCCGAGCTCAAGGCCAAGTCGATCGAGGAGACGCGCAAGTCGCTGCCGATCTATCAATACCGCGACTCGCTCATTCAGGCCATCCACGACTACCAAGTGCTTGTCATTGTCGGTGAAACCGGCTCAGGCAAGACGACCCAGCTCCCGCAGTATCTCTACGAGGCGGGCTACACCAAAGACGGTCTCAAGATTGGGTGCACGCAGCCCCGTCGTGTAGCGGCTATGAGTGTTGCGGCGCGTGTGGCGGAGGAAATGGGCGTGCATCTGGGTGGTGAAGTCGGCTACAATATCCGTTTCGAAGACTGCACCAGCGACAAGACGGTCGTCAAGTACATGACGGATGGTATGCTTCTGCGTGAATTCATGACCGAGCCCGATCTGGCGTCGTACAGCTGCATGATTATTGACGAGGCACACGAGCGTACGCTCTCCACCGATATCTTGTTTGGTCTCATCAAGGATATTGCACGCTTCCGACCCGACCTCAAACTCCTCATCTCGAGTGCCACCATGAATGCGCAAAAGTTTTCTGAATTCTTTGACGACGCACCCATCTTTAATATTCCGGGCCGCCCTTACCCGGTCGAGATCTATTACACCAAAGCGCCCGAAGCCAATTATCTGCGCGCTGCCATCACACAAGTCCTCACGATTCATGTCACCCAAGGCCGAGGCGATATCCTTGTCTTTTTAACCGTAAGTTATATCCGGATGTCCTTTATAATCCTCATCGGCTCACGCGTGCGGATGGAATAGGGTCAAGATGAAATCGAAGCGGCTCAAGAAGGTCTCACCCAAGCCTGTAAAGCGCTTGGCAGCAAGATTGGCGAGCTCATTATCTGTCCTATCTACGCCAATCTGCCATCCGACATGCAGTCGCGCATTTTTGAAACAACCCCCGAGGGCGCGCGCAAGGTGATTCTCGCGACCAACATTGCCGAGACGTCCATCACCGTCGACGGCGTCTCGTTCGTGATTGACCCGGGCTACGGCAAGCAAAAGTCATTCAATTCTCGGACGGGCATGGAAGCGCTGACGGTCACGCCCTGCTCGCGAGCGTCTGCGACACAGCGCGCCGGTCGTGCTGGACGTACCGGGCCAGGCAAATGCTTCCGTCTCTACACCCAGTGGGCGTTCTACAATGAAATGGATGAGAACACCACTCCCGAGATCCAGCGTGTCAATCTGTCCAACGTTGTACTTTTACTCAAGGTAAGACAAACCCCCCTCTCCCGCCATTTTTATGATATCAGAGGATAGGCTTACTCATTCGGCTGCGCGTAGAGCTTGGGTATCAACGATTTGCTCAACTTTGATTTCTTGGACCCGCCCATGGAAGATACCCTGATCCGTGCATGCAGTCAACTGTACGCACTTGGCGCATTTAATGACCGTGGCGAGTTGACCAAGCTGGGACGTCGCATGGCTGAATTCCCGATGGATCCAACCCTGTCCAAAGCGATCGTGGCATCTGAGAAGTATGGCTGTACCGAAGAAGTCGTCTCCATCTGTGCCATGTTGTCCGAGCAGAGCTCCCTTTTGTATCGTCCCAAAGACAAGAAATTGCTGGCCGACACAGCTCACCAGAACCTCGTCGCCGCCGGCGGCGACCATCTGACGCTGCTCAACATTTGGAACCAGTGGGTGGAGACGGACTACTCGATCCAGTGGTGCTACGAAAACTTTATCCAGCACCGGACGTTGGACCGCGTCCGCAACGTCCGTGATCAGCTTGTGCAGCTCCTGGATCGTGTGGAGGTACCGCTGATCAGCAATCCTAACCCGGCCGACATTATTCCCATCCAAAAAGCCATCACATCTGGATTCTTCTTTAACGCTGCACGGCTGAACCGGTCGGGCGAATCGTACCGCACCGTCAAGCAAAACCAGACCGTCCACATCCATCCCAGCAGTAGTATGCTGGAAAAGAAACCCAAGTGGGTCGTGTACTTTGAGCTTGTGCTGACCAGCAAAGAATACATGCGTCAAGTCATGGAAATTCATCCGAAATGGCTTCTGGAAGGCAAGTGCAAACATAAGACAATGAAAAAAGAAACAAGGATACAGGGAACTCATACAATGTTTTTTATAATACAGTGGCTCCTCACTATTATTCGCAAGAAGACCTGGACAATCTCGACGATAAGAAGAAGATGCCCAAAAACAAACAACAATAGTAGCATACAAGGCAAAATAAACTAAAAAAGAAATTATGTAATTTGGTCAAGTTGTCATCGTCTGTGTCGATACTGGCGTGCGAGTATCCTGGGCGTATTCCGTGGTATAGGGCACCTGGGGAAGAATGTAGGCATTGCCAATCCAAACCACCACGCCGGCTAGGAAGAGCAGAAAGACGATCATACCGATGATGCCAAACACGATACGGCTGAGCCGAGCTTGGCGTTCGCGTCGCCGGAGCCAGCCCGAGGATCTGCTGGCCTCGTTTGGCTTGATGGTTTCGGCTGTGCTCAGGGTATCATCAGCCACGACCGTCCTTTCGCTGCTGCTGTTGCTACTGCTACTGCTGTGGACAGTCTTGCTGCTGGTAGACGAGTCGGGTCTCTCGATATCATACACATGATAGTCGATATGGACTTGCGGAGGTCGAGTGATTTCACTCGAATGCTGATGAGGGTTCGGATAAGGCATGATAGCACTGTTTGCGTATAAGATGATGAAAACAAGTGAAAAAATATGAACAAACAAACATGGATCCAAGTTCTACGTTAAAGTAAGGACATCACGTAACAAGTGGCAGCGGGTTCAGGTCCGAACTGCCAGACTCGGGAAAATTCAAAATGGAAGGCGTCATTGCCATTTCAAGCATCGACTTTTTCGAATGCTCCCAAATGCAGCATGAAAATCCCCGGTGTACCAAAAAATACAGGTTCATCTCTTATCTATGGATCATTCTTCTTTGTGCTACAGCAATCGAGAGGTAAATAGCCTGCGATTGCTTAACGTGTCATTATACGTAAGAAGGCCTGCTACAAAATGCACCAGAAGTGATTCTGTTGACCCGTTCAAGGCGGTTTAGAGTTCTTCCACATATGCGTTCATTAGTGGTTTCTTCGAGGATTTCACTCGCTCAGTCTGACGCATTTTTCGTAGGGGGGAGAAGAGTTTCCTTCTTTGGAAACGCATGAACTGGACAAACAAGAACAGTTTGCCGTCACCATCAGTAAGAATACAGCCGGTGAAGCTGTCGTGGCTAGTGAGTACATAGAAAGGCCCTCTCTGCGCTTTCTCGCGTTGGCAAGATTGGATCATTACATGTCAGAGATGAATTTTTGTAGCGTGTCTAGTGGGTGATAAATAAAGACGTCATCTTAGCGCCTCCGGGCTTGACGAGGAGATTAAAAAAGGGATATATGTACAGTTGATTTATATGTGATTAATCTAAATGTGATGTGTTACATAGAGGTTCTTATTTCTGAAAGGATGCGGATACTCTCAGTCGCCGTCATGCGAATCTTATCGCTGGAACAGACAAGAAGGAATGTATTCAGCTGCATGATAAGCGTCTCCATGTTATGCGTTTGCATACATGAAAAGTTATGACGAAGCGTAGCGACGATCCTCGACATGGCGTCACAGCAGACCGAGACAATCAAGGTTGCACGAGCTGAATCGACGGGGCCATCCAAGCTAGCCCCTGACAGATCGGGCAGGTCGGGGAACTCAATCAGCCTGCCTTCCATGAGAAGCCAGCCCATGTAGTAGCGCAGATTTAAGTGAAGTGTGCATGCGTCCTCGCGATGCATTTCGAGTCGGGCTGGGTCCAAGTAAGCGATCGGTGCGTCTGCTAGGCGATACTCAGCTGGCCAGCGAGACCAAAAGTCAAGGAGCTGGTATTCCAGAGCCTGAATGTCCTTGCAGCGTACTGATCCTTTTGAAAGCGAGAGAAGTCGTTGATGAATCTCGTCTTCGTGCGCCGCCATCGGCCGTCCCCCTGGTATCACATTCAAGCATTCCTGATAGCCCATGACCTGGACCGCATGTTTCAAGGAAGGATCCAGCTCTTCGCAGGGGAGTGGGGTCGGGAACCCGGTTGTGACCGGCACAACAATGGGTTTGAATTGCTGGAGGGTGTCGAGGGAGTCGAGGGTCACGTTGAATAAGAGGCGCATATGACATGCGGCCCGCTTCCACAGTTCATGATGGACACGTTTCACAAGATCATCCTCTTCGCTTGCATAGGTGTACTTTTCCTGGAGCTGAGATACAAGGCGCCATGCCATGCTGATGAACGCCCTGTTTTTGGAGCGCCTGGAAGTACCGGCGGCATGGCGGCCCAGGAACCAGAGTGTGAATACGGTATCGATGGAATGGTCATCCTGGTCAAATAAATCATCTCTGAGCTGAGCTACGGCACGCGCGTAACACTGCTCGGCAAATACGCGCCGATCTTCAGGTGAGTCAAACAGGGTGACGTGACTGCATTCGCTCAAGCAGGTCCATGCGGCGAGAGCATTTGTAAGCATCGAATCCAGATCCGCCTTGAGCCGAGGCATATAGTAGGATCGCACGAGAAGAGGTTGTAGATAATGCTGACATGAAAAATAGACATCGATGAGGCTGTCCTTGATCGCGTTACTGCTATTGTCATGACTAGCATCGTCAATACTCGGTGTAGGCAATGCGAGGGGTGGCATGCATGTGCGCCAGGCCTCGTAGATGAGATATCGGCGCATGCCTTCGCTTTTGAAGAGGGTGTTTGCGGAGAGGGTGTGTTCGTCTGCAAAGGCGGCAAAGTAAGTCGGGGTGCGCATAGGATAGTCGACAAAACGCTGCATCAACTGTTGCAGAAATCCAATGAGCTCTGCCAGATTGTGAACCTGGGCTTGCACGCGCATCATGTGGGCACGGCGCGACACCGCAAAAGATTGCCTGGCCCGTTCCTGAAGCAATCGGTCCAGCTGCTTCTCGAGAAGCTGCGCCTTGGCTTCGAGTGACCGGCTGACCGCAAGCGCCGTCTCTTGCGTCAACAAAGGCACGCTGTGTCGTTCCATGGCAGCCCGTTCCCGTCGCGACGGCAAGCGTGGCTTGGACACTACCCTGAAAAGACAAGGGACCCCAAGATTGCGGCAGCGTTCACAGGTGTTGCCCTGCGAGGGAATGCATTTACGACGTCGACTGCGGCAATGCTCACCTGAAGAAAATGGAGAAAGGAAAAGAAAGTCAATCATGACATGCTAGACCAGAGTAGCACAATGGTTACTTACATGGTCCAAGCTTCACGGATCGCACCTCATTCGTCGGGGAGACATTATCCATTCTCCCACACCAAAGATCTAATTATTTAAGGACGGGTTTTACCTGGCACACAAACGTTGCTCATTGTCGGGCGAGGCTTTGTGTTACATAGCTCGCGCTGGGCCGAGCAGTGATACAGTATACCACAATTGACTCGGACTTGGACTTGGCAATTTGATATTGGCATTGGCATTGGCACTGCCCCTCGCTCGGCCCTTTGATCCAATATCACAGGCGTATCAGCATGAACTTCACCGGCTCCCTTCCGAAGCTATCAGTTCATCTCCGTCGGGTGGCGCTGCTGGGTTGTCTGGAAGTGAAGCGGCGGTGTTCCATCCAGAGGCAAAGTGCAGCAATGTTTTGGGGGCTGGCACGCTTCCAGTGATCCAGCTGTTTGACATATGCATAGCAATGAACAATAAAATTGTAGCCAATGGTGGCTTTAACCGTTTAATGATAAAAATCGCATATGTGTTGGGCTGCTCAATTGATCTGAACGCGGTCGCAAGCGAGCTAGATAAGACATCTGTAAAGAGGCCAAGAGAGCTCTGGGTCGGCAATTCTTGGCGCTGAGGTTTGGGGTACAAGAAGCCGAACCCGGGTAGATCTTGCTCTGACGCATTCATCATGAACTCTCCTCCTACGCCGTGTCCATCCCCCCTACTTTTTGGCAAGAGCAGTCGAAGCATACCTTGTAGGTCCACTCAGGATGATCCCTTGCTTTCTAGTCGATCTCACAATGCACACTTGAAGGCGATGGCTGTCGCAAACATCGCCGGAAATGCATCGTCCTTGACGGCGTGCGCTGCCAGCGCTGCAAGGAGCTCTGGCTGCCCTGTCTCTTCAAATTGATACCCAAACCGAAGCTTCCCACCAAGACAGAGAAAGCCGCGCTGGACCGTGTCACAGACCCAGAATTGACCAAAGACAAGGCACTGGCCCTCATCCAGAGCCTGGAGAGCCAGGCACACCAATTGGAAACACAGATCCGCCAACGACGCCAGGAACGCTCCCGTCGCTTTATGAAGGTATCGCGCCAACGGTTCACAATCCGGATCGATGCCTTACCCGTGCGCAACATGAAAGACTTCGTCCAATTCCTCCAATATATGGGTCAGCCCTTCACAGGCCATCCCATGCGCACGCCCACCTACTTTAGTGCGCCCTGGCACTCGCCCGTCATGCTCGAGACACATCACATGATGACCATGGCCCATTTCAGAGACTATATCATGATGCAGGCATCACGCTGCGCAAATCAACTGACAGCTCCTGAACGACCGATACAACATCCTCCCAGGGATGGCTTATACGACCGAACGATCCGAGCCGCGAAGCTATCTCTGATACGCCTGTATTTTGATTGCCCGCACCTGCTCCAACCAGCTCTGGTCCGCTCTTACTACGAACCTTATCTGCTAGCACACCCCGACTGTATGGTTGCAAACGCGCTCGTCGCGAAGAAAACGCTCGGCACCTGCTATCACAACGGCCGCCTGGAATTACCCATGCCCCCCAGCAAGGCTGTGCTCGATGCACTCGGCACTTGCTGCATCAACGAAACTGCAGATCGGCCCAGCGTCTTTGCAGAACAACACTTTGCCGAAGCCAAAAGTCAACTGGAAGACGTCCTTTTTGAAAATGAACCTGACCTCCACACATTGACGACTCTTTGGCTGCTGAGCAGTTACGCAACATCGACTGGACGCTATAATCAAGGAAGAACGTATATCACACTGACATGGCGCGTCGTATGTCAGCTTCAAGACAGATACTCGCACCCTTCACCCGGAAATATCAACGAAATAGCCGAAGCCGAGACGTGGAAAAGGATCTATTATTGTGTTCGCAGCACGCAGTACATGCTAGAAGATGCGCTGGAAGCCTCGCAAGACTTTAAGCCCATTGTTCTCCCTGCGACGGTAGGTCCACCGGTTGCGCTGCCGTGCGAGCAGAACACACCCGAACTACACCACGCTGTGACCGTGTTCAGTCGAGCGATTCATCTTCACGCTTTACCAGGTGGGCCGCAGAAGACAGCCGAAAGGGAGATCATCGAAAGACGTCTGCAAGCGCTCTCACAGACACGCGTATCATGCACGGACATTAAGACCATTGAGGATGAGCTGATCGAGTTTTGGATGTGCTTGCCCCCCGAGTTTCGACTCAGCGAGTCACCCATGGATTTTATGGACTTGGAGCGACTTGAAAAGCGAGAAGCTACGGCATCAGTACTGAACCTGAACCTGCTGTATTATATGGGCTGGCTCATGCTGGAATCTCGACTTATGGGCGACCCTTCCATGGCCGACTTGTCAAACGCGTCTCTGGATGGCCCCATCGACGGCACACGCGCTCTCTTGATTCTTTCCATGTGCTGTGATGCGCTATCAAAAATCATTCATGAACTGCATAGGACAGCCCGCTGTCATTTCCCCCCGCATTGGGCCGCTCTGGTCATCAGCATGCAACAGCCCGTCATAAACTGTAGCCATGAGCTTATTCGCACAATGGCTCAGAAGAATATAGCGATGCTCTCGCAGACCTTGACCGATTATCATTCCATCAGAAAATGGTTCCTTTTGTAATTATGCATGCACAATAAACAATGATTTGCATTTCACTGCATACTATTGCGCGCGAGCTGTGCTCTGTGTTTAGCTTTTTCGTTCTTTAGGCTGCTGACATAATACGAAGCCGACAGTCGAGAAATGATGATTACGGGTTTTCCGTGTTCACTGTAGCATTTTATTGGACCCCAAACGAAGCTTTGCTTCTCGATAGATACGCAATGTTGTGAGCAACGAATGGAACCCAAGTGATAATAGAGCTGAGGTTCAGTCTCGACATACCAAGGCACAGGAAGCCCCTTTCTTACTCATCCTGCTACTGCTAATGCTGATGCGTTAGGATAAATGAAAGCCCGGCTAGGAGAATAAAAATTCGGGAAACGCGTACGACGATTCTTTTTCATTGTTTTATGTCATTTCTGGGCCACCTTTCCTTCCAAAAGAAGCCATGGTACCTATGCGCTTTAGGTGCCCTCCTTCCCTCTACAAAGCAACGGCGCTGGACGAGCTCGTCGGCGCGTGATTTTGTTATGCACCAATGTCGCGGGATTCGTGCTGTGGATGGGAAACAATGTGAGCGCAAGATCAAGGCACCCAGTGGTCAAGACATGGCTGAGGATAGTTTATACTGCTTTTCCCATCGGAAACGATCTACGTTCGATAATGGATTGGGTCCAGAAAGAAGAGCAACGGCTTCCTGGCCTGAGATACACGACTGTTGGAACTGTAAGTGTGCCTCGTCTGTTACTGTTATCCTCTTTTTTTTTTTTCGTTAAGCGTCTATTTACAGTGTGGGTTCCAGAGGACATTAGCGCATTGCATCAAGAAAAGCTGCGTCGAGAGATGAAAAAGCCAGTTTCAAAACGTGAGGAGTTTGGTTACATTTACATTTACGCCCTCGCTCGAGGTCCCAAGATCCAATCCAGCAAATACGCCTACTTTAAAGTGGGACGGTCGACCGATCCACTGAAGCGCATGTATCGCATATCACAGTCGTGCAAGTACGAACCAGCCATCATCGATGTCATGCCCACCCTCCGCAGCGGCTATCGATGCCCTGCTTCT
Source organism: Syncephalastrum sp. PYS2702 (assembly GCA_023630325.1). Lineage (NCBI taxonomy): Eukaryota > Fungi > Mucoromycota > Mucoromycetes > Mucorales > Syncephalastraceae > Syncephalastrum > Syncephalastrum sp. PYS2702. The sequence continues at coordinate 61,153 of JAMAMT010000093.1, forward strand.
CACCGCGTCGAACGCCTCATTCATCTCGAGTTGGACGCTCGTTTCAGCCGAACAAAGTTCCAATGCCACGAATGCCATACAGAGCATCGTGAATGGTTCCGCATCAAACGGCCAGAGATATGCACGGGTGTCTACATGGGTGATGATCCCCTATTTGCGCAGTTGATTCGTCCTGTTATCCTGCGATGGATTCAATACGGCGTCGCTGCCTCACCCGCCACGCATTCCAATCAAGAATCATAAAGTAGATATATACCTTCATTCATTCGGCATACACGCAATATACACACACAGTACACAGTACGATACGTTACACTACACTACACTACACTACGCTACACTGCACGGCAGTATAAGGAGCCAACCACTTATTTGATGCAGATGGCGTTGGGAGGCGAGGCGACGCCGTTCAGCTTGTTGAGAGGAGCCGAGGTGAAGAAATATTCGTAGACACCGTCCTTGGCGCTGTCCTCAGCCAGTTTCTCGAGGTAGAACATCTCGCCAATGGGCATGCCCCAACCACCCAAGAACATGGAGTCTAAGTATGAATGATAAGTAAAGGTACGCGTCAGTAAGCCCTTCTTTTATCTGGTCCTTCTTCAAATAGCCAAGAGGTCCACTTACGGCAGGAGTTCTCCCAGGCCGGGGGAGGGAAGGCCTCGAAAGGATAGGAATCACCCGCAACGGCACTGATCTGGTGGTTCCAGACCCAGCGGAAGGTCTCCTCGCAGGCCTTGACACCGGCGCACGACGGGTGCTTGATGTCTGTCTGGGCAGAGAGGCCAGCCATGCCGCCCTTCTCGTACTTCTGGATCCAGCCGGTACGGACGATCAGAATATCACCCGGCTTGATCTCCACCTTCTGGTCGGCCGCCACCGCGTCCAGCTCGTCCACGGTGATCTCGGTGTACACAAAAGGATCAAAGGCCTTGCCCGTCTTCTCCGCCCAGCGGGCATAGTCCAGCAGCACCGCGCGTCCCGCGATACCGCGCCGGGCCATGTGGTGCACGCCCAGACGCTCCGTCTCGCCATTCAGAATGGCATCCGGCGAAATGTTGTTGTAGTACTTTTGGAGGGGCATATGGCACACGTGCCGGAGACCGTCCCACTGCGAGCTCGACTGAGGGTTGTAGTTGTCATACCAGTCGTCGAAACCCAACTTCTCGGGATTGTGCGGGACGATCTGATGCTGGATCGCCTGACGACCAAACAGAGGCACCTCGGGCTCCTCGAGCTTCCAGTTCAATGGGAAAATGACGCCCTTCTTGATACATTCACGGGCCTAGACGCGCAAACCATGTCAGTTGGACAAGAACGCTCAAAACAGCTAATTTTGCTTTATTCTCTTCATTTTCGGTCACTTACGGCGGCAACGCGTTCAGGGGTCAAGAGGTTCAGGGTGCCGAGGTTGTCGTCCTCGCCCCACAGACCCCAGGCGGAGTGCGCCGGGTATTTGGGGTCAATAGGGAGCTCGTCGTACGTAGGATGCTTCGACATGGGGGGGGGGGGGAAGAGGTATGGGAAGCGGTTGCTCTGCCCGCAGGGGCTGCATTTCACCTTTAAATCGTCGCGACATTTTTTGCGGGGTATCGGCTGACTTTTTTCTTAGCGCGAGTTGTGAAACACTCGCTGGAAAAAGATTAGGTAATGTGATTATTGCCCTCGCGCAAAAGGTATTCATATACAGACATATCTACGGAATTGGACTCTAAATGCTACGGTCACGGTCACTTAGTGGTGAGAGGCAGCATGTTTCACGGCTTCAGCAAGCTTCTCAACACCGTACGCCAGCTCCTCGGGTTTGTAATGCGCAAAACACAGCCGAAGACATTCTTGGAACGCGGGCTGACCTGGAACAGCAAACAAGGTACCCGAACCAACGGAGATATCAAGCTGGAGGTCTTGGATTGCCTTGTCCAACCTTTCAAAGTTCATGCCGTCAGGCAATCGCAGCCAAACAAAATAGCCTCCTCGTGGGAGGGAGGCTTTGCATCCGAGTGGGCTCAGATGCTTTTGTATCGGGTCCCATAAACCTTGATGAAGCCGTTCATGCAGAGCAGCCCGGATGCCTTGGATATGCCGCCGCAAGCACAGTTGGGGATCCTTCGTGTCGAGCATGACGGAGATAATTTCGCTGGCTATTATTACGGAATCGTAAATGCTTCATTTGAAGTGCAACGCACAAACACTTACAAAGAGTACTGGGCGAGCCACCCGAGAGAAAAGACGCACTAAAGCCAGTATGAATAGATGCCAATAGCGTGCAGCATGTCCGTACCATAATCCCAGTTTATCCACCAGTTCTGGATGTGCTTCAATCCAGCCTGCACGCGAGCCAGGCGCCAATATTTTGGAGAACGAGCCATTACTAATCACATTAGGTCTGCCACACGTCTTTTGGCGCAAATCATCCAGGTCATATGCCACGAGCCGTCTGGGAAGCGGGTCTTGGTCAAAGGTGAGTATATCGTACACATCGTCGCAAATGACAAGCACGTTGTATTCCCGCGCCAAACGGACGAGCTCCACACGACGCGCGTGAGAAAGGATGGTCGAGGACGGGTTGGCATGGGTGGGCACGCAATAGAGCACAGCCGAATACATGCCATCAGCGGAGGTATCGGGCCCATCCGGGAACCGTGCCTGTAGGATCTCTTCAAAGGAGCGTGTGCACAGCCCGTCGCTGTCTTCAGGGACACCAACGAACTGCTCCTCAGTAAAGCCAACGTCCGAGAAGATTTTGTACTCGAAATGATAGGTTGGGTTCTGGAAGAAGGCAAAGCGGGTCGTGCTGCCGGGGCGCGTGAGCATGCTGAGGATATGCTGAACCGACAGAGACGCGCCTGGAGTAGCACACAGGTTCTGTTTCGTTATTAAACGGTCAGTTAAAATGTAATAAGGCGGCAGCATGTTTATCAGATAAGCGCTCTACCTCAACCGGAACTTCATCCTGGTATTCTGATGACAGAAACTTGGAAAGGCGCTCCAGGAACAAAGGGTTTCCTTTCTCTTCTGCATACTGATTACGACACACCATTAACATCGACCCTCGAGCGATGGACAACAAGACTACAAGGAGAATGAAAAGACTTAAAAGCGTACCTGCAGCATGCGATCGGCTGCTCCCGGTGCAGAAAAGGCTTCCTGTGCTGCCCGAGAGAATATCGTGGTGGACAAGAGATCCGTCGAAGGTTGACCTAGTAGAAAGTTGATCATGACTCTGCTGTGTCGGGTTCAAGCTGTTCTGGATGGGTGGATTGATTCATTCCATCATGTTACACGAGAACCTCCGCAGAAATATACTTCTTACAATAGCTTTTTGCACACAGTAGCTAACTTTGACACAAATCACATGACCCGCCCAAAGCTGCCATCCTCATTCCTTTTCCACGGTTAGCTTACTTCCTGCGTGTGCGTGCTATGCTGATATCTCCTGTTCTTGGACGGAATCAGACGGAGAGCTACATGAGTAAACCACTTGAACAACACTGATAAATGTTACACATCCTGCTTATTCAGTTTCCCCTTTTGATATCGTTTAATGACAACAGACTGTAAAAGACCGCAGCTTGTTGCTCCATGTGAGCGATACTGGCATCGTTTGCGTAACGTAAAGTCAAAGGCAGCAAAGGGCTATTTCTTTTTCTGCCGCAGAGAGGAAAGCGCAAGCGTGTAAAAAGGCATCCGCATAAGCAAAGAATGACGCGACTTCGCTGTTGCCTTTCTACTTGGCAAGCGCCCGGATCTGTCCTCTTTTGGTTGCGCACGACATATATTTTATATTGCTAATGCTACCTCTGTTGAAGACAACAAGATGAGCCAATTTATGGCACCCTCTGCTTTTTGCTTTCGTTGAGGTGACTTATATATTGATTTACACTTGTCATAGCAGATCTCGCATAGACAGTGCTGACTTATTTTGCCGCATATATGTGGCCGTTGATCATGTAACTCACCTCGCTGAGTATATGCACGTTGCCTGACCCTGTATGTATCACAAGCACATATATTGCACAGCATTCAGCGCGGGAAACCAGACAATAACGCACCAGTCCATGACTCTATCGTCTGACAAGTATGTATGATTCCTGCTATGATGGTAGGAATTGTTTTGGCATTTATAGGGCCGCCGGTGTAAGGCACACAAATGTTACGAAGATAAACGCAGGTAAAAAACTGCATATTGTGGGCTAGAAGCTGGAAAACACAAGCCAAAAATAAACAAATGGAGTACAGAGAGCAGTAGCGTCAGGGTCAGCAAATACAGATGTCCCCTTTCTCGCGGGATAACACGAACGACATCCTAGGATCCCAATGCGGAAACAATCATGGATGGCTGCTCACCTAATCTGCAAGTCCGCTCCCCGTATTCCCAGGCACCCCATGGGACGCCACGGTAACGACAAGAAAAACTCGGTAAGACCCATGGGTTGCACAGCCTCGTTATATATATATAGAGGTTTACATGAGCAGATCCTTCGTTAGTGGTGCTCGGGCTTACTCTTCTCTCTTTCCCCCTTTTGTTTGCGGGCATGTCAACCATTGACAAACCGACCGCAAGGACGTCGTCCTTCCGCAAAATGCGAAGCCTGCTTCAGCGACACTTTGGCCAGCAGCAGCAGCAACAGCAGCATGCATCAAGCGGCGGTGGCAAGTCCCGCTTAACCGATAATAAAGGGGCACGCCTCGACGTGGTACCTGAACAGATACCTGTCCTGCTCACCAAGCCGACGCCTCCTCTTCTGGGAGACCAGCCACCTTCACCCCCGGCTACCATGCACCAGCCAGATCCCAGCACTATACTCGACGAGCTCAAACGTGACTTTGAACTTTCGACAGAGAAGATGCAGGCCATCGTTTCCCACTTTATACAAGAAATGCAAAAGGGCTTGGATGCAGAAGGCGCTACAGGTACATATAAAATCCCAAGTCATCACATGAGGGGATCAGCAGCCAAAGAAGGGCGGGAAACACAGGAGAATCCTTGATTTCGGTTACTGATATCTTTCATCTACATCTTTGTAGTGGCCATGATACCCAGTTTTGTGACCGGAAGACCCACTGGAAGCGAGCAAGGAAAATACTTGGCTATTGATTTGGGTGGCACCCACTTGCGTGTGTGTGAAGTCGACCTCCAGGGCAACAGTCAGTTCGCTATCCATCAGCAGAAATATACAGTTCCGACCGCCCTCAAAACAGGGGATATACGCGAGTTGTGCGACTTTATTGCGGACTGTGTCGATAGCTTTATTTCTGATAAGGATGGCTCTTATGGTGACGAAACCCTGCAACTCGGGTTCACGTTTTCGTTCCCAATTTGGCAAACCAGTATCAACCGTGGCACGCTCAAGCAATGGACCAAGGGCTACAAGTGTGAAAATGCGGTCGGCAAAGACATTGCAGTCATCATGCAAGATGCATTCTTGCGCAAAAATATCCCAGTCAACGTAGCTGCTGTGAGTGTGCTTTTTGCGTCGATGCGTAAAAGTCGTGTATTAACAGTGCTCTAGATAGTGAATGATACTGTGGGTACCATGATGGCCCTCGGTTACAGTCGGCCCGAGACAGCGATGGGTGTTATTCTCGGCACAGGCACCAACGCATGCTATTATGAGAAAATCAAGCGAATCAAGAAATGGACGGGAGGCGACGTGCCTTTTGAAGACATGGTCATCAATATCGAGTGGGGTTCCTTTGATAACGAGCGCGCGATACTGCCCATGACACTCTACGACAACAAGCTCGACCGGGAATCCATCAACCCACGCCAGCAAATCTTTGAGAAAATGCTATCAGGCATGTACCTAGGCGAGATTGCACGCAATGTCCTGACGCATGGTGTGGATCGGGGGCTTCTCTTTGGAGGCGAATCTTCTGCCGCATTGAACCGTCAGTGGAGCTTCGAGACATCCTACCTTTCCACTATTCAGACCGACAGCACACCTGATCTTGCCGATACCAAACATATCTTGCAGGATATTCTGGGCCTACCCCACACAAGTCTGGAAGACCGAAAGGTGGTGCATCGCCTTGCTGAATGGATTGGCTTAAGAGCCGCTCGACTATCGGCGTGTGGCCTTGCCGCTGTGCTGCATCACGCACGCGCCTTTGAAGAGCTCGCGGCAACGGATGCCCCTGACGTCGTAATCGGCATTGATGGCAGTCTTTTCGAGCACTACCCGGGCTTCGACAGCAACATGATGCAGGCATTGAGAGAGCTGTTGCCCGCGGAAGCAGTAAAAAGGGTATCATTTGAGCATGCGCGGGACGGGTCGGGACTCGGCGCGGCTATTATTGCGATGATGTCCCACAAGGCAGCTTTGGCCCAGAAGCAGCAGCAACAACAGCAACAGCAGGAGGCATCGCACGAGCAAGGACCATAAATTTAAATTCATGAATAAAATCTTCCGCAAAGGAAGCGACTTCATATTTGGAATTCCCTAGAGAAAGGGACAACGGGTCCCGCCTCATTCCTTTATTCTTCCCGCTCCTTTCGTCTCCAAAAATCTAATAGAAAGGCGACATGCTTCTCTACTGAGATTGGTTGGAGTAACAGAAGACAAAAAAAGATGCCCACGTTATTATCTAACAGGGATGCACCTGCTTCTGAAGATTCAAGCAGTATGTAAATTATGATAGGCAAGTGCGCTCTTTTATCTGTCTGCTAACTATGAAGCCAATATTCACAGAAAACAGCGAATTATGTAAGCTTGTGTACGATATGAATGTGTCTGTGTGACAGTTTTCTGTGTGTAGCAAGTCCCAGGAAACAATGACTACTTCTTTTAGAAGCTGACTTTGGAGTACCGCGATCGATGAGAAACTCTTAGGAGATTTTTCCGGGCGCATATATTACGAGAGGCCAATACAGTGCCTTAAATCTTAATTAAGCCGTATACTTTTAGACCAATCGAGCAGTCGTGGTATACATACGATGTACGGTATATAGTATGCGTGGAAGCGCATTTTATCCGCAATGCACTGAACTACTGGTACTATGGCGTAATTTTGCCAACGTTTAGTTGAATAAACAATAACACGGCTGTGAGACATTGCAGATGGCACTGTGTGTTTACAGAGCACATGTATAAAGGTTATTACCGCTGTGAAAGTTTCATCACTATCAGCAAACTAGGGAAACTTTCCACAGATAAAGTGCAGTTAAAGATTTATTAAGGTAGCAGGATATTATAAGAGTTGACGAGTATGCATACGGTAAAGGAGATATATGTACAGAGCACGTATACAGTATTGGTATTGTAATGATTACTGATCAAAAATAGATTTGAAGTGCTGTCTTGCGATCTTTTTTCAATAGCCGGTGCGTGACAGACGAATGAGAGCGTTACCAACTTGGACGTTGAGTTGACTAGCGTCGAGGATTACGTAGCCCCGGAAGCAGCTCATGTGGACTTGACAGCGGCCAACACTTCTTTTAAAATGATCCTCGATTAACAAGTTGCTGTTCGGATCGACTGCAGCCCAGTAATCGTTGCCCAAGAGATATTTCCAAAGAAAAGCCATCGGATCGAAACAGGAGTGATGTTGTATATGTTATAAATTACAACCTCTCTAGCTGCACACAATTCTCTTTCTTTTATACAGAAAACGTTGCCACATGGATCCCTCTACGAAGTGAGCCAAGACTTTTTGCGTGAATCATTGGATCAAACTTCGCAAACGCTGAGTGCTGGAGATATCCTTTCGATGATACTTATTGGAAAATAATCAGACTGGCGGCGGCGGCAGCGCTCGTTGTTGCAAATATAACGCCGCTGTAAGTGATCCAGTGGCGTGAGTGGCGAGGGTGGCGAGCCATGGTGGTTTTTTTTGTTTAGTTAACTGCGCATGGCTGACTGGTTTACGCAGACCGCACGTGAGCGTGCATGTACTAGTAGAAAGTGCATGGAAAAGAAGAAAAGCACATGGAAGTACGGACGGCGGATGTAAAGCGCCACCGAAAGCACAGAAATGGAGGAATGGAAGTATCGGTAGATGACCAAATATAGACAAAGATTGACTTGCTTGGCCAGGAACAGGATGCTTCAAAAGAAGTGAACGTGACCCGCCGCGTATTTGCACCAATGAAAAGCTTATGCGCAATTCGAACGACTTTAGCCTATCATAGCACAGCGGCGGCTTGTCGCTCAGCAAATTTTGTAACCTTTTTTTTTTCTCGTTCGTTTGATCGATCTCTTTTTTTTCATTGTTCACTTGTCAGCATGGCCGCCCCTTCCGATAAAAGTGGAATGACGAGCAAGGATTACTACTTTGACTCCTATGCTCACTTCGGTATGTTATAAAGAGATACCTTACCTTGTTGACTTGTACTGACTGATCTGCTTTAGGTATCCACGAAGTACGCGCGTCCTGGGCTTATTTTTTGCGACGCAACTAACGTAGAATGGTGTCTAGGAAATGCTCAAGGATGAGGTGCGCACGCTGTCCTACCGCTCTGCCATTTACAACAGCAAGCATCTCTTCAAAGACAAGATCGTGCTGGATGTCGGCTGTGGCACCGGTATCTTGTCCATGTTTGCCGCCAAGGCTGGTGCGAAACATGTCTACGGTGTAAGTTTAGAGAAAGGGTTCATACAGCACAGGTCAGCTGATAGTTATATTTTAAAAAAGATCGACATGTCCAATATCATCCATCAAGCCCGCGAGATTGTGAACGACAACAACCTGACCGACAAGGTCACCCTGATCCAAGGCAAGATGGAAGAGGTGCAACTGCCCGTTGACAAGGTGGACATCATCATCTCGGAGTGGATGGGCTACTTTTTGCTCTACGAGTCCATGCTGGACACTGTTTTGGTGGCTCGTGATCGCTACTTGGTAAGTATTCCAGTAAAAGGTGGTTATTAGAGCATTCTGGCTCACATAACTACAGGCACCGGGCGGTCTTATTTTCCCTGACCGCGCAACCATGTTCATTGCTGGTATCGAGGATGGCGCCTACAAGGAGGAGAAGATCGACTTCTGGGACAACGTCTACGGTTTCGACTACTCTTCCATCAAGCGTCTGGCTATCAAGGAACCTCTTGTGGATACTGTCGAGTCGCAGGCTGTCGTGACCGCACCCTGCCCCTTCAAGGAGATCGACATCGCCACCGTGAAGAAGGAGGACTTGACCTTCTCGGTTCCTTTCAAGGTGACGGCTGCCCGTGACGACTATATCCATGCCTTTATCTCTTGGTTCGACATTGGTTTCACACACTGCCATAAGCCCATCTGGTTCTCCACCGGTCCCCAGGCCCGTTATACTCACTGGAAACAGACCGTCTTCTATACTCCTGATACCTTGAACGTCAAGACGGGCGAGTCCATTGATGGTCAGCTGTCTTGTGCACCCAACAAGAGCAACCCTCGCGATCTCGATATCATCATCGACTACGCCTTCCAGGGCGAGCACTGCCAACAACAAGATCACTGCGAGTTCAAAATGTAAGTGACACGCCCATCTTTGCGTACTTTTGACTGAGATCTGTTTGTAACCTTGTAGGTCGTAAAGAATCCTCACTGTCTTGCATTTCATCCTTTCCTTCCACTTGCATCCTAAAATCAAAATCTGCGCGTGCAAAATAATGCAGCGAGTATGTATTTATACATGACAAAGCCTTGTAGTCTCTGTGTACGTAGTCTCTGTGTGCGAATGTTTGTCTGCATGGAAGTTTCTGTACAAATGCAGCTGGTGAAGGGGTATCATGATATGGACATTAGGTCCGGGCCTGGTGTCGAGAAGGTTTCTGCATGGTTCTTGGCTGAGAGGAGCCATATTGCACAAGATCATCCCAGCCAGCTGGTACGCCTGCAGCACCCCGCTCGTTGCCTAGGTAAACGCCAGCCTCGGATGACCATGGCATGTCTTGGGCCAGGCAGGTTTGAATGACGCGGTAAGCCTCCAGGTTGGCATACGGAACCTGGGTCTTGGGATCGCGGTAACGCGCGACTTTACCAGTGACCGGGCATAGCAGTGGCTGCACAGGCATAGGCTCGCGCTCGACCCAGGAGGCGAGCTCTGGAATCAGCCCAAGGCGATCCAGCTCCTTGTCCGTCAAATGATCGACGTTCGCCTTTTGAATGGGCGGCTTGTCATCCATGAACGATATCACTGTCCTGCCTTCCATTGCGCTCGTGTCCCAATCATGCTGTTGGTGCCATGCGAGCGCTGCAGGGTCGTTGATCTCCTCAGAGATATTGGTATCGGTGGCATCGTCGTGTGAAATCATAAACAGCTTGCGCTTCCGCGGTCGCTGATCGGGCCGTCCGTCAGTATAAGAATGATAGCGAACAAAGGGGCCTTTGATGCGCTGAGCCGTCTTTTTGCGAGCAGCTGCTTTGCGTTCTGCTTCAAGGGCCTGCCATTTGTTGAGAGAAGCGCGGTTGTGCTCTTCGGTGTGGGCGGCTTCCTCCAGTAGCTGCTCCTGCGTCATTTGTGGCTTCTTTGAGAGAGGTGCTGGTTTCGGTACGCGCGCTGCCATCTGATCGAGCTTGGCCTGGATCTGCTCTTCCGTATACAAGCGACTTTTGACTGTGGTAGCGCGTGAGGACTGGCGCTTGGGGCCCTGATCAAGGGCAAGTCGACGTTCGTGCCGCCTCCGTTGGCGTTCCTGATACGTGGGCTGAGAGCGTCGAGCAGGCTGTCGCTTGGCAGCTGTCAGTGTCACCTTTTGCTCGGCTCGTTTTCGTTCTTGTCGTTCTTCGCGTGCAATCTCTTTGTCTTCTTCGTTGCCCTCTTCGCGTGCAAGTTCTTCCTCGTCAGACGATTCCGTATTAAAGTCAGAATCAACAATGTCTTCTCCCTCATCGTCGTCGTCTTCTATTGAAATGCTTAGTCCTCTTTGCTCGTATGAGTTACGAGTCTCGTTATACCCTTTTCGAATTCCTCGTCGTCACTCCCCGTGTCCTCGAAAAGCTCAACCATGTCGATCTCTTGGTCCAGCAAGGCTCGCATTCTGTAAAGGGCGGTGTGAGCTTAGAGGCTACAAAAAGCTGACATGCTTCCTTACCGATTGCCGGCATTAGGGCGCCTTTCACGTTGTTGAACAAACGACATTGTGCTAGTAAAAGACAGGTGTTCTTTGAAAACAAAAATGATTCTCAGCAGAAGAACTGCAAAATCAGACTTACTCATTTCGGGGTGCATATCACAGAAAAGCTAGTTTTGCAATGCACTGACACCACAGACGCACACACACGCACACACTTCTCTCTCTCTCTCTCTCTCTCTCTCTCTCTCTCTCTCTCTCTCTGTGTGTGTGTGTGTATGTGTATATGTGTGCATGCTGCCTCGAATGCGCGTGTATACGTGCCATCTGGCTACATAATAGAGATATGCGGATACCTGGTCACACACAGAACATACACATCAGAACCTCGCGGCTCATCCTTCTTACATGGCGCACATCTGTAGCACATTATCATATATCTATAAAAATAGTACGTATGTAGAATATATATCGGCATAATTTCTGGGTGTTGTTTTAAGTTTCGTTTCAAATTGATATACACGGATTCAATGAGCTCAACCACAAAGATCACAAAGACTCAACAGCGAATACGTTAAAAGTACAAAGTCAAAATATGTATGTATAAGGGCCATTATAGGCTGTGGTTGTGTGTAATAGAATAAAATAACATAGAGTTCTTACATCCGTAATCATAGGACTTTTCTGAACCAGCAGAATAATAAAAAGTGAAACTAAGCGGTCGATGACTTTTCATCATGCGAATACTTGATTTCTTCGGCGTGCTGGTGAGCTTTCTGTACAACGGCGTCCGTCTTGCCAGTAGCACCAAACAAGGCATCCATCTCCTCAAGCGAAACGCCCTTGGTCTCAGGATAGAAGAAGAAGACAAGGATCACGAGCACAAAGTTGACACCCATCCATACGTAGAAGGAATAGAACCCCATAGCTATACCCGAATAAAAGATGAGCACAGAGAATGATATATGCGGACAGAAATGAATAAAACTTACCGACAAACATAGGTGGGAAGGCCTGGGCCATGACGACATTGGCGAGGTTTTGGGTATTCGTGCAGATGGAGACAGCCGTGCCACGGACGCTGAGAGGGAAGATCTCAGAGGTATAGATCCAGACGGTGGCGCCCCAACCAGGTTTATAGAAGAACGTAAACAAGAACATGAGGAGGGCAAGAGAAACGCCGACACCGTACTCTTTGCCGCCCTCCGGGGTGTCGGGCGTCGTGACATAGACAGTGGCCGCAATCAGAAGCATGAGACCTTGACCGATACCGGCAATAATAAGGATCTTCACGCGACCCAAGCGATCAGATAGGAAAGTGCAGGTCAACGTGAAAAGAATACCAAAGGTGTAGTTGAGTGCGTTGATCAGGAGAACGGTTGAGTTGTTGTTGAAAACTTTTTGGTACACCTAGCGAAGCGTTCGTTAAGAGACTTCCATAGCAAAATGATGTAGAACATACCTTGGTAGAATAGTTGTTCATCATACTTTGGCCAGTGACTTGCTGTCCAAAATTAATGATAAGACCGAGATCTAATGCCAATTGAATAAAAGTGTAAGGATATGCATGTGGGCCAATATGGAAGGGATCTTACAGATGCGCTTGCGAATAGATTTGTCACGCCAGAGGTCCTTGAGGGAGTTGCTCGTATTGTTCTTTTCCCATTCGACAGCCGCAACAATCTCTTCAAGCTCGAGCTCGACCTCATGCTCTTCGCGGAGGCGAAGCAAAGCTCTGCGTGCCTTGTCGATATCACCACGCTGGACGAGCCAACGAGGCGACTCAGGACAGGTGAAAATCGTAACACAGCAGATAAGAGGAATGGCGGCCTGGATCAAAGTAATCGTCTTCCACTGCCAGTCGCCCAGGCCGAGATTCTGAATTGTACCATATGACGCATAGGATGTGACGAGAGCACCCACAGAGTACCTGTTGTAGTAGAAATTTCAGTGAGCTATCAAGTGTCGCACACCAATTTGGATTTTTTGTCATACATCATTTGCCAGAATGAAAGCATACTGCCACGGATCTGAGGCGGGCAAAGTTCACCCATGAAGACGGGACCCGCCGGCAAAGCGATACCCTGTCCGATACCCAGAATGATACGGCCACCAATGAAAGCTGTTCAAATGAGAAAACAAGGAGAGAGAAAAAAAGTTAGAGTTGGTGCGATCTTTCTGCATAATATCGTCGATTGTACCCCCAATGTTCGGTGAAAATGCTACAGTTCAGGTCAAGAATTGTGATTAGTATTCAGGTTAATCTCATCATTCGATATCTGTTGGCGTACTTTGAATAAATGAAGCGACGATGACAATAAAGCATCCCAAGAAAATAGATGCACGACGACCAAAGTAATGTGACACAAAGGGGGACATGGAAAGACCAGCGACGATGGTGGCGGCCATGTAGCAAGAAGTGACAGCACCAATCATACTCTGGTCCGATGGATCAGTGGCGCTGAGACCCATATAACGCATGAAGGAGTCGATGCCCTGCAGGTTATTGAATACAGCTAGACAGGGATAATTTATAAGCACATTTGGAAGTCAAGGCAAGATGGTTTCATGGACTCACATGCATCGAAGCCTATGATTTGACAAGCGTAATGTATATGGTGTGAGCGATTAGGGTGGCAAGCATTGGAAAGGTATGAGAGGTAATACCGTTGATAAACATGCACAGTGAGGTACAAATACCACACATGTAGCAGTAGAGGCGCTTTCTTGTCATCATCTTTGCAGAAAGGTACAAGAGAAGACAAAGAGGAAGTGGAAAAAAAGGGCGAGAAAAGACTTGTGCTGCATTTATATGAATTGGCTCAGTAAGAGTGGTGGGATGGGTACTCGATATGGAATCTTTCTCACTGTCTCAAGTTTAATTTTTTGACCCGAGGCTGCGTATTTTTGCGCTACGTTTGCCCACGTTGGGAGAGTTAAAGAGGAGCTTTTTTGATACCCCACGGGGAAATTACCGTCGTGCCAAATGAATCCATGGAGGCATTGTCCCGCAAATTGCTGTAGGTGTGGGGTCTTTGGTGGATTTTTTTTTTTTTTGCCCCGGCTCAGGTAAAGACAGGCCAGAAGTCCATACACTGGGAAGATACCGAAGTATAGGAACATAATAGCGGAAGTTAGGGGAAATACGAAGATCTACCTAATTCCCGGAGCATTCGCCCGGCAACGTATTACACAAATTTCAAATGGTTCGCATCACAAGGTCTCACCCAGACACAAGAACAGACGTCAGGCTACAAATAGAGGAAAAGACCCGTACTCTTTAGGTGTCAACATTATGTCGAGTGAAAACAGTGCTCGTCATCGTGCTGTTGCGAACCCTATTATTCCTGGTTTCAATCCAGATCCATCGTTGTGTCGCGTTGGCAAAGACGACTTTTATCTTGTGACGAGCACGTTCAACTTTTTCCCTGGTCTCCCGATATACCATTCCAAAGACCTGGATTCATGGACGCATATAGGTAAGCGAGGCACAGAAAAGACAGATGGAGAGAACGGACACTGTGGTCGTCAGGAGAGAGACAGCTCACTCAGCCCTTTTGAAAGGCAATGCGATTGATCGCGTCGATCAGGTACCTGGGCTTGCACAGACAGTCATCAATGGAGGTCTCTGGGCACCCACGATTCGCCATCACGATGGTGTGTTCTACATTGTCACGACCCTCGTGCTGGCAGACAAACCGGCGCATGACACAAGCCGTTGGAAAAATTTCTACGTGAAGGCATCCCATCCCGCGGGTCCGTGGTCTGACCCGATCTACTTTGATTATCCGGGATATGACACCTCGCCATTTTTCGACGGCAACGACATCTACATTCAAGGCTCCTTCTACTGGCGTGTGCGCCCAGAGATATCGCAGATCAACCTTTCCCACCCGGACCAAGTCCCTCAACGACTGTGGTCAGGCACGGGTCAAAAAGCCCCCGAGGCACCTCACGTCTTACAACACAAAAATGGCTGGTACTACTTGATTCTGGCTGAAGGCATGTGTATAACTACAGTCGACATTCTTTGTGTGTGTGAACACCTATCACGCATCCCATAATAATATCATTTTGGATCACAAAGCTCACGACACATATGAAAATAGGCGGCACGGAAGAGGGCCATCGCGTTGTGATGGCCCGCGCACGCGACTGGCGCGCTCCCGAGGCCGACTGGGAAGCCTGCCCAGACAACCCTATCCTGACGCATGCCGATCTGCCAGACGCCATCGTGCAGTGTACAGGCCATGCCGACCTTTTCCAGGACCAGCATGACCAGTGGTGGATGGTCCTGCTGGCCTGCAGGAACTACCAGGGCAGGTACCCGATGGGCAGAGAGACATTCTTACATCCCATCTCCTGGCCGGACGACCAGCCTTGGCCTACCGTCACACGCCCAGTGCAAGTATCGACCCGCTCCACTCTGTCTGCCAACCTGAATTGGCGCGAAGAGGACACACTGCGGTACCCTTTCATCCATGACAACGGCCAGTGGGTGAACGACTGGCTCTGGATTCGCCTTCCCAATATGGGCAACTACGTGACCGAATCATCCAACCCTTTTTCGATCACGCTTCATGCCAATCCCGAGGCACCTGCTCTCGACGCGCTGACGGGTTCGCCTACGTTTGTTGCTTTGCGACAGAGTCACGTTGCCTGCCGCGCTTCTGTCAGCCTCGCGTTGCCTAAAGATGCCTCGCTCTATGCTGGCTTGGCTATCTATCTCGATGCGCGCCACTATGCATCCGTCGGGTGCGTGCAAGGGAAAGCACTCCTCTCCACACGATCTGGAGACGATGCTCAGGAAATAAGTTCCCCACTTGAGAAAGACGGAGAACGCACGATTGCGTTGAGCATCGAAGCAACCGTACACGATTATACGTTCTACTATGATGGGAAGCAGCTTGGATCTATCGACGCCAAGTCCTTCTCCTTTGGGTTTACAGGTAAGCACGTACGACCTGACCGTAGCACCCCGTTCTCATTGGTCCGTTCACTCTGTCTGTCTTATACAGGCGTTCTCATGGGCATTTTTGCCTCAAGCCAGAGCCACGGCTCGGCCAAGTTCATGGATTTTGCTTATGAATTGAAAGATCAAGCCGTCATGTGACAGAACCAGAAATATACTATATGTTATATACAACGCAAACAGGTTTATTCTTTTTCTTCAAGAAAGAAGTAACTTAAGCAGTCGGAGGCTTGTCCTTGGTATATTTCTCGACGCGGCTCCACCAGGCGTTGATGTTCTTGAAGGAGCCAAGCACCTCCTTCTGGAATACTTCGTCGTTCAGTACGTGAAGCATGTGAAGAACACCCATAAGAACAATGTCAGCGAAACCAACTAATCGAAAAAAAAGAGAGAGAGAGAGAGAGAGTCAGCAAACGAGGTAGCAGCAGCTTTTACACGCCATCCAAGACTCACTTTTAGGACCGGTGATATAGTCGTTGTCGGCGAGAACGGCTTCTACCGATTCGAGACCGGCCTTCATGCTGGCGATAAGACCTGCTTGATCTTTGGACGCCTCTTCAAGGGGCACGCCAAGCATCTTCTCGCGCGTCTCACGGAACCAAGGCTGGATGTCTTTGTCGAGTCTCGAGTGTAAAATGGGAAGGAGGAGCAAAAAGGCGTATCGGCCAACGTTGGCGAAGCACCAGTTCAAAAAGAACTGATGCAGACCAGGGTTGCCATGGAAGAGACTCGGCTCAGGGTACTTCTCGTCCAGGTACTCTGCAATTTTCCACGAGTCTTGGATCACCTTGCCATTGTCGTCAATGACCGGCACGGTAGGACGCTCACCCGTTTTACTGTTCAGAGGGCGCGATGGGTTAGTTAGCTCAGTCCTTGTTCTTTCCCGTCCCGGATTGCTTACGTGATGTTGGGAATGTCCTTGTGAATCTCAAAGAATGACATGAAGGTGGTGTCGTACGCGAGGCCCTTGACGTTCAACGCGAAGCGGGTCTACAACACAAGGGGTCAGTGTGTTCCTGTTATGTCGAGAGACCGACGCGCGCAGGCACGCATCCGAGTATTTACCTTGGCAGGGTTAGGAGACCAGTGCTCAGTATTGTCGAGCTTGAGATCGTAGAGGTGGATGGGCGCCATAAGGTGTAATATGAGACAAGAGGTGTGGAAATGTCAGCCTTCGGCCCGGAGACAATTTATGCTTGTCTCGTTCGCTGCGGAGCGTGTTTGATGACAAATCAGAGTCGCGCTTGCTTGTTCCACTCCCTGATGGGATGATTGCATACTTGCTGTTTTTGACTTGGCTTTGTTCTCACTCACGATCTCACTTGCAGCTAGCTCGAGACACCTTCTGTTTCTGGGACTGGGGACCGCACACACACACACATACGCACTTCCTTGGGTTGAACTCGTAAACAACGCATCATGGGTGGAGCGCTCCCATCGGCCAAAGATATACAAATCAACACCTTCCAAGTGGGAGTATGTCATTGCAGTCACGTTTCTGATGGATCTCCTTGCGTCATCTTGCGCAACGTCCAGGCACACCACGTCGTTGGGCGTATCTACACGCGTGACCCGACCAATGGAAGCGTTGCATTGCGTACAGGATGCGTGGCGTGACGCGTCCATGCTGGGTTCATAATTCTCGTGTTACAACGCGAATGCTAAGCGCATAAATATATTAGAGTTAGGACATGGCTGAGGGTCACCAGGCTTCCAATGGTATCGATCCGCGTAGACATGAGTAACGCTGAGGATGGGATTGCCCGGGAAAGGGCGGGGAATGTATTGCTTTTTATTAGACTTCTTTATTGCGTTGCGCGCGCCTCATCCGTCGCGACCGCACCGCCTTGGGCCATGCTTCTCAAGTATTTGAAATCCGCCATCAAGGCTACTTCTTCGCCGAGGATCGCAAAGACGCTCGAGATATCACTGCCCTGACGTTTCAGCAGCATTAGTGTGCGTTGTTTGATTCCATTATCCTCAGCGCTCAGCGCTGCAATCACGAGGCACACGCGCTGCAGCGTAAAGAGACCAGCATCCAGTCGCCGCAGGTAAAAGTCGTCCGCGTACTCTTCGAATTCGTCTTCATCCAGTTCCTTCTTCTGTTCCTCGATCTCCGCTTGCACTCGCTTGTCGGCAGACTCGTAGTACTCCTTCATCTCCAGCAGACGATCCACTTTTTCATAATCATCCTCCGTAAACTTGCGGATGAGGCGCAAGCGTTGAACGTCGCGCTGTGAGAAATTGCGCAGCAATGACAGGATGATACACATGATGTGTTCTAAAGTTTTTTGTGTATCTTAGTACAGGGGCTCAGACTGTCATCCCTTCTCGACTTGCCTTCATCTTCTGATTCTTTGAATGACTTGTGTGCTTTCTTTAACTTTTTAGAGCCCTGTTTCATGGATCATTGAGTCTCTGTGAATAGGATAAAAGCAATCGACACACGTACCTTGCCCATAAAGAGGGGGAAGAGGACCTTGAGACCCGATGCCTCTACGAACCGCTCACAGTTACCACGTCCGTGCTCGCCTGTCATGGCATAGTTCAGAACCTTGACGGATCGAATGCGGCCCAAGGTGCGTTCCCTATATATGGACACTCGTGAGCTACCACGTTTACTTTTGACGGATCGTTTGCGTTACTTCATCATGATAAGCATCAACTCCACGCCTTCGGCCTCGAGGAAGCTTTGCTTCACTTCAATTTCGTTCAGCATGGAGCACAGCGCATTGAAGAAATTCTCCACCATCTCAACTTCGTCTTCGTCTGCCGGGTCCTTTTTGCGATAGGCCTGAACAGAAAAAAAGTTCATCAGAACGAGCGAATAGAATCACACGCCAGCTGACATACCGACAAGGCTCGTAAAAGGATATCCATACCACCCTGTTCGTTGACCTTCAAACGAATATCTACATGGGAGGGTACAGTTCAATTCAAGCCATCCAGTGTCATCGAGTTCTGATTACCTCGATTATCCTGAAGGAGAATGGAGAGAATTTCACTTGCGTAACCACGGTTAGAATCGTACCCCTTGGGCTGAATGCGTTTCAATAACCACGGCAGCAATTCAGTCTTGAGTGCGATCCGGTCGGCAAGCGTAGGCTCAAGACTGAGCAAGTTCTCCATAATGCCCAAGAGTTTGAATACACCCTGCCGATCGGATTCCTCTGATTCGTCTAAACGTCCCAAATTCTGCACCAGAAGCTCCAATAGTTCGTTCTCGAGCTAACAAGCACGTGTGTGAGAAGACAAAAGAACGCGTGTGGAGAGCATAACCCTACCAATGCATCGACCAGTGCCCTCATGCCTTGCTCTGCTTCCTCAGAACGTTCCAGCTCATCCTCAGCGGTACCGACATCTTCGTCCGTGAGTTCGTTGATGAGCTCAATGGCGTCGATGGCAATATCCGTGTTATCATGGCTCAGGAGTGACAAGAGCGACGCGACTGTGCCAAGATTGACGAGTTCTGGATACAGATGCGGGGCCTGGGTCAGCGTCAGCATGTTTTTGATCTCCTCATCGAGGTCTGCCTCAGACTCCATGAACTTTTCGGGTTGATCCGCATAGCGCACGCGCAGTTCTTGGTTCTTATTGATGGCTTTCTCCAGCTTAAGGATCATCTTTTTGACGGTGCTCGTCGTCAATGCATCAGGCTAAATAGAGTCCAAGTGTAAGTCGAGCTGTGATGATAGATAATACACGCTTGTTGTCGGGTGCTTGCCTCTTCTACATCGTATTCGTCGACGAGATCAAGCAATCTGCTTTGTTCGTCTGTTAAACCGCCGCCAAAGAATCGACCTTCGTCGTCCTGTTCATCCTCAAAGTAGTCCTGCACAGAGTATCCCTGCATGTCGTCTTCGTCGTTGGTCTCTGCGCTGTCTGTGTTGCGCCGTTTGTGTTCCTGCTGCTCATTGTCTGCTTCGCGGTACTTGTCCAGAAAATCGACGTCAGGCGTCTCTGGCATTTTTCGCTTGTTCCGTCCAGCCGGAATGGCCGGGATCTATCGATCGCGTCAGTCTAACATAGCACCGGTACAAGGTTGTGCATACCTTGAACATCTCATCGATATTCATGGTGCGTTAGGTTCGTTTCTGGTTGGGTAAAAAGTGCAGACGCAGAAAAGCAAAAAGCCAGTCAGTCAGTCAGTCAGTCAGTCAGTCAGAAAGGGTGTCTTTCGTCCTGATCAAAAAAGGCAACTCAGCTCCTCTCCGTAGGCACTACATATTCACGCCGTGATAGGACTAGAATGTCTGCTGTTCCTCTGTACATTGAAAAGAAATGGTTTATTTATGCATGTTTTTAGTGATCATAGCAATCATGTTGTTGCCCACGATCGTGCTCTCGGAGAACCGGTCGCTAAAGTATTCGGCTGTCTCTGTGAACCGCTTCTGGTAGGCTTCCATGCTACCCAGTGAGACACACTCGGCCCAGCCGCGCGCACATGTCACAAATTCCATGTCGTCTGAGCGGATTTCTTTGCGGTACAAGGCGGCCTGAATAGCGTCTTCCAGCATAGCAGGGCTGCGGAAAAGGTACTCGGTGATACCCCTAAGAATTATAAATCAAGTAAGATACATGACTCCAAATCCGTTGTCCTACTTACATCCACAATCGGAATAACGGGGTCTGGCACACCATGTGCTCGTAAGGATTCAGACGTAGGCTGTACCAGCAGTCCACCTTGAATGGCATTCATGAATACACGATTTTCTTGGTACTTAGTTTGCAACACGTTACCATGGCCAAGAGCGACAGATGAGAGTTGGGTTCCCGGTTCTCTCTGGGAATATTGGACAGCGAGAACTCGTCGAGGATATCATCGGACAGCAGGATGGGAACGTGGTCTTTTTGCAAACCACCAAAGACAAAATCGCCCGCCTACAAACATGACTCAGTATCCTTATACGAAGCTTCACATGGTCATTACCCTCTTTATGCGTGAACGGAACTCCTCTTCCTTTTCTCGGATCATGAGCTTGAACAGGTCGGCCACCGACCGGGCATATTGTGTGATCTGCACCTTGGCAATTGGGTTCATGATGGCCAGACCTGGGAAACGAATTTAGAGCACAGATTACTAGGAGAGTGCGTGAGCGTACCTGCATACACGTGCCACTTATTGCTGTAGATACGCATGGTGACATTGACCTTGACGTTTTCAATGCCACCTACGAAATGCGGAACGAGCCACTAAATGCAGCGCATCCATTGAATAAGCAAACAAAACGAAGCTTCTGTCTTTTTCTTACCGGGAACTGGAAGTTAGCCTTCCAGGCATTTCCCATACTATCCAAATGGGTCAGAATATGGCTGACAACCCCCTAGGATACTTACCTCAGGAAGGCGGCATGGGTGACAGCCTGCGTATCGGCAGTAATCCGGTCATGTTCCTCGGCTGATAAATGTACAAAATTGGATTGGAAGCAAGACAAGATGCGCAAAACGAGGTTGTATTTGTCATCTGGAGCACGCTGCCGGATGACCACCAGAGGTTGGCCCTTGGGATCCACGCCAGGACCGTGCATTGAGTGACAGGAAACAATGTGAACGTCCGCAGGCAGGTGTTTCTCCAAAGCATCGATTTCAGGTTGCTTCACTGATGTCTAAAGAGGGAAAAAGTGGGTCAGTGCGTCTGTTGGTTTTCGTGAAGTTCGGTTTCGGTAGGGAGCCGTACCTGGCCACCCACGATGGCACCCATTTTAGTGGCTAGAGGTTTAGTTATTTCGTGAGTTTTTCCAGCATGCCTGTGAGGACTTTATGCGAGCGTACCGGGGCCGAAGCGAGCTACGACGGCTTCAATATATTCTGCTTCCACAGCGTACATGATCCAATCGCACCGGCGCGATACTTGGAAGCCATCCTGAAGGACGTTGATGGGCGTGTCTTTTTTCGTTTTGCTTTGTTTTAGAGATTGACGCGTTGAATGCATGGTGGAATGGCATTGTACCTCGAAATTCCTCGCGTAACTGATCATATTTCTCGGGGAGATCGCATATAAAGATCCTTCATAGTGAAAATAACGTGTGAGTTGTGTGTGTGTGGAGAAGGAGGGGATAGTTTACTTCTTCCATCCGGCTTTGGAGAGTCGGTTGGCATAGAAGCGACCCATGCCACCCGCACCAATAATGCCGAGTTCGACAGTCTCTTTCTCGACGTCCGACATATTTTACAGCAAGAAGCACACATAACACAAGCGCGGGTGGTAGTGCTCTCTAAGAGTGAATGTTTCAGCGAATAAAAGGAAGGCGGAGTTGACTTTTGAACCTTCTGCTCCAAAAAGTGAAGCTTCCCTTTTCAGGAGACAGACGCTGCGTTTGAATGCGCTGTTACCAGGTACCGGCATTTTGCATCCGAGAATAATACCGTTTAATCCTTCGTTTCTTTTTCCGGTTCTTCTGCCTCTCTCTCTTTTCTCTTACTCTCATTACTTCTTTTTCTTCTCTCTCATGAGGCCTTCAGTGTGGCACATGCTG
Source organism: Syncephalastrum sp. PYS2702 (assembly GCA_023630325.1). NCBI lineage: Eukaryota > Fungi > Mucoromycota > Mucoromycetes > Mucorales > Syncephalastraceae > Syncephalastrum > Syncephalastrum sp. PYS2702. The sequence goes on from JAMAMT010000093.1 coordinate 83,592, forward strand.
CCACTGCTCCTGGCGTCTCTTGCTATCACCACCTTGGGTATGTATTTCAACCCGCAAAAATCTCAAACTTCCAATCTCAACTTACCTGAATGCTGCTCTCCTTTACAATCATGTAGCACACAGTCTGAATGATCGGCGACTCCAACGAATAGAAGGCCTCAGCAATATTCAATTGGATATTGCGCCACGGCCAGAGAACTTTTACAAAAAGCGCAGTATGACGCCCAATGCCGGACACCACCCGAAGCTTCCCCGATCCATTGCGCACGATGATATACTTCGGCTCAGCCTGACTGCATACAACACCACCTTCCATTTGCATCTCCATCCCAACGACGACCTGTTTCACCCCAATGCTGTCGTCAATTACGGCGGCGTCGACTCGCCCCTCCGCCGGGAGGACTACCGCGTCTACCGTGGACATGTCATTGACCCGCACTACACCGACCTGCGGTGGCGGGAAGACCAAGCAGGCGTCTGGCGCGACGAATTGACCGTCGACCAGGAACCGGGTGTGCTTGGCTGGGCTCGCGTGACAGTTCGCCATGACCTCAAGTGCGTATAGATTCTCAGGGGGTTTATGAGAAGGACATGCGACCTAATTACGGCAATTATTCATCTAGACATGATCTGGCTTATCCTATCTTTGAAGGCTCCTTCCGCGTCCACCACGACTTATACCACGTCAAGCATCGACTCAACTATCGACTTGCCAAGAGATCAGATGACGTAGAACCCAATGCCGATGACGAGAATAGCCATATGGTGATATACCGCGATTCCGATACCATACAGGTTGCACACGACAGCCACCCCCAGAAACGTGGACTCTCCCATCATGCGACCTCCCAGTGTGGCTTCGACCGCCTCTTGCACCCGCCTCCACCCCACGTCAACCGATATGCGAGCCATGCCTGGGACCCTTTCTCGACCGGCTCCATCGAACCCTTCAACCACTTGAATCCGTTTAGCAAGCGGGCCCCTTCCGGTTGTCCGACCACCAAGAAAAGTAAGCAATGACAGACCCAAAGAAAAAAAGAATCTGCTTCTAAAATTAACCCGTCTGTTTTTTCTTTTTCTTCCTTTCTCGCCACTCCTTTTGTGTAACCCCAAAGTCAACTACATGGGCGCAGGTACATTTTAACACAGACGAGTCATGCGGCAACTCTGCTCACATCCCCATTCCTGCTTTGCATAGCTTCGGATTGCACGTACACAAAGTACTACCAAGGCGCAAACAATGCACGCACGCAGATTATTCAGGACTGGAACTCGGCTTCGGCTGTCTATGAACGCTCGTTCAACATCCAGCTCGGTTTGATCAATATCACCATCATGCCCGAGGATTGCCCGTCCTCGCCGTCGACCCCCACACGCTGGAACCAGGCCTGCTCCACGAGTTATGCGATTGATAGCCGTCTCAGTGACTTTAGTCAGTGGCGTGGCTCCCTAGGCGATGATGGTGCTGGTCTGTGGCATTTGATGACCAGCTGCGCGTAGGTTTCGAATATGGATAGGACCTCCTTTCGCCACTGACGTGCTTTCTTCTTCTTCTTCTTCTTCTTCTTCTTCTTAGGTCCGGTATCGAAGTCGGCGTTGCCTGGTCCAAAACGTTGTGCCAAACCGGTGCGTCACAAACACAATCAAACGGCAGAACGGAATATGCGTCCGGAACAGGCGTTTCTTCCATCAGTAAGCTATCCTACCCACGGGTTTCGAATGCACACTCACATACAGAGTGTAGTCCGAGATGAATGGAAGGTCGTTGCGCATGAAATAGGACATAACTTTGGTAAGTTTGGAGAAGCGTCTGGGTAAAAAAAAAATTGCGGACGATTCATGTCTTCCGAAATAGGTGCCATCCACGATTGCACGTCGGATTCGTGCCCATGCAGCGGGTCCAGCTGCCAATGCTGCCCGTTGAGCTCGAGCCAATGTGATGCCGGTGGTCAATATATCATGAACCCTTCGAGCAATGTATCGTCCGAAGACTTTAGCCCGTGCTCGATCAAAACGATCTGCGATGACTTCCCGAGTCTGGGGACGTGCCTGGAAGAGCCAGGCAGCCGTACTATCAAAACCCTGCAAATGTGTGGTAATGGTATCAAGGAAGACGGCGAGGATTGTGATCCGGGCGGTAAAAACACAACGTGCTGCGATGCTTCGACATGCAAGTTTATCAACAATGCCAAGTGCGAGTAAGTGGTAGTAGTAGTTGTAGTAGTCATTCATAGGCTCTCATGACCATGGTGGACTGACGCCAACCGCTCGTACGTAGTGACGCCAGCGACCTCTGCTGCAGCAACTGCCAGCTGCGCCCGGCCTCGTACGTGTGCCGAGCGGCGGCTTCCGAATGCGACGTGGAAGAAAAATGCTCTGGTACGTCCGGCGACTGTCCTACGGACCAGTACAAGACAGACGGCACGGATTGTAGCAACGGCAATCAATGTGCCTCCGGACAATGTACATCACGCGACCAACAGTGCACGCAACGTGGATCGTCCATGAGCGTGAGCCGTGCATGCGGCTCGGCCTCGGGTAGCTGTCAGCTCATTTGTGATAATCCAGGAGGTATGGGCTGTATCATCTTCAATGGCAACTTCTTGGATGGTACACCCTGTGGTGTCGGCGGCGCTTGCAAGTCCGGCAAGTGCAGTCTGGATAACTTTGGTAAGGCGAAACTAAGTTTTCCGTATCAGATCTTCTTTTTTTATGCTAAAGGGTTCTTCTTTCACGGGTAGGCGACAATGCAAAGAATTGGATCGACCACCACAAGGAAATAGCTATCCCGGTGATCGTCGTGGTCGGCCTGCTTGTCCTGCTCTGTCTGCTGCGCTGCGTGTGCTACGGATGCTGCGGCATGGGAGGCTACCGCAACGTCAACAAGGGAGGTGTCTACGTCGTATCCGGTGCACCTGCCCATACGCCGCCGCCTTACTACGGCCCGCCCCCCGGCCAGATGCCGCCGCCACCGCAGGGCTGGGTCAATCCAGCCGCTTACAATGGCTATCACCCGCCAGCGCCGCCGCCGACGTATACACCAGGGCCTGGCCAGCCGCGGGAACAGTACGAGATGAATAACTGGCAGGCAAGCCCATCGCCATCGCCCGCGCCGGCGGATGTGGGTGGAGGTGGAGCGAATGTGTCGGGGCGTGTGCGCCGATTTGAGGAGCGTATGGTGTAAGCATTCATTGTTCTTTTTTTTTTCCTTTATAGCATTTGTACAGTAAAATTTGCAATCTTTTTTGTTGTGTGTGCTGTGTACTCTATTGTGTCTATGATACATGAAGAAGAATAGTGAGGGGGGGGGAGAAGGAGATAGAAGAGAGAAGAATAGCCGAGCAAAGCGCAGAGAACATCGTATGCGTCAACAACGAGATAGAAAACAAGAAGGAAGAGGGTGAGGAGAGGGGTGCTTTTGAGTATAGAGTTGTGATTGAATCGTGTGGAAGCCATGGAGGAAGAGAGTAGTATTATTTACTGTTGCTCGGCAACGACGCCGACCTGGGCGGGGCGCAGGACACGACCCTTGAGGGTGTAGCCCATCTTCTGGACGGCAAAGACGGTGCCAGCCTCCTTGCCGGGCATCGGGGCCTGGAAGAGGGCCTGGTGCTGGTTAGGGTCAAAGGCCTCGCCCTCGGGGTTCTGCTGCTCGACACCGTGGCGCTTCAGGGTCTTGACGAGCTCGGTCTCGGTCATTGAGACGCCGGTGTACAGGTTCGTCAGCTGGTCGACGAGCTTCTCGGCCTCCAGGGCAGCCTCGGTCGCCTTCTCCTTGGTGCGCAGGTTCTCGGGCACGGACTGGAGCGCCATGCCGAGGATATCGACCGTATCGAGCAGGTCCTTGGCGAACTTTTGGATGGCGAATTCCTGGGCGCTGCTGATTTCCTTGCGGGTGCGTTCGCGAAGGTTCTCTTGGTCAGCCAAGCAGCGGATATAGGCATCCTTTGGAATTACGGCATTAGCATTAGCATCAGCATAAGAATAAGAATACGAGCAAAGACAAAGAAAGTAGTGCGACAGTGGGCCACGGTGCTTACCTGCAGCTCAGAGATCTTCTTGTCCTTCTCTGCCAAAGCCTTGGCGGCAGCATCCTCGGGGCTGGCAGCCGCAGCGTCCTTGTTCTCGTCCTGCTTCTGCTTCTGCTGCTGGTCCTCCTTGTTGGCGTTCTGATCGGCCTGGTCTGTGGCGTACAGACGGCGCGAGGCAGCCATCATGGAGAGTCTCGCAGCAGTGGGACGGGCGACTGAGGCAATGGCAGCGGTGCGAATGGTTGACAGCATGGTTGACAGTTGTAGTATTATAAAGGGAAAACCGACGAGGGTGCGAAAGAATAATAATTTTTGAATAAGGCGTCACACTCTGAAAGGCTTATCCTATAATATACACCCCACACTGGATCCGTGGGATTGCCCTGGTCGGGATATTTACTCAAAAAATAATAAACAGCATTTTCAGCTTTTTCGCTTCTTGCTTCTTGCTTCTTGCTTCTCACCTCCCTATCGCATTCCATTGCTCATGAAATAAACCTTCTATTCAACTATGAACGTGGATACTTTACCGTTGATTACGACATGATTCCAATAAAAATATACCAATAACCAAAACGACCGAACGTTACACCCATGATACCTACACCTCACAAATGAATTACAATGTGTCCGCCCGAGCACCGAGATATATATATTACAATCAGCCATATGTATGGAAACATAAGAAGGGTACATACCTAAAGTACAGTATACACAGTCTATCAATTGTTGATTCGCTACATCAGCAGTGCGATCCAAGTCTGTATAGTGTAGAATACATTGATTGTTTGTAGAAGACACCGTCGGTACTGACACGTGAGCCGGACCAAGCGCTACTTTGTTCATACAGACTTAGTGCAATGCCTGATGCGTTCGCAGTCGATGCGTGCAGTTCCTTTCGTGAGAAGAAGAGGGAATAGGATTCTGGTCAATATCCTTGACTTGATGTCATAGAGGCCAAGAACCACTTTGGGAGTCTGGCAGGTATGACTTATTTACGCTATCTGCAAACAGCAGTGCTGGTACTCGTCAGTGATCAACAACGACAAGAGATACATCAAATAAAAAGACAAATAAAGGCAGTACTGGATCAGTTTATGCAGACAATGAAAACTGGCGGGACGCAGTTATTTCTTTTTAAAGAAGTATGCAATGGCACAAACCCACAGCAAAAATATGCAAATGCCCACTAAACCACTATCTTGATAGTCTATGTAACTTATATCCGCCATCCTACGTACATATGTTGTGATTATATTAAGGGTTATTTTACGCCAGCCGCTGATCATTTGGCGTGGTCAATCTTTTTTTGTTGTGGTTGTTAAGAGGTGAAAAACTATTTTTGACGTACACACTGGTCTAGCAGTACATCAACTCTCATCTACAGCCGTATTGACGTGTCTTTTAAGTGTTGATGATTTACATGCAGTAAGTGAGTGAAAGTCATGCTACAAGTAATCCAAATGAAGGGAAATCTCAGGGGATGCAGGTACGGACATGCTTTTGTTAAGCAGCCATGACCTTTATTCGACCGTGCTATTTTGCGTTGCAGCGCAGAGTGTGGAATTTGTGTAATGCTTGGCGTCTTGGGGTTGATCCAGGAATGGTTGGTTTTATGCTTGACAGAATCGGCACGTGGCGCAGATAAAATGATCCTAACCCTTAAAAATGGATTAAGTCAGGTGATCTCATACCAGCTAAAGACATTTGTTTGGGTGAACAAGACAAAAGCTTGTTTGATCACAGACCTTGTCAGTATCACAGAGGACAATCCGCCCTTGCTGCATTGATGAACCACCATACACCCATTTGAAAGAAGCGTATGCAGATATCAGAAGGAAGAACAAGGTGAAATCAAAGTGATGCATCATGACGTCTGCAACCTTCTGTTGCCGTTTTCATCCCATTCCTTTTGTGACACGAGAGCCGCAAGAAAAAAGAGAAGAAAGAAAAAAAAAAAGAAAGAAAAAGAAGAGTGACCCCCTTTACTTTGTATAATCCCCTTTCTAATCTAATTCCACGTCTGTCTTTCATGTCAGAGAGCACAGCACAAGATACCACGGATACTACGAGTGGCGGTCACGTCCACTTGCAGAAACCCGACACGATTGATGCCCCTGTCTACGTCAAACCGAATGCGTACGACGATGACACTGACACTGACAATGACCCGCCTTGCCCCTCATCCCCTTCCACCCCCATCGAAACAGTCGTCCGACTGGGGATCGGCCATAACAAGCGTCCTGTGAGCCCCATCAAGGAACGCCAAGACCCGCTGGCTGCTCTTCCGCCAGGACAGACCCCAAACGAAAAGGACGAACCGAGCAGGGGCGACCACAGCAGCACGAGCACGAGCAGTAACGACGGCAACAGCATCAGCAGCTCACGGAGGAGTAGCGGCAGTAACTTTAGCAGCAACGGCCGCGTCCCCGAATCCATCCTGAGCGAGCCGCCCTCGGCTACGACGCAGACCACGATGAACGAAGAACTTTCACAGTGCATGTCGACGCTATCCTTCAAGACCAACAGCACTTACACGCCTTCGCTTGCTGGAGGGCCGAGTCCGAGCACGAGCACAGGCAGCCAAGGCAGCCGGATACTTTCCTCTCTGCATTGCCCCAAGTCCAAAAAGAAGAAGCGGCGGGAAGAGATGCTCATTTTTGAGCTGCGCAAACACACCCTCGTCAAGCCGCATTTGCACGACATTTACGAGTACGGGACGAAACGACTCGTGTACCGCAAGGAACAGCCTCATTCGTACTCATGGGGCTTCCAAAACACGCTGTACCGTGACACATGCCAGGTGGCCGAGGCACACCGCCGCGCGTTTCAAAAAGATATCGTGATTCAAGTGGGCGATACCGAGCAAAAGATGGTGAACAAGACCAACTCCCACCTTTTGTTTATGTACCAGTCGACCTTTGACGGGTTTCGGATTGCCTGGAAGCGGCCCAGTCTGCTATCTCATGATATGGTTATCACCGTCATCAAAGAAGACGACTCAGACGACCTCGGAGCGGCTGTGCCACCCCCGCCGCGCGTTCTCGCTGAATTCGATAGCCACGGCATGGGGTACCTCGTCCACCTCGGCCGTCTTGCCATTGACCGCGCCATACTCAGCGAGTTCGACGATCCCAAGCGCGCCGAAGTGTACCTGCTCATGACGTGCTGCACCCTCGTCGACCTGATGCGCGAGGTCGTCGAAAAAGCCGTGGGCCTCGGCGACGGAGGGGTTGCAGGAAGTGATTAAAATACATAGCATAGCCTCTCTCATCTCAATATAGCATAATAATGACCAATACAGTTTTTGTTTTTCCTGTTCCCCGCAAACAACATCCGTGAGCGTTTGGAGTAACGTCATGATCGATAACGCACGTTTTGACACCTATGAAACAGAACACACAGATCAAAGGGGTGGCCCGGGATTTTGTCCAATCTTCCCTATCTCAATCGCTCACTCTCACCCCCAGCGCTGTGTTGTATATAAACCGACTTCCAAAAGCGCTTCTTTGCATTGTCTCGTCTTTCTTCTTTCTCTTCTCTGTCTTTCCATGTATCTCTTGTGCAAGTTATTGTACACAACAGCGTTTGCGCTGTTATCTGCCGCCCCGCCTTATCTACAGCTGTATTACCATGATGTGCTGCGTTTCTCGTCGGACCAGATTGGGTTCGTGTTGGCCATTGCGCCCTTTATTCAGTCGCTCGCCTGCCCGCTCTGGACGTATCTGGTAGACAAGAAGCCAAGGTTCCACGGAGCGGTGATGGCATTGACGAGTTTGGTCGGTGGCGTCGCTGTCATGGGGATCATGGGGGTAGGCCACAGTCTGACAACCACCACAGCCGCACCACTCGGTGGACACGCCGTGATCAGCATTACATGCACGCTCGCTCTTTTCTTTGCCTTCTTCACGCTCCCCAATGTCTCGCTTGTCGATAGCGCGGTGATGAAAATCCTCGGTCCTAATAAAATCCTGTACGGTAAGATATTTTTCCGTTGTGTCGCGCTTTTTTGATTGTCTGTGTTTTTAATATGCACAAATCTAGGCGAACAGCGTCTCTGGGGTTCCGTCTCCACTGGCCTCACGATCCTCTTGGTCGGCGTGCTGATTGATTGGACAGGCAACCTTGACATGATGTTCTGGGTCTTTGGTGCCTCCACCCTTGCCTTCATCTGCTGCGCACTGGCCACGAATGTCGAGACCGACCTTCCTTACGGTGACGAACACGAGCCATTGATTGCAGGAAACGGCGAGGAATATTATTACGATACGGAGCAGACGCTTCGGCCTTACAAGACCGAGACAAAGGACGAGGAGGACCGACTACCGATCAACAATTACCTGTCGACTACCAGTCAGCACGAGCATCCCTTGCTTTCCAAGGCCACCAGTGGCGGATCTATCCTCTCCTCCCTTGCCCAGAGTATCCGTGAAGATGCAGATGATCGTCTGGAAGAAGGCGGCGTTGATCTGGGTCTGGCCATGTCCCGTATTGCGTCGGTCGAGGATCCCACCGCCATGCTTCACGTCGTTTCCGAAGACAAGAGCATGTTCCTATCCTTCCGCGTACTTTCTTTCCTGACCACGACCCTTTTGTTCGGTATCGTGCTCTCTATGATTGTCAACTTTCTGTTCCTGTTCATGAGTCAGGATCTGCATACGCCTGCAAGCTGGATCGGCTGGACTGGACCGCTCGGCGGTATCACAGAGCTTATCTGCTTCTGCTTCTCCAAACAGGTGTGTTTTCTTTCTGCACTGTTCTCTTTGTTTTTCTTTTTTCTTTTTTGTTTTCGGGGACGTACTCAAACGAATATCCACGTTCGTTATGTAGATGACTGAGCACCTTGGCGTGGTCTGGCTCGTTGTGGGCGCTCATGTCGCGACCATTATCCGCTGCTTATCCTACACACTTTTGCCGCCCGATTCTTTCTCGACCAACGTGTGCGCTCTTGCACTCCAGATGCTCCATGGTTTGTTTACCACCGTTCCTCAATTCCACATCACCGCGCCCCACACCATGGTTATGGTTGACTAATTGCGTCACTCTTATGTTATGCTTGATATAGGCGTAGGGTTTGGCATTTTCTGGGCGACGGGTGTCAGTGAAATGGATGACCTCTTCCCACCAGATCAGCGTGCAGTCGCGCAAGGCATCTTGGGAGCGCTGCATGCCGGCCTGGGAACTGGTTTGGGCGCCTTGATTGGTGGATACGTGTACGAGTACTACGGCTCTCTCTGGCTATTCCGCAGTGCAGCTGGCCTCGCTGTCGTCAGCATCATCATCTTCCTCTTGGGCCGTCGCGCATCTCCACCGAGAAATTAGAGGGTGATTCTCACACACGCGTGTGCATGGTGAACACATGAACATGTATTCCACAAAAAAAAAAAAAGAAGATTTTATTATGGTAGCTCTTTTACAAATATTACATATGGCATAAAAATAAAAACAAGAAGTGTTTGCAAGTCTGCACGTTCGTATGGCTGATCCACTGATATATCAGAATGACCAAATAAAGGAAAGCCCTTTCATGGCAAGTTGCACCCGCATTTGGGTTCTCACTCCTTTGCGTTTCATATCGATCCAAGACACGCGCGGCAAGCCCAAACCTTTTTCGTCCAATGTCAATTCTGGAAAACATTAAAGTAGTACGGTATACTATTCTTGGTCGTATCTGACCATGAGCCACGATGAACCACCTACCGCCTTGTGTGCATTTTGCATATTAAAGCACACCAAAATCGTGAGGCTAGATGACATATAACACCACTTTTCTTCCATGCACTGGGCGCAAGAAGACCGGTTAGAAGGCTACCTGACTCGACACAGAGTCATTTGAGCGAGAAAAAGGAACAGGGGAGATAACAAATTGACTGACAAATATACGAGACGCATAAATATGATACTGATAGTGGAATGCTGAATGAATATATTATTATTGGAGTGCGTGTTGCTGCGGGAAAATCCAGCAATATGAAATTTGGGCAGGCGAACCAATTGCGGTGCATTGACTTTGCTCCTCGCTCACTCACTCACTCTCTCTCTCTCCTCTCTGCCCATATTCCCTTCGATCGCATCTCTGTCGTCATGCAGCTTACCACTGATCAGCAACAACAAATCCGTGACAGACTTGCCGGCTTTCTGGCTAACTTGTAAGTCCCAATCTATCCGCTGCATTCCATCTCCTTATTCACTCTTGAACGCCAGTTCGGACGCAGATCCACCGGAATTAGCTGACTTGATCGTCAGCTTCGTTCAAGTCGACAAATCCCTCGACGATCTTCCAGAGTACCTGAAAGAAGAGCTGGAAATGTTTCTGACCGAAGGTAATTATTGCACTCAGGTGCATTCAAACCATGATCTGAGTATTCATACGCGCGTCAATCCATGACAATCGTAGATTTAGAAAAGGGTGTCAGCATGATCGTCGAGACCATCCGAGAGGTGACTACGGCTGGCAGTGTCGAAGTCACCGAGACAAGCAGCACAGACCGAAAGCGAAAGGCATCTGAAGACGCAAACCAAGTGTCCAACGATGTGCCTCGCGAACAAGAGCCATCAACGAAGCGCCGTCATACCGAGGATGTGGTTCCCGAAGTCGAAGACGTCCTGGATGACATTACAGGTGCAGACGACACGTTGGTGGGGCACGAAGAAGTGCAGGAGGAGCAGCCACCTGCTCCTGTGGTACCTTCATCTCCTGCAAGCAAGCCTGAACCAGCACAAGAAGATGAGAAGACACGTAAGTACAAGCGGAATGTGTCAGGGAACAAGCTTACTAAGACCAGGGCGGTTCTTCAGGTCAAGAGCCACCACAGGAGGATACAGCTGAGGAGTCGACCGAGGTAGGGGAGCGAAAATTCACCGAGGAGCAGCTAGAGACGATCAATGCTTTGTCTGAGAAACTTCGAAACCGTCTTCGTCCTGGTCGTCGGCATAGTCCATCTATACATCAGCAGCAGCAACAAACTGAGCAGCGGATACCACAACAACGGCTGCCATGCCGCAACTTATTCACGCGCGGCTTTTGTTCCTTCGGCACTACCTGTAAATTCGAGCACGATCCTACGAAGCTTCAGGGTTTCAACATGCAAGCCTTTGTCAACCCTGCCATGGCCATGAACCCTGCCATGGTAGCCCCTCCTCAGCCGCCGGCACTCGTCGATCCGAAGCCTTTCACAACCCAGTATGACCAGAACAGCACAGCCATCGTCGTCGAGAACGTCCCGAAAGAAAGCCTGCAGATCGATACACTCTCGGACACCTTCAAGGAGTTTGGTAAAGTTATTGATATCAAGCTCCAGCCTGAATTCTCGCGTGCCTTTCTGCGCTATCAAAACCACGAGGATGCTCTCAAGGCCTTCCAGTCACCTAATGTGTTCTTCAACAACCGGTTCGTCAAGGTGTTCTGGCACAAGCATCAGCCACGACCGACACATCAACCCTCTTCGCCTGCTAAGCCAGCCCAAGCAACGCCTCCGGATCCGGAACTGATCAAGAAACGTGCCGAGGAAATTAAGAAGCAGCAGGAAATCAACCGACAAAAGAAGCAGCTGCAGATGGCTGCCTTGCACAAGCAGAAGCAAGAGTTGCTGGAGCGACAAATTGCTGAGCACAAGGCATTACTGCAGAAGATGGAGGCACAGCGTAAATCCAAAGCTCAGGAGCAACAATAAAGCAACCAAAGGGAAAAGCACGGCATTATCGAGAATAGAATGCAGAACGCTTATTGAATACAATAATATATAAAAGGGGGCATGATTTTTGGTTTTGCATGGCTCGCAAGCCACTTGAATTCATCTATTCAGTCAGCTATAATTCTTTCGAGGTGTCCCCTTTCACTTTTTCCCGACTCACATTCATCGATCTCCCACTATGGTACAGGACACAGTGCCTTCTTTATGGCAACCATTACTCAACTTTCTGCTTATTAAACTCTCTAGAAAGTGAAGGCATTGTCCCGATCGTCCAGCACATACGAGCGAGAGCGTGTAGAGGACATTCATAAAATCCAACGGAATCTGGATCCGACAGCACATCCTTTTGAGCGAGGCCGAGAGTATGTCCGTGCCCTGAACGCCACTAAACTCGAACGTCTCTTTGCCAAACCGTTTGTGGGTGCCTTGTCGGGCCACATTGACGGTGTCTACAGCATGACAAAACACCCTCACAAGCTCAACTCGATGATCTCGGGCAGTGGCGATGGTGGTACGTCTAAACCGGTTTAAGACAGAGTGACGATACTGATCTGTCGAATCAACCTGTTATATAGAGATTCGTATTTGGGAGCTTTCCGAGCAAAAGACAAAGTGGAGCGCACGTGGACACAGCGGTATTGTGAATGGCGTGTGCGTCGGTCACCAGAAGCAGAACTTCATGTCGTGCTCCACCGACAAGACCGTCAAGGTCTGGAACTTCACCAGCTCGGACGAACCTATCCAGACTTACGTTGGCCAATACGCCTTCACCGGCTTAACGCACCACCGCGACGAGCCTATCTTTGCCACGGCGGGTAACACGGTCGATGTCTGGGACGAGAACCGATCTGAGCCAGTGACCCAGTTTGAATGGGGTGCCGACTCTTACCAGTCTGTCACGTTCAACCCGGTCGAGACCAACATCCTCGCCAGCTCAGGCACAGACCGGACCATCACTCTTTATGATCTGCGCACGAGCAAACCTCTGTCCAAGGTCATCATGGCGATGCGCACCAACAAGATCGCATGGAACCCGATGGAGGCCTTCTCCTTTGTGGCGGCCAACGAAGATCACAATGCTTATCTGTTCGACATGCGATACATGGACACCGCCCAGAATGTGTTCAAGGACCACGTATCGGCTATCATGGACGTTGATTATTCCCCCACCGGTCAAGAGATCGTGACAGGCTCGTACGACCGCACCCTGCGCATCTTCGATACACGCCACGGCCACAGCAGAGACGTATACCACACCAAGCGCATGCAGCGTATCTTTTCCGTCCAGTTCACCATGGACAGCAAGTTTGTCCTGTCCGGATCCGACGACGGCAACATTCGTCTGTGGAAGACCAAGGCCTCCGAAAAGCTCGGTGTCAAGAGCTACCGGGAGCGCAACCATCTCGAGTATGCCCAGTCGCTCAAGGACCGCTTCAAACACATGGACGAGATCAAGCGCATCGACCGTCATCGGAAGGTGCCTGGCGACATCAAGCGTGCAGACCGTCTCAAGAAGACGATGCTTGCGTCGCAAAAGCGCAAGGAGGAGAATCGGCGGAAACACACCGACCAAGACGAAAGCAAGCCGGTCCCCGAGCGCAAGAAGGCCATCGTTGGCGTGGCAAAGTAAAATTTACGCATATACTCTCATCATCCCTCGTTTTCTTTACATACTTTTGTTCTTCTTCTAAATATTGCATGCACCCACTTTGTTTAATGATTCGTCTTCTGTGTAAACTTTATTCTACTTATACCGATATCATGTCGTCTTTTCTAGATAAAGTTGCTGGACTTCATGTCTTTTCAACTTGCCAAATGCTGTTCTCGGTAAAAAGTCCACGACATGAACACCACCACGTAAACGACGTTCATCGTAGACACGGTTGTTGACATATTCTTGGATTTCGCGTCTTATCTCATCGATGGTTTGGTCTACAGGTGTATGCTCTTTTGAAAGAACCACAAAAGCTGTGACCATTGCCGTCGCATGCTCAACCGAGTGGATCCCTGCGACGCAGCAGTCTGACACGTACGGGTGCTGAATCTATGCGGGGGAAGCGATAAATGTTAAATTGATACCTGTGTCCCTGTAAACTCGTATGAAAACACTACCAGTATGGGCTCGATGTCTTCGGGATAGAGCTATAATCCAGTGTATGAGTGTATGAGAGACCCCAAAAACGATACGTACATGATGATTGAAATATTTGATCAAATGTTTTTTTCGTCCAACGAAAAAGTATTCTCCCTCCTCAGATACGCGGAAAAGGTCACCCGTATGGAAATAACCATCTTCATCGAAAGCTTCACTTGTGGCTTCTGGATTATTGTAGTACTCCTATTGTGCAGAATGGAAACATTGGTCTTCAAGCAGGAGATACAGGAAGCCTTTATCATCTGCGTCTCAGGTGGGTCTTACCAAGGCTACCATAGGTGATTTGACACATATCTCTCCTATGTCACCGGGTCGGACATCTATAGTATGACAGGCCATTGCTAATTTAGAGGAGATACTCGCAACAGCCGCTCATGCATCTGCATAGAATTGTACCTTTCCCCTGGTCATCAACAAGTTTAACGGATATAAATGATCCAGCTGGCCGTCCGCTGCTGCCCTTGAGGGCATTTTCCCAAGACGGTGCCATCACGTAGCCTCCTTCGGTAAGACTGTATGTGGGCGTGATCTTGATGCCGTGCTTTTCGTAGAAACTTGTTAAGAGATTCGCGTCGACCGTATCTCCAGCGCATCGGACTTCAACAAGACTAGAAAGATCATACTCCTCGGACGCGTCTTGGCAGATGGAGTGTATCAGCCAAGGAAATAGCATCACCTTTTCTATCTTGAATTTCTGTATAGCGTCACAAACAAGAGGTGCCTTGCCGTATTCGCTCTCAATGCTCATGACATAGTAGGTGACGCCTCCGGCTATGCCATGCAGACACGGTTGGGTCAGTTGGCCGATGTGGTGGAAATCAGTATAACTCAGCGCGCGGGTTCCTCCGGGTACCATGCACATGGCGACAGCGTATGTGATTGCATTTTTATGAGAGAGGCAGGCCGCCTTTTTTGTCCCGCCCGTCGTACCGGATGTAAAATACAGAAATGCGGGCGTAGTGGCGCGTTCCTCGGGGGTGAGGCGCCTGGGCTCAGCAGGTTGGATCGACGTGTCTGAAAGCCATGCCTCGATTTCCTCAAAGGTGATAACATTATAGGAAAGGTTCGCCAACTTGGCAGCCTCTGAAGCAACGTCCCTGTGCGCGTCGTCTGTCACTAAAAGCTTCGCTTGAACGATCCGCAGACTATCGGCAATTTCCTGGGCCGGGATACGATGATTGACGGGAGCGCTGATACCACCTGTCGCAGGCATTTTGATATACGTGTTAAACTCTGCTATTTCCGCACCATACAGTTCGTATCAAAGCAATGTATTACCAATAGCGACGGATGCGTGTAGAGGGGCGACGTAATCAATCTAAACAATGCAGAGCGTTATGGATAAATGCAAGGGAACCCATTATTTCATCTGGACTTGCATTATTGGAAGCACAAATGGCCAGGACGTCGCCTGTTTTCCAGCTGTACTTGTCTTGCAAGATTCGTGCAAACGATAAAACACGTTTTTCCAGACCTGCTACGGTATGAAAACGATGCGGGTTTCTAGCGTCCACCAAGACAACAGCATCTCTTTTCGAGTTTTCCTCGAAGAGCAATTCATAAACAGTGTTTACAGGCAGGAAGGCATCTGTTGAATCTGCAGGAGTGACGACCATTGTCAGAGGAGCTTATTTGTCAAAAAGAGCCCGGCACATAAATGCGATAGCGTTCTTTATATACCAGTGAAGCAAAGGATGCTGTGTCGGTGCGTGTATTTTTTTAAACGTAAACAGACATGTTGTGCTACCTTTGTCTTTTAACCTTAATTATAAGTGCCGGCTGTGATCAAATGATCCTCGAATCGTCGGTTCTTCGTTTATGTAAGAGGATTCGAACCAGAGGATCCTACTGCTGGTCATGCATCTAAGTACACTGTTGCTCGCTTTTCAATGGTTTTTATTATTAATATTCAATCTAGTACCATACAATACTTAAATTGCATAAGTTAAGCTAGGTTTGACTGGCTGCATTGCCGCAGCCACTAAACAAAAAAGGTAACAACAGATAAAAGTCTGCAGCTGATGTATTCCTTCTTTCAAGGAGCATCACTTCCAGTTTCGTATGGGTCGATATGAGTTAAATCAGGTAAACTTTGATAGCCTCTTTAATTCGCTAAACGCTAAAAGGAGCCTGTCTACCCGTTCTGCCTAGAGGTCGGCAAGGCCGAACCATGCTGCACCCTATGTCGCTCTGTGAGGTCGTGAGCCGAAATCTTAAGCAGGGAGATCCAATTACCTAAGGTAATTTGACTCAATATCTAAACCTTTCTTTTTTTCTCAAGATTCGGCTACTAAACATGTCACAAATCTGGACGCTCTTCGTTCTGTGCTGCCGGCCGTGCTTCTGCATGCAAACCCCGGACAGACACTACTTGGCAGGAAAGCAGCGTTGGAATATGCATTGCATAGCACTACAATTCGTCAGCCGCACAGAAAGCGTACGACCATAACGCTCGAGCTCGCAATGCAGGTTCGTATAGAGAAATATCCACGTTTTGCGGTCTTCATACATAGTCCGCCTGCATCAATAGATCGTATGAACGACGAGGACTTGATCAGCATGCACCAAAAAACTTAACACCGCAAAGAGAGACGTGAAGACAGCACAAAAAATGCATCGTATCGAATACCGGGTTCGTGAAGCGTGCTCGTGAAATGCCACGGATAGGAAATGATCGTGCGGATGACGACGCCTTGATCGGCGTGCACCAGAAGGCGTGACATCTAAAAAGCAGGCGTGAAGACGAGCACAGAATACAGCGCATCGGATACTGCTTCAAAAGCACCTGGTTTGAGCGTGGGGTGGGGCCAGTAGCTAGGTTGATCTGTGCGCTGATTGGCTCCAAAATGAAGGCGGTAATTCTTCGTTTTTGATGCATCGTATTGGAGCACTGGGACTTGTACATGTCCGTGGGCATGCAACAGGATGAATGGCGGTCGCATGGAAAGGTAGCAAGAAGCGTAGCTGCAGTGTGGAGGCTTGGTTGGTGAGGATAAGCAGTGATGGATCAATGTCTGTGCATGCATGAATGTGATGAATGA